>CAXHUL010000375.1:0-55000 GCA_964019695.1 Loripinus fragilis
GCAAGCACACTCGTAAAAATAGCTATGAGACAAAAGTGACCACAATGAAAGAAATGATGCAACACTACTGACTAACCCTTTACCTGCGAGTAGCTTTAACTCTTTTGCATGCTGAGCCATGATGACATCATTCAGAGAGCCCTCGAAAATGCAGGTCACAGAAAGAGACAAGTCAATATATATATGTACAAGATCGGCGCATTTTTTCTGCTTCCCACAACTTAGCTATCAGCGCATGCTTATTTCATATAAAGTCCTTGTACGTATGTACAATGTAGAACCAGATAAAATATCCAGAATCATGTACCTAATCATGTTTTGAAGTGTCACTAATCGCTCGAGCAATGAAAAATGAGCCATTGCATGAGAAAACCTGTCTTTCATGATTGGCTTCACTGTAAAAGCGAGTGGATCTATCATACGCATGCGCGGATCCAGAGGTCCGTACCCCCACCCCTGGAAATTCACAAAATCTATATTAACATTTGCCCCCCCCCCCCTGAAAACATTTGGACCCCCTCCCCTGTAAAATGTTGGACCCCCTCTGGAACCTTAAAAATATAGTTTTCCTTAAAATAAACCATTGATTCCCCTCTGTGAAACGGTAACAAAGCTGATGCCTAAAAAACGTTATCAGAGTTTTTTTCGGACCCCCCCCCTCCCCCTGGCAAAAATTCCTGGATCCGCGCATGATACTACCATAAAGCCAACAGTGTTGGATGCACATGCCCATCTTTGCCTACTAGCGTCCGAGGAAGAAAAAGTAAATCTCGGTTTTTGTGACGGTGTAGCCGAGCAATTTTATATCGCGAATTGGTGAGTTTTCATGCAAACCCATGAAAGGGAGACAGCTCATGGGCGGATAACAGAGGGAGGAGGAGGCAAGGAGTCCGTACCCCCCCCCTCCTAAAAAATCACCAAAAATAGGGTTTCTAAGCATACTAGTCCGGTTCCCCTTAAAATCACAAAGCTACCAAGTCAACATTTCATGTTGGGTCATCAATCCGCGAAACGCCAATTTAACGGTGTTTCGCTGGCAGGCCAATGATGGCCCGCTTTTGTGGTGTTTGGATCCTCTTTCCCATCATCAACTAAAAAAAACGTTGTCAAAGTTGGACCCCCCCCCCTCCCCCGGACAAAATTTTCTGGCTGGGTAGTCATGTTTTATGTGCGAAGCCAAGGCCACCACGTGCTAACAACAACAGCGGTGGCTTTGATCTTAGACATCATGCTGTCCTTGAGACTTTGTCTGCGGCCGACAATAATAGCTGACAGTTTGGGCCCAGATCAGGCCCAACAAAATGTTTAATGTTTTTATTGATAAGACTGTGCGGTGCGCAGGCCGATGCGACTTCGTTGGTCTCATACAACAAAGTCGGGGTACATACATCTATATTGACGTGTGGTAAGGAAAGCAAATTCTGATATGTCACGATTATCTCAAGGTCTTCCAATTTTCATAGTAGGAAAATCCATCCATAGTGAAATAGTTAAGCAAACTGTGTACTATGGAAAGTCGGTATATGAAGCGAATCGATCATCTACATTCCTTCCATGTGTATGTGGGCAGTTCGCAGTTTAAGACGCTGACGATTTCCGCGGATGCGCAGGCTCGTCTGAGCATTCGCTGCTCGCATATGCGCTCATGAACGGGCTTATTTCATGAAAATACCAATGTAAACATTAAATTCATCATGACCTAGATTCAGCACGGCTGCAATCAAATTATTTCTTGGTATGTGTGTCTGTCCGTACACTATCTTGGTATACACTCTTCAGGACCTTCCGAATGCAGCAAGACACGCCTCGATCGGCTCAACAGTTTGTTAAAATCACGGACTATACATCCGTGTTAAAATGTTCCATTTTGAGGAATTTGATATTTCTTTAGGAGCCGTTATTACATGAATTAAGTTATTTACGCTAAGAAAACCACCGAACTCGTATGAAATTGGTATTCAAGTATTTAAAACACAACGTACGTAGATGTCTAGAATTTTATTTGGTCTGAGTCTTTGTACACTTCAAACTTAATGATAGTAAGCAGCGAGACCCTTGCGAGATTGCGCAAACGCACATGCTCTCCTGGGCCTTCTCTGATCACATATGTCGTAAGTACCAGCAGGCTATTTACGAAATACCCTGGTACCAGTTCATAGGGGGCACCGCGCAAGTTGATTTCATGTTTGGGTTCGATTGTAAACAAAATAAAACAGTTCATTTTCCAAGCTTGCACGGCAGTGTATTTGAATTTTGAATGGCGTTTCGCTAGCGGGCCAATGGTGGCCCAACACTGAATGCTGGCTTGTAAGCTTTGAGGTTTTACAGGGAATCCGGACTAATAATGCTAAGAAACCCTATATTTTTGTGATTGGGTCGGGACCCCCTGTCTCCACCTCTGTATCCGCACATGTTTATTTATTTATTTATCCATTTGCATTAATCCATTTATCGGCAATTGCGTTTGAAAACTTAAATTAAAGTCCATCCGTGTAGCAAGCACACTCGTAAAAATAGCTATGAGACAAAAGTGACCACAATGAAAGAAATGATGCAACACTACTGACTAACCCTTTACCTGCGAGTAGCTTTAACTCTTTTGCATGCTGAGCCATGATGACATCATTCAGAGAGCCCTCGAAAATGCAGGTCACAGAAAGAGACAAGTCAATATATATATGTACAAGATCGGCGCATTTTTTCTGCTTCCCACAACTTAGCTATCAGCGCATGCTTATTTCATATAAAGTCCTTGTACGTATGTACAATGTAGAACCAGATAAAATATCCAGAATCATGTACCTAATCATGTTTTGAAGTGTCACTAATCGCTCGAGCAATGAAAAATGAGCCATTGCATGAGAAAACCTGTCTCTCATGATTGGCTTCACTGTAAAAGCGAGTGGATCTATCATACGCATGCGCGGATCCAGAGGTCCGGACCCCCACCCCTGGAAATTCACAAAATCTATATTAACATTTGCCCCCCCCCCCCCCTGAAAACATTTGGACCCCCTCCCCTGTAAAATGTTGGACCCCCTCTGGAACCTTAAAAATATAGTTTTCCTTAAAATAAACCATAATGATGATTGATTCCCCTCTGTGAAACGGTAACAAAGCTGATGCCTAAAAAACGTTATCAGAGTTTTTTTCGGACCCCCCCCCCCTCCCCCTGGCAAAAATTCCTGGATCCGCGCATGATACTACCATAAAGCCAACAGTGTTGGATGCACATGCCCATCTTTGCCTACTAGCGTCCGAGGAAGAAAAAGTAAATCTCGGTTTTTGTGACGGTGTAGCCGAGCAATTTTATATCGCGAATTGGTGAGTTTTCATGCAAACCCATGAAAGGGAGACAGCTCATGGGCGGATAACAGAGGGAGGAGGAGGCAAGGAGTCCGTACCCCCCCCCTCCTAAAAAATCACCAAAAATAGGGTTTCTAAGCATACTAGTCCGGTTCCCCTTAAAATCACAAAGCTACCAAGTCAACATTTCATGTTGGGTCATCAATCCGCGAAACGCCAATTTAACGGTGTTTCGCTGGCAGGCCAATGATGGCCCGCTTTTGTGGTGTTTGGATCCTCTTTCCCATCATCAACTAAAAAAAACGTTGTCAAAGTTGGACCCCCCCCCCCCTCCCCCGGACAAAATTTTCTGGCTGGGTAGTCATGTTTTATGTGCGAAGCCAAGGCCACCACGTGCTAACAACAACAGCGGTGGCTTTGATCTTAGACATCATGCTGTCCTTGAGACTTTGTCTGCGGCCGACAATAATAGCTGACAGTTTGGGCCCAGATCAGGCCCAACAAAATGTTTAATGTTTTTATTGATAAGACTGTGCGGTGCGCAGGCCGATGCGACTTCGTTGGTCTCATACAACAAAGTCGGGGTACATACATCTATATTGACGTGTGGTAAGGAAAGCAAATTCTGATATGTCGCGATTATCTCAAGGTCTTCCAATTTTCATAGTAGGAAAATCCATCCATAGTGAAATAGTTAAGCAAACTGTGTACTATGGAAAGTCGGTATATGAAGCGAATCGATCATCTACATTCCTTCCATGTGTATGTGGGCAGTTAGCAGTTTAAGACGCTGACGATTTCCGCGGATGCGCAGGCTCGTCTGAGCATTCGCTGCTCGCATATGCGCTCATGAACGGGCTTATTTCATGAAAATACCAATGTAAACATTAAATTCATCATGACCTAGATTCAGCACAGCTGCAATCAAATTATTTCTTGGTATGTGTGTCTGTCCGTACACTATCTTGGTATACACTCTTCAGGACCTTCCGAATGCAGCAAGACACGCCTCGATCGGCTCAACAGTTTGTTAAAATCACGGACTATACATCCGTGTTAAAATGTTCCATTTTGAGGAATTTGATATTTCTTTAGGAGCCGTTAATACATGAATTAAGTTATTTACGCTAAGAAAACCACCGAACTCGTATGAAATTGGTATTCAAGTATTTAAAACACAACGTACGTAGATGTCTAGAATTTTATTTGGTCTGAGTCTTTGTACACTTCAAACTTTATGATAGTAAGCAGCGAGACCCTTGCGAGATTGCGCAAACGCACATGCTCTCCTGGGCCTTCTCTGATCACATATGTCGTAAGTACCAGCAGGCTATTTACAAAATACCCTGGTACCAGTTCATAGGGGGCACCGCGCAAGTTGATTTCATGTTTGGGTTCGATTGTAAACAAAATAAAACAGTCCATTTTCCAAGCTTGCACGGCAGTGTATTTGAATTTTGTAATGACCGTACAGAATATCTCCGACGCATCGGCGACATAGGCGTGTAAGTTTGAATCCGCTCTACGTACTTTCAGAAAAAAAATCTTTATGTCATCTAAAACATGCGACGTCAATGCTGGATTCACGTTAGCGACGTAAGCCGTTAGATTGGCAGGCGAAAAGTTAGCATTTAAGTATCGTAGACAGCTACGCTGATTAAAAAAACAAGCACCAATGAAGAAAAAAACCGATGTGTACGAACTATTATAAAAGATTACATATTAGAATAAATTTTCCTCTTTTTAAAGGAGGGCTTGCCTAGTCTAAAAACAGCATGTGCACCATGTATGTTGGGAACACCTCCAAATTTGGTTATTTTTTACACTGCACTAAAACCACGTCATAGACGAACGGAACATCAGCAAAAGACACAAACAGTTATCTAAAGCGGCACCTAGCGCCACGCAAAAAATGAAATTAATAAAATTTACTTATTTTTCATGTATCATTTTTTGAATTTTTGCAACAATGAACATCAACTTATCAGCAAAACATGTTTTTAATTTCATGCCAAAATAATAAATACTGTTAGGACAAGAGTCTATCGAATAGCAATACCCTTAGATTCTAAAGTTGCAGTTTGAAATTTGTCTAGAAATCAGACGTGATTTAAAGGAATTGTATTAAAATATTTTTATTAAAATCTGGATACAAATTACCCTCAAAGCCCTATTATTTGTCCCGAACTGACGATAGCCAGCCAGAACGCATATCGTTGAAGCAAATATCGTTGATACATTCAAAGTAAGGTACATGTACGCCAGGTCGTCATTTTTGGTTAACCAGACCTGCGTCGATATTTAACTTTCCCTGTAGCCTGATATCGAAATCTTGGGCGCTGTATAGTTGATAGCATTTCCCAAAGGCCTAGAACTTTTCAAATAGTCATTTCATTTTTTCCATATAAACATATTCCTACTTTGTTGCTAGTCTATAGGCTGGTGCTAAGTTTTGATAATGAAGACAATAACATTAACTTTATAGACTAGACATGAACATAAACATTTGGAAACGAAAAGAAAAATATTATTACAATATTTTACGTGTATTAATGACCACTTTTATTATCAGACTGGAAGCTATTCTATATAGTTGACTGATGGCAATTATAATACCCACTTCGAATCGAACTTTAGTTCCTACTCAGTGACTTAAGTTCGATTCACTACTAAAGTGACGTCACGAACCAGCTAGAGATCAACGGTGGGTCAGAGCACCGTTACTCTAGAAGCTTGTCTGGTTCCCTCCTCTAGACCTATCTAGCATAATGGGTTCAAGATCTATTAATGGCCTCAAAATGTTTTTTTTTTACAAAATAAATCCTTGATGTGTTCTATTTGCGGTCCCTCTTATTCGTTATTGTTAATTAGAGCAGGCTGTGCAGTTTATTGTGCAGTTTATGCACACCCTTTTTGTCTACGATGAAGAAATGAGGTGGGGCATACAAGGCTATACACTTTGTTTATTTAACAACTAATTAAAAGGTTGCAACTGTAGCCGTTTGGATGTAAAAGTGTGCACGCATATATTATGTAAGAACTTTGGTAGGAACTATGGAAGTGGGCCAATATCATTCCAATTGTGTCAGATCATTCATGTTCGGACAATCGTGGCATGATTAATAAAGTTATAAACTAAGGCTACAGTGTTTTAAACATGTTTATGTACAAGCTACATGCCAAAGAGACCCAGCAGTGTATGCGACATGCCATGATCCCAAAATATAATTCACATTCCTACCTCAAATTATATACAGATATGCTCTGGGCTCGACCTTGCTGGAACTGAAACGGTGAAACCAGGGGTCAAGGTTACAGTGACCTGGAAACAGGTGGTGACTCGCCAGGGCCCAATATTTATTTACGTACCAAATATGGATCTGCTATCATAAACAATATAGGTGATCTGCTGTGGGTGCATTTTTTCACAACCTAGCTAGCTGACTCCTGAGATCAAGGTCACAGTGGCTGAAAACAGTGAGCGACATTCCATGACATGTGATATGAGACATGCTCTTAACACTATTTTTTGCTTGCTGGCGGTGAGTTTTCTTATCGGTGAATTGTTTTGTTCCCATACACACGACCGTTATGCTAACAGTATGTTATATAGATAGACAACCAGGTAGAGGGTATCACTTTTCCAAAACAAATGCTTGCGGCAAGAGCGCCGCAAGCAAAAATGATCACTGTACGAACTAATACATGACATTCTTGAATAATATATGGTGTACAAACTATTCGATTGTAATAACTTATACAAGACTTACCGTATAGTAAATTATGATTCAACAAAGGATTGTTTGTAGCTGCCGGTATTTGTATTGTGGTACTTAAATCCTTTTACAATTCAAAGATGGGTAACTAGATGTGAAACTGGTCTATCACAAGCTTTTTAATTTTAAATGTAGACTGGCCCCAGTCCTGAAACATTGATATCTTAGAGAAAATCCTCATACTGATACATATAATTTCGATGTTTAGTCATGGACCCTTTATTAGGGACATTTCTGTGTTATTATTTCAATTTCACTGGAATTATTTTGAATTTTCATATTTCTGAACACAAGCACTTCTTAGGATAAGAATTCATGACCCAGTTTCAAGGTTGGGCAGTCTAAACCACCCCCAGTTTTAAGCAGCAGTTTTAACCTGTTAAAACCGCCCCGCTCAATATGCCAAAAAGTGGTCAATACTGGTCTTTACGAATCTGAGTGGTTGATTGAAATTTTTAAAAGGCCGTTTTGGTGGTTGATATTAGGTCAGGTTTTACGTTCTATTTATTGAAAAAAGAATAGAATCACGTTTCGTCCCTACCAAGGGTACTTTTTACTTTAGCACTGACTTCTACATTACAGTCCAGGCACCTAACACTTGTCTTTTTTAATCATCAAGGGCAGAATAGAATAACCATACAACCCTAACAGGGTCTTTTTTCATCATTTTGAGACAATAACTTTTATGAATTCATGACACTGGTTAAATTATTAACTTAACTGATAACAACAGATAACAGAATGACCACACTTTCACACCTCTATATTAACACAGATGCCAATGAATTAGCCAATGCATTTTAAGCTCAGTGATTAGATAGGTCTAATAAACTGGACCTTCTTTAGTCTGAGTGACATGTCCCGTATTTTGACAGTTTTGTTTGTTAAACATTCAAAGTTTTCTTTACAATTTGCACACCTTTGTCTTTTCAGGTGAGAAACCAATTCAATTTGCATTTTAACTAATAGAGCAAAGACTAGTTTGTACATGATGAGCCCTTTGATGATCAATTTGATGTATTGATTGATTTTTTTTTTACTTTCTTTCATTTAATAAGGCACTGATTTAAAAAAAAAATATGACTATGAAAAAGCTAATCTTTAAATTTATTTAATTTCATTGCTTGCAATAATTTTTACTTTACTTTTTTTAATGAATAAATGAAAATAAGTTCAAGTCTTAAGTCTGAACTGAAAGTTGTGGTGATGATTCATTTTGATTGAGACTGAATATCGTAACTATTGACATTCATTTTTGTTTGCTTTAGGTCTATCTAATTATCAGCACATTTTTAAAGCAATAGCAACTCATGAAACACATTTTCAATTAAGCCTGTATTACGTTACAGAGCTTTCAGTAAGCATGACCTGAAGCCCCCCCCCCCCACGTAGGGGTCGTAATATCTCCAATCAGATAAGAATACGTGCTTAATTAGTGCATCTAAAGGTAAATTTCGACCTCAGAAGATTCAAAGATTGGTTTGACGAGTCTAATTAGTAGCATGTGAATAGTTACTCAGATAGTAGTGGTTATTTTAAATCGAATAATTACTTAATGTGCTATTGATGTTGAACAGAAACCTGACACTTCACCCATCTCTCAATTTTATGTTACTTCATGTACTCATCTCACTTTTGACCTGTCTGGGGTTAAAAAAATTCAAAACTTGATTATTACACCTTGTATGGTTTCCTAGGGATTATAGGACAGTAGTTCATGAGAAAAACTGGGCAAACTGTCCTTTTAAAAGGAAGCTTTATTATCTTCTCGTTTCGAATTAAAACAACTTAGCTAAAAATGATTTTCACCAGGAATTCGAGAGGCTTATGATCCTACAATACCAGAAATCTCAGACTGATCCGTTTTTTTGATTTTGAGATATTCAGTTATATATGACTGAACCCCCTAATAGCGGTGAACTAGAAACTGTATCGGTAGAATCGACTGCTATTTATTTAATGTACGAAGTAAAAACTACCAACTGCACGAAGTGAAAGCAAATGTTGGTCAAAGATCTTCAAATTTAGAGCAGAAAGTGGGTTATTTATTTCACCCTGTGTATACCATGAGTGTAGGACAAAAGCCCACTAGGACAAAAGCCCACTAGGACAAAAGCCCACTGGACAAAAGCCCACTAGGACAAAAGCCCACTGGGACAAAAGCCCACTAGGACAAAAGCCCACTTATATGTATTTAACAGGGATAGACCACGGACCTGTTTGAACTGATTGACCAACGGACAGACATACCTAAGATAAGCATGTGCGGATCCAGAGGGGGGGGCATGGGGTCTGGACCCCCTGAAAAATCACAAAAAATATAGGGTTTTCTAGCAATACAGGTCTGGCTCCCCTGAAAAATCACAAAGCTACCAAGCCAGCATTCAATGTTGGGCCATCATCAGCACGCCAGCAAAACGCCATTTAAATGGCGTTTGCTGGCGGACCGATGACGGCCTAATCAACTAAAAAAATATAAAATATAAAAAAAAGTTGTCAAAGTTGGACCCCCTCTGACAAAACTTTCTAGATCCTCATATGATAAAGAATCTCTTTCTTCTCAAATCTGAAATTTCAAAATTCTCTTTTTGTTTGGCACCTCTCATAAAAGTGCATGGTAATTGTTACTACCAGATCAAAGGTAATTTGGATTAATTAGACATATGTTTCCCAATTATAATAGATTGTTTGACCAAAGCTGTAAATTGATTTTCTTCAAATATCAATGGCTTTTAACACCCAAATTAAGTTGTTTGTCACAACATACTGAAGAAATAATAATGTCAGTGAAAACACACTCCAGGTGTAACTTACCTTGAAGGAGCAGTCTGATCAGGGTTAACACAGTTTTAAAAAGACATAAACCCATTTTTTTTAAAAAGTGGGCTTTTGTCCATCCTGCCAAATTAAGCTGTGGGCTTTTGTCCAGTGGGATATTGTCCAGTGGGCTTTTGTCCTAGTGGGCTTTTGTCCCAGTGGGCTTTTGTCCGTTCCCCGTATACCATTGACTTCTAATTGTGTACTAAACTGACAGACAGTGAAGACCCAAATATAATGCGGCTTTTCATCTGGGTCTTCACTGTTTATTAATACAAATATGATGTTCAGAGAAAGAAATGCAACTAGTTTTGAATAAAAACCTCTGACCAGCAATATATAATATATTGTACCAGCCCAGGTTTATTGTATATAACCAGCAGGCAGAATTCAGTTAGTTCATTCGTCAATCTGTATCGCTTTTTTTCAGTCTGCATCTGTTGCCTGTGTGTAGGTTTGTAGGCTTACGTTTTAATATTTTCATCCTGCTTTAAACAGCTGTATGGTAAGATGAAATGGCAGTGGAAAGTACATTTAATAAGACCCACTGTGGCAAAACCATAATAAGGCTTCTGCGCCCAGCGAGCAATCAAGTTACATCGATTAGTCAGATTTTTCTGATGATATAATTTATACATCTTCCCGTGTGCGGCTCACTTTCAGTTTTGAATTTGTTGCATAGAAGTTTACATTTACAGGCAATCATGTGTGGATCCAGAGGGGGGAGATAGGGGTTCCAGACCCCCTCCCCTGGAAAATCACAAGTTATATGGGTTTCTATAGAAATAATAGAAATAAGCACTTGGACCCCCCCCCTTAAAAAAGTTGGACCCCCCCCCCCCTGGAAAATGTTGGACCCTCTGAAACCTTGGAAAATTATACTTTTCTTTGAAATAACCATCGGGCACCCTCTGTAAAACTGCAAAATAGGTTGAGGACTAAACGAAAAAAATCAAAACGTCAGAGCTGTTTTCTGGCAGTCAGGCCTGGACCCCCTGGCAAAGATTCATGGATTCGCGCATGTGGTTACATGTAATCGACCATACTTTCTAATTGCATGGTGTTATGCTCCACTGAATAGTTAGTATAATATACAGGTAAGTTCACCTCGTGCTATATGTATCGCTTTGTTATATGACTGGGTGGATGTTTTCAAAATAGATTTTTTTGTTATAAACATCTTTATAATAACACATACATAAACGCACACACACCACACGCACGTGCACGTGCCACCCTCCCAAAAAATCAACTGACAAACCTATCAACAAACTAGAGAACAAAACATTATCTCTATTGTTATTTGCTAGTCCGTCCATCCGTTGTGGTGGTCACTCTTTACCCTTAAAGCGCCAAGAAAAAAATGTATCTAAAATGTCTTCTACTGAAGTCGTCTGCTCCAAATAATTGCCTAGCATTACTGACAAATTAAGTATAGAAGCAAACAGCATGGATCCAGAACAGACTGCTCCTATCTGCTCCTATAGGAGCAGTCTGATCTGGGTCCACACTGTTTGCCATAGAGGCTTCTTAAACATTTCAGCAGACGAGAGAAGCAGACGAATGTGATTGACGCATTAAGGGTTAACTTAGTCATTTTAATCGGATTTCTTCCAAATTTCATATATGGATTGCTTTCATCAATCTCTCGTCAAGTTTGATACATTTTTTCTCTCTGTCGAACGATAAGCAAGAAGGCCGTAAAAATGGCTGCCGCCTATCAGTGTCCAAGACAGGTCACTCTAACTAAATCATTTTAATCAGTTTTCTTCCAAATTCCATATACGGATTGCTTCCATCAAACTCTCGTTCAATACATTTGATAATTTTACAAAGGCCTTTATCAAGAAAAACATGCACTTAAATATCAACTACATAGTATCTGTTCCACCATTTTGTAATGTGTTATATCACGTCGTCATGAACGTAACGCCACAACGTCGCACCACTTTTCCCGTAAAAGTAGCAAACATACCCGTTTCATGCTCACCATTACCAGGCATGAAATCTATCATGCTAATACTAACAACTATTTGCATTCTCATACCTATTTGCATAACAACACAACACTTGGAGCCCAGGAACAAATCGCCTGATCTTTTAAGCATATATAGTATTCATGCGCATTGAAACAAGGGTGAGCATGAAAAAAGCTAGTAATTGTGGTATGGACTTAGTTATAAATAGTATGGACCCAGATCAAGTCTGAAATTCTGTCGGACATAATCCAGGTTCAACCCTTTTATGAATAATTACAGCAGCTGGCAAAGAAAACATTGTTCCCTATGGAATATAAACGAATATTATCTCATTCAATATGTTCTTAAAAAGGTTATCCTTTGGAAGCAAAGAATGCACCAAAGAACTGAAACTAGAGTGTGCAAATTTTCTGGTCCAGACTTGCTAGTTTCGGCCATTAAAAGGCCTCATCAGTGACCCTCTAATAGTTTCAACGTTCCACAATGAAACCCATGATCCAAAAGGACAAGAAAATAAGAAAATAAAAGTTTGAATACGTTTTTTTATCTGTCGAACTATAAGCAACATGGCCGAAAAATGGCCAACATATATATGAGCTGCGCCATGCGATAATGTGTCTTCGGGAGATTAATTACGTCATGAGATATGACGTCGTAAAGTCTGACATAATTATTTCGCGCCACGCGTAATTTAAGAGAGCGTCATCAACTATTACGACAACTTAGACAAGTCATTTTTAGAATAAAATGCGATTAAAATCAAGGAATTTTAGGACGATTGTATTCTGTTGTAAATTAGCCATGGCCTGATCCAGCACGGGTTCCTGGTAAAAAATAAATGTCCAAAAAGATGCGGCTTCGTAAACGCTAATTGACCCTCAATCCTCAACATCTTTGCACTCAAAAGACACTCTTAAAAAAATTAAATAAAATAAAAATAAAAAAAGAAAAAAATAAAAAATAAATAAACGCCGGATACATCCCAGCTTTCCTTAATCGACCAACCAGTGTGTCTGAACCTTTCGTATTTGGACGGCAATTCTGAACAAAAGCAGTTTTCGGTACATAAATTCGCATTTACGATTGGGCAAAGGCTCCAACGAGACTGCTAGATGCGCAGACTTGTTTGAGTCTTCGCTGAGTGACCGTGTGTGAAATAAACTAAATTCTCACGAGGTAGCTCTCATGTATAAAACAAAAAGTTCTAAGTATAATACACGATTAAGTTTCACACGAGAAACAATAGTTATTATTTGCCACCTTGTTACGTCGCCGTTTAAATTAATGTATTACCAGATTTCTTGCAAAAATAGTTGTCGCAAAACTATTGAAGCTGCAATGATGAAAAATCACCTAATGAAAGCAAATTGAAATACGCAATAAACATTTTTATTGTAGTTTCCTTGTGTCTGTTGAATTCTTATGGCAGTCATTTAAACACACAGAAAAATTAAAATTGTCAATTTTCGGTAACGTTAATGAGAATCGTGATAAAAAACATCATTAACTATTAAACGTTTTCTACTTTTGAAGTGTAATTATTTTCATGTTTATTGATTATTGTTTTTGTCTATTTGCTCTTCATACCTGTAAGTTTTGTAAGATTGCATCCATTAATTTTGTCATGGTAGTTTATACCAAAAAAAATATTGAAGAGCAGTGTTTGAAATGGCGTCATCACTGATAAAATTAATTGTAATTTCTTTGAGTGGGGGAGAGTAGTATTACTACTCCCACTCCAGGAGCTTTCAGCTTAATGGAACTAAATAATATTGGAGAGGCAGAAACATTTTACCCAAAGGTTCCCACTAGAAGTTAAAGTCTTCTTTCCCAGTAACACCTATAACCCACGCGCATGTGTATTGTCAACAAAGACGGAGATGCAAAATGAAACGCTGGGTACTGTTTCTTTGTTTTCAATATCAGCGTACAGTTCAACAAGTTAAGAGCGGCGAACTTTAACAAACTTAACCTACCTCCATTCTCAACTTAGTATCTGGAGATGTAGCGAAGGCAGTGTACATACGGAGTTGTCAAGTCAAGACCTGCGCGATTGGGCCTGATTTAGAATTACACAATTCAAACTACACGTATTCAAATGCCCAACTTTTCATACAGCCAGAATCCCTTTCTGGGTGCATAAAACTGGGGGTAATGTGCACACTCAATATACATGTATGCAAGAGGCAAGGGCGCACTACGCCGACATAAAACTACAAAATCGAAAGGAATAGGAATGAGTATCCGCACTGCCATAGCAACCAGATTTCTTTATGTTTTGATTGTTTTTTTGGTGAAAAAGTTTGAATATGATTTTGTTGATCGGTATAGACTGAAATCCTTTTCTTTTCAGTGTGAAGTATCATACGATTAAGGAATGATGAGGCATTTCGCTCCGGATAGCAAAGTCGGGTACAGTGAGGCAAATAAGCAATCCTGCTTCTGTAGGCTGAGATTGTGAGCTCGAGCCACTGTCTGGTCAATCATTTCATCAAGATTATTATCCACAATCATTGTCCCGGTTCAAGTAGGGCAGTTGTCAGTTACTGGCGAAATATGCATACACTATGAACTGGTCGCCGTGATATGCCAACTGATAATGTTTTGAAATTATGTTAACCAATTTATATTAGCCTAGCACCCTTTTTGTGTGACATGGGCAAACAGTGTAGAACCAGATCAGACGCCGCATTGTTTGCTTAGCGCATTGAGCGAAATTGTAAATTACTACCCAACAACCCCTGAATCAGAAATGGATCCGTCCTTTTGGCAGTATTGTGAAATTCCATTAGGCATATATGGGTTTAGCCTAAACAACAACAACAACAACAGTGAATAAAAGAATATATAAACCCATCACTTTGCAAGAACGCATTTTTGTGATTTTATTTTTTAGATCCAGTTTTGTGTTGAATTTTCAATTACCAAGTCAACATTTTTGCATCATGTCGGACTAGAATATTCGCTGCTGCATTGTGGTTGAACTTTAACGCGATGGTAGATAAAAGATTGCCCTAAAACTAAGGAAATACGCTCGTTCGCTTGTAACGTTTTGGGTCAGATGTTGGTACTTGATTGTATTGATTCCTGATCTGTGCCCTCTTTTTTATTTTGAAAATGTCAGTGCTCCTCCTCAGTATATATTAACAGATGTGGCTAACTGACCTTACTAGTAGGGCATGTGTAACTGCAGAACATGTCATTTTGTAGAAACAGACGGTTTTGCCTTCTTCATACATGCCATCAAATAACAACGTACCTGTACCTGATTTTCTACTAGTGCAACATTTTGAGCATCGGTTGAACAAATGAGAAATCATTGCGAAAATCCTCGATATGTAGTGCCACACTCCGTTGGTCAATACCTTTTTTTTCTTTATTTCTTCATGTTTATGTACTCACCTAAATCGTTATTCGCGGCATTTCCAGTGAGCTGAAAGGCAACCGCTTCTTTGAGAAGAAAATGCCATCTGTTTTTAAGTCGCAACCTATTTAATTTAATTTTGATCCTTTTTTCCACAGAACAATGACCATGCCAATTCTTCTGTTTGTTTGCTTGACTCTTTACGTCCCATCAACAATCTTTCAGTTATGTGGGGACAGGTCGTCCTGTGTTGAACCAGTACTAAGCTAGGATTAATGTGTCTTGCTCAAGGACACAACACAGTGACGCTGGTGAAGCTCGAACCCGTGGCCCCTCCGTCTCGAGTCAAGCTCTCTACCACTGAGCCACTGCGCTCCCCCGATTTTGCTGTTGCAATGCAAAGGACAGGCCCTGCCAAATGCCCGAGAGGGCGTACATAGTATACAAAGTATCAAAACCTGCTCCAGGTCCCGAGGTTAAAACATCTTTTGGTGCTTTACTCAATTGAGTATGGAATTTATGCTGTTCATAAATGTAAAGAAATGTTGGCATTTAAACAGTACATTTAAGTGATGACCCATATTTGTGCTGGCAAAATATTGGTGCAGGAAAATATCGCACCAGTCGACGGCTACGTCCATTTAGTGCACATTTTCAAACAAAGGCTGACATGGCATGGCACCTTAAGGAATCATTTATATGTCAAAATTGAAGAATACGCAAGAAATTAAGTACGTTTGACTTACGATTAAATTCAATTATTTTGTTTTACCAGCATCAGTAGGGGTAAGCTACGTCTCTACCCAGTTTCATGTTAGTGACAGCGATGGTCGGATGTCTAAAGGAGTAAAAAAAGCTTTGCAACGTTGTGAATGACTTATCGTGACATCACGCAACGTTAGTTCTGAAAACAACGTAAAGCCGTCCAAAGTTCAAATTCCAATATCTTTTCTAATAATTTGAATATTTTGATCAAACAAAAACGAGTTTACTCTTCATATCATGACCTGTATGAAAATCACAAAATCTCAAAATGGCCAAATTTACCCCGAAGACACATTTTCCCATGGCGCGGCTCATATATATTCTTTCAAATGAGTACGTGCATTAAGGGGCTATTTTGGCCCCCTCTAGAGCCAAACACTGAAAGTTGCTTTTCACCAATTTCATCTTATTGGTTTGTTAGAAAAATAGCCCAAGTGTAAAATTCTGGCATTTATTATACTTTTACCGGTTGCTATGGTAATCAAAATGGCCAACAAAGTAGGCTTAAAATAGAGAAATTGCCATTTTAGGCCAAATTTGAGGCTTTTGGAGACCGATTTTTTAAGAATTAGTTTTCAGCACAAGCAAATACCAAAAAAAAACTTTTAATATATTGTGTACCATGATAATTCTCATCATCCGTTAAAATATTTTTTGGTATTTGCAATGTGCTCTATATTAATTCCTCTGTTACATGTCTCAAATTTGCTCCAAAATGGACATTTTCCTATTATCAGCCTATTTTGGCGGCCCTTTTTGTTACCATAGCAACCGTAAAAGTCGAATCATTACCAGACCTTTACACTTTGGCTATTGCTCTAATGAACTAATAAGAAGAAACTTGTGAAGGCATGGGTCTGAGCCCCTTGGGTGCACAGGCCTTCTATCAAAAGTCAGTTTTGATATACTTCTTATTTATTGTACTTCTATCTGCATTTGCTACTATGTTGCTGCATTTGCGATTCCCTTTGAATGCAGCATGGTCTTGTTCTGAAAAACTTATATTTGAACCTTTTGACCCCCAAGGCTGGGGAGGTGGGGTCTGCGGGGGAAATATTTGCTACCATGTGGCAGCATTCGTGATTCTATTTAATTTGATATGCAACATGACCATGTTTTAAAAAAGTTAATTTTGACATTTGACCCCACCCGCAGGGTCTGTTAATGGTTGGAGGGGTCTGGCGGCAAAATATTTGCTACCACGTTTCTGCATTCGTGATTTAATTTGATATGCAATTTGACCATGTTCTTAAAAAGTTGAATTTCGACCTTTTGACCCCAGGGTTAGGGGATGGGGGTGAGCGGGGCTCTGCGGGCAAAATATTTGCTACCATGGTGCTGCATTCATGATTCCCTTAAATTTGATATGCAAAATGATCATGTTCTGAAAAAGTTGAATTTTGACGGTTTGACCCCACTCCCTAAGTCCACCCAGGGGGTCGGGCACAGGTCTTCGATCAAAAATCACGTTTGATATGTTTCTTATTTATTGTAACGCTGTCTGCATGTGAAATTGCTGTAAAAATATTGACAACATCTGACTGAGCTATTGCGAAATTTATATATTAGACCTTTGACCCCACCGGGGGGGGGGGGGGGGGGGGGGGGGGGGGGGGGGGGGGGGGGGGTCATTTTTAATCACGGTTATGCTTAACTACAGGCACTGGGTAATCATGGCTTATAGTGACAAGTTGTAAGATATAATAGTTTTGAAGAAATGTGAAGTTTATTATACCAAAAATGTCAATATAGCCCTTGCATTAGCCTAAACCTAAGTCAAAAAAGGGGGCAAAAACTCAGTCAAAAGTTTGCGAATGACCACCGAATTCGAACTTGACCATTATTTTATAATGCTTTATCAGTTTAAGATTTAAATGAAATTGTTGCATCCCTCTAAAAGTAATTGATTGGAAACCACAATTTAGCCAAAATCTAAATAAAAAGGGCAATCACTCAGTCAAAATTTTGTAGATAACCGCCACTTTCGAATTTAAGCTGTATTCATTATGCTTTACTCTTCTAATAAGTTTGATGAATGATTAAATTGATGAATCCCTTAAAAAGTTATGGATTGCAAACGAAAAGTGTGACAACGCGGATTACGATGACGACGCCGCCTACGACGCCAACGGACACATGATGCCTAGTATGTGTCGACCATGCGTCGCCAGCGACTCAAAGAGCGGGTACGTTTATATGAAGAAGTGGGGCAACAATGCAACGAATATATACACAGGGTCTTCGCCACTATAAAGAATTATCTATTGTTGTTATACCATGTTAGGGTTGTAAAGCCCTTCCGCATATCTCACATCATACTTAGGCGTCTGTCGCCAGAGAACCTGACTCTGTCGCATGTGAACAACAAAGGCACAGACCAGTCTGCGCATCCGGCTAGTCTGATGGGTGCCTTTGTTAATTGCTCCCTGGAAAGTATTATAGCTAAGCCGCTAAACTTGGTCCATTCAAAGCTTCAAGCTTCTATTGAGCAGGCTGATTTTAGCAAGATGTGGTCGGAAATCCTGAAGAAATGTGACACAGCACATATTGAGCCCGCTCATTATCCTAACTGAACTGTTACTAGTCAAGCTAATAGAAGGCATTTTCGTGCTACATGTACATAATTGTTAATATTTTGCCAGTTACTGACAGCCAACCTTTTTAAATCGACTGAAGAAGAAGAACGGCCTAAAGTATTTTCATGGAGGGTGCACAGTGGCTTTGTTGTACAATGCTTGACTCGAGGCGGAGGAGCTCCCAGGTCTATCATCATCATGGTCACTGCATTATGTCTTTGAGCACATTAATACTTGCTTACTACTGGTTCAACTCATGAAGAACCATCCCCACATAACTGAAAACATTTTGACTGGGACGTTAAGAATCAAATCAAGCAAACAAACAGGTATTTTCATCCAAAAATTCTAAGAATGTGCAAAGCGTATATTTGTTTACAAACTGAAGTTTTTGACAAGCTTTTATTATATTTTTTATCGCACAAAGGTTGTGGGTTTGATGCGCAAAGTTAACGTATATTTTAGTCCTACTTGCGCTTGAAATTGGCCCAGAATAGACGAAACTGTCTTCATTGTTCCCTTTCACTGGGCACAGTACCTCTTATGAGTATCTGTATTACTTCGTTCAGTGTGTCGATTCTACCGATACAGTTTCTAATTCACCGCTATTAGGGGGTTCAGTCATATGTAGCTGAATATCATAAAATCGAAAAAACGGATCAGTCTGAGATTTCTGCTATTGTAGGATCATAAGCCTATTGAACTTCTGGTGAAAATCATTTTTAGCTAAGTTGTTTAAATTCGAAACGAGAAGATAAAAAGCTGTGGATTTTCGCTTTTTTGACAACTATCCCTCTAAAAGAATGCGTTTCTTGCGCTCCCACGATACACTGTCGTTGTTTTTGAACGATATTATGGCATATATGCTTATATCAAAGAAATATAATGAGATCCACGGTGGAAGGACAAAATCTAACTATAAGAAAACATGCGAAAATACTTACCATCCCCTCACAAATTTAGGCCAAAAACTCTCGATTCTACCGATACAGTCGATTTCACTCATTTCAGGCGCACAGTGAATTGATACTGTGATCCCAAGGCAGTGCTTTTTACTTTTGTTATTTGTGTTTCGTGTTTGTCTTTGTTATATTGTCTTGCCTGTTCCTTGCAGCCTTGTGATCAAGGATTAATGTGTCTTGCTCAAGGACACAATGCAGGGACGCCAGTGAGGGGAACTATTTGGGCCTTACATTTAACTTGATCCACATTGTGGACCCAGATCAAATAAGGAGCAACTGTATTATGGGTCTACACGGTTTTACTTTCTGAATAAGCATGATCTCTAATTAAGATAAAGATGGGACGTCCAATACATGTAATATTTAATTTCTAAAACCTTGCCATGAATTCTCCAATAACCATACTTCAATAATTTCACAAGTGTTGAAGTACCATGTTAAATCTTTTATATAAATATTTGTGTAAGAAACAGTTGTGGATTGATTTTGCTTCAAAAATCATATAATTTTGTGCAGACACTGGGTTAAGTTTCTAGTAGGCATAAAATGTTAAATCATATAGAATGTACGGTAAATGTTCTAAACCTGTAAGTTGTAAGCCAAAATGGCATAAACAAACAGGGCAGACCCTGATCAGACTGAGTCTAATCATGTTCTTCCCAGTTTGCTATTCTTACAGCATGTGAATTACAGCCCTGAAAACCAACATTTTATTTGAGAACACAAAAAGAAAAGTGTTAAATTTAGAACATTTATGGTATATATATATTTTTGCATGAAAGAGAGTGTATGGGTTTTCAATGATTGGACTGTCACATTTACTAATAAAAGAGCAGAGCCCAAACATACTTTGTATAATGATGGGACTTCCATTACGTATTGATACAATAAGTATAAGAGTGCCCATTGTGAAGTTTAATGAGTCACAGGTATTATAATGTATTCCTGTCCCTGGAGATTGTTTTAATCTTAGCAAACAGTGCAGACCCTGATAAAATGCAGCATTATGCTGCATTTCATCTGGGTCTTCACTGTTTGCTAAAGTACCTGTTTAGGGGTTTCCAGTATACAAAGGGTTAAAGAGTACACCAACTCTAGCTTGTGAAACATGCATTCGTTCAGAACTAGTGTTTCCATTTCCGAGGAAAAAGCATACACTCAAACATACATGTACAACTTCCATATACCTGTATATGGGTTTTGTCGTCAGAAAACCTGTCTTCGCTGTTTCCTGGCCCAGGTCATGCTCAAAGAAGCCTGCTCAGCTACATATGCTAGCTAGAAAATTGAAATTCTGTTTGTAGCAAGTTTAGATGACACTTTCAAATAAGCTAATAACAAAGGGGCTGGTCAGTTTGTTTTTCGCCAACCCCAAAGATAGGTTTTCTCACGCCGAGGCCCATATACATGTAATGGGGTGCTGTGTAATACATGTATAATACCCACAGAAATTCAGACAGAGGCTGGACAACTGGAAAATGTGAATATCATCAAAATTTTCTTGACTGGCTGCATCAATTTGATATGGAGTTTCTATACAACAGACCCATGGTGCACAACAGCTACATGTACGGAAAATAAGAGAGAAATGAGACAGGAATCTACGTGTACTTATGATACCAATTTCTTATTCAACAACTCACAATGGGCACAGATCTCTTTTAGCCTTTTAAAAGTATATTGAGGGCTCCTGGTCTCACAGTGCACAACTCTTTGACTGATATTGTTGTGTGTTGTGTTGATAACCTTTGCAGACAGTTTGGAACCAGATCAGGACTGACGAAATGTTGGGCCTGATCTGGAACCAAACTGTTTGACACTCTGACGGTATTTCCGAAAGAGTTTTTCGAAAAAGTTGATTTTAAAAAAATCAGCAAACGACAAAAAGCATGAAAAATTATCCAGTGGCCAAAAGAGTTAAGGTCAGCTGATGGATATATGTTGAACTGACACCTGCTATGATCAATTTCATATCCTCGATAAACATCATACTAGAATATAGTAAACAAGATAAAATATATTTGATCCCAATGTAATTTCTTTTAATTCTAAATCAAAGAACATTTCGGGTGGCAAAGTATGTATTAAATGTTTTGAATACATGTACAAAATATTAAACCTGTGCAAATTTGCACTGATTTCATATTTCAGACCTCCAGATAAGAGTGTATATTGGGAAATTATTTTCTTTATTTCTCATCCAAAACATATGTTGTGGGTACTCAAAACACATGTTTAAATTAATTGGTAAGAAAATAATAAAATTTTTATGCAAATAAAACTTAATTATCTGAACCTATGTATTTGTACATTTCCTGCAGTTGTAACAGCAATAAAATGAATGCATGTGTTTGAAGAAATTTCTTTTTATCATGTTAACTTGTCTAATGTCAGAGCATACTTGAAATAATTAAATAATTGGCAAAGCTGATCTGGGTTCTACTGCACTGTTGTAAAGAATGACACTAAGTCTTACCCAGGATATAACAGATACCAGCGATTAGGCAATTTCATTGTTTATACTCTCCGACTTGACATAAAACTTGTTTGGAAAAATTATAATTCTGATGAGAAAGCCCTGTGGTCTGAGTTTTTAATCTTTTCAGCATTATTTTCCAGATTTAAATACCGAGGACAGAGGATTATGTATCCCCTTGTACTTTCATCCTGTCGTGCCTTATGCACTCGCTGCTATCCTCCGCCAGACCACTTTCCAATACTGGGTGATGTGCCTAACCTGATATGTTGCATATCTGATTACTGGGTACCTGTCCTTAGGGTCCCTAATTACAGGGCCTTGTAACAAGTTAATGTATATAGAATATAATAAAGAAAAAACAAACGAAATACAACGCCTGGTTCCTAAGGAGAGTAGGGACGGTGTGGCATTGATTCTTGATTTTGAAGAGTCTTGAAAGCTCGTTAAAGCTTGTAGTACTCTCTCTATACTATTTCGCGTATTCCGGTTCTGGTGGTTCAGATAGTCTATATTAGTAGATTTCTGTCAGATTATATCTTATATTATATTAGTACTGACAGAAGATATTTTTCAAGTCCGGTTTTACATTTTAACACTGTGTCACTGGTGACTGGTTACTATTTCTTCACTCAGAGAGTTCCACTGACTGATACATCTCATAGGTAATGAATTTAATCTCAGAGTCTTTTTACATGATTGTCGTTAAATTCAAAGAATTTTTCTGGTTTTATCCCCCTAACTCATAACTCCATTCAGTCTCATAACTCCATTCACTTCCTTTTGTTTATGTGCTTGACATCATTGATTAAGGATTCTTGAAGTTTACATTCTGCTTTAGTTGTCAAGACAGAAATATGTGGGGAAAAAACAGGTTTTTGAATGAAACTTACCTTATAAATGATCAAAGCCATTAAATGTCAAATATTTCACCCATTCAAATGCAACATTGTATTTTTGACCACACATGCTCTTAATATTTTCAAAAAAAGATATCTAGTTGTTGGCGTCTGGTCCTGTCAACTAAATCACATGACCATAAGTGAATTGTGCAGATATACAGTTGATGCCCAATGTGGCATGTCATGATGAGACTGTAGCAGACTTTGGAATACCTCAAACCTCAAGTGAATGGAGTTATTTTGTTTGTTTGTTTGATTTGCTTCTTTACTTCCCATCAACAATCTTTCAGTTATAAAGGGACGGGTCTTCCTGGGTTGAACCAGTACTAAGCTAGGATTAATGTTCTTGCTCAAAGACACAACGCAGTGACACCGGTGAGGCTCGAACGGGCGGCCCTTCGGTCTCGAGTCAAGCACTCTACCACTGAGCCACTGCGCTCCCTTGAATGGAGTTATGGGATATTGATCTCCTCAGTTGCACTTCCCGATGACCTATTTAACAGGCTAGTATGTAAACAAACCAATCCTGAAGCTGAACATTTTGTGATTTTTGTTACTCATACATTGATCTTTTAGCTGTTCTTGTTTGGTAATGCACCAGTCATTTGCAACCATGTCGCCCCGAGGGCCGGGGATAGTAGGGCTATAGTACCGTGATTTTACCTTTGGGGTGTCCCGGTAGTGCCAGGCTTTTGATTCCCGCCAAAACAGAGGGGAAAAAGCGGTGCCTTTTTACCAGGTTTTACCTGGATATAGTGTGGTGTTTTAACAGGATATTGAAGTATCGCAAGATACAATACTTCAATATGGCGTAAAGATAACAAATCAAGAGTAAGCTGAAGAAGTGTTTTGTTCTGGCTGTTTACGTGATTTAGAATGACAAATAATCGATTTCTATTAAGATGAATGAATGTCCATTTATGCACCAGTCATTTGCAACAACGCCTCCCCCCTGCCCCCCCCCCCCTCAATATGCAAACCCCAGGTAAATTTCATGCACTGCAGGGACTTTGTTTTGGCCAAATCCCTGCTAAAAGTCCCCACTATTTACTAAAGTTTAATTTTCTGTCACCTTTTATCATGAATCCCTGCAATAAACGGTGCTCGGATATTTCGGCCACGGACATTTTGGCCTAGGACGTTTCGGCCTGGACATTTCGGCCACGGACGTTTCGGCCACAGAAAATGCCGAAGTTGGACGTTTCGGCCATAACCATAAATTTTGGGTTTGGGATGTGTGCATGCATAAATGTGTGATGCATTTCATAATCTTTTGAAATCAAATATGCATGTGAATACTTACAGTTGATTCAAAAATGCATGATAATAAGAGTATGTTTTTTTTTCACAGAAAGAGGTAAATTATGGTGTATATTATACAGCAGTAAATGATTATGAAATACCTGTATAAAGTACCCATTACCTGAATTAGTTTATATTTTTTGTTAACAACAATTTTCGTGTATCTTTGGATCTAATGTACATAACAATTGATGAATGTTTACTACTTTCATGCTGAACCTGGGTTTATCTTTTTTTCTTCAAAACATTGCAGATCCAGATCAGCCAGCTCCCTACCTGATCAGGATCCACACTGTTTTCATCTCTGCTTGTAAATAAATGCAGTTTAATAACTGATAAAAATTTGGTAGAAATACTATGTATAGTCTATAAGATTATTCAGTAAGAAATGCATCACACATTTATGCATGCACACACCCCAACCCAAAATTTATGATTTGGCCGAAACGTCCACCTTTCGCATTTTCCGTGGCTGAAACGTCAGAGGCCGAAATGTCCTGGCCGAAACGTCCTAGGCCAAAATTTCCGTGGCCGAAATGTCCTACATTCGCAATAAACCTACTACAAAGTCGTACTGATAAAATAAAAAGTCGCGGAATCTGGTGACATTCTTCTGTTCACCTCGAAATTTTTCCATCCGAAGCGTGGCAACTGATAAACTTGATATGACTGCAATCCCAGCTATTCCCCGGCCCTCGGGGGGACGTGGTTGCAAATGACTGGTGCATAAAGCGCAGATGTGTGAGAATGCAGGTCAACTCGGCCTTGGGTCAAGTCGGCCCCGGTCAAGTCGGCCTGGTCCCATATTAAACCTGGTGGGAATGTGTTTGATAAAAGAAGAGTTTATTCGACAAAAGATTGAGGAAGGATGTCTGATACTAAGAAATATAATTTTATGCGCCGCTTATTCAATTTTTTATACCGCACACCAGTTGATGTCAGTTGATATAGAGTGTCCTGGACCGCATTAATCATCCTTTTTTTAAACAATCGGCACCTTTCATATGAACTGCTTTGATCAGTCTTTTAATTGCCAACACTGATTTTACAAATTAAATGTTCAAAAAAACATTAATTGCCTTGTTTGCAAGATATGGGAACTGGCGCATGACAAAAAGTGTGAAAACTTACAATAGATGAAAGGCAGTACTAATTACCTTTAATCATGTAGAACATTCACCTTTAATTAAATCCATCCAGAGCTTAATGTTTGTCAATTAGAGAATATGTTTTCATTAATAAGTGACCAAACATTTATTTTTCAAAGGTTACAATGGAATCTGCACCAGGCATTGACCCAGGCCAAGTTGACCCAAGGCCACCTTGACTCACGGGCCGACTTGACTTCAGGCCGAGTTGACCCGCTTCCATGTGTGATTCACAGCTGTTAGCCAATTAAGGATAATCATTTGACCAATATGGCGTGGTGGCCAAAATCTGCGCGTGCTGTGAATTTTTAGCTGTAACAAGACCAGTGTGCTATTTTGCTCTGAATTTCAGAAATAATCATAAGAGTTACATAATATAGTATATATTTTTGTTGCTAAATGAGATAAAAACAAAAAATAAATAAGTCAAATATTACCTTGAAGTTAGCCAAATTTTGCCTACCCGCTCTCCTATTTATCTCAATCATAAATAAAAGATTTTTACACGAACATGTAGTGTGATATGTAATCCAGCAAATCTAATTCATAAAATTTCCAAAATTAATTTCACAAGGTCACTAATCCTGCTTATTCGGTAGCACCTTACAAGCATAAAATAGCTGGCCAGGCGTAATGTACATGTATATCAACACCTGTGAACAGGGCTACCAATCCACTTCTTTCATAGGAAAATACAAAGAATACAATTTTACTCCAAATAATATTTGCTTCAAGATAATTATAAGCAGAAATTCTTATGATGAACAAGCAGAAGCAGACTAGTATGGGTTACATGGGGCTATGCCTTATTTGAAGAAGTCGTTATAATTTCATGGTCGCGAAAAGCTATACGACCTCTGCATCGAAGAAAATACATGTCATGAAATAGTGAGGTCTCGTTGTCACTGAAAGAATGATAGTTTTCACTGATGGTCCTCTCTCTGTCTACCCAACTGTTATAGCTTTCGTCGTATATTTTTTATTATTTGTAGAATTGTGACTTTTATTTTTTAATCAATTGCATCGATGGAATGCCATAATCATAGGTTACAGTCAACTAAACAAATAAGTTCGTATGAGACGCGACAAACAGCGAAAAATGCGCGTTGCTATTTTTAAAAATATACATGCAAAGATTGACCGCAGGGGCATGATTCTTTGCGTTCTGACTTGAGTTTTCGCGGGCTTCCCGCAATCATGCACCCAAGAATCATCACTACCAGATAATTAGGTACTAGATTTGTGATAACATTCCTTGCCCAAATAGATTCCTTAAACCCGGGGGAACGCTTAACTGAGTTTAACTGACCAAAAACATAACAATGTACATCTATCTACAGCGACCATGAACCCCATACCCCCGCCCCCATCTTTTTAAATTTTCACGTTACGCATTCTTCACTTTGTTGTATGTTTTAAAGGATTTTTCTGTTGTTACCTGCTACATTCTCATTTTATAAGGTGTTTTTAAAAATGGGAGGGCCGCTTCGCTTCTCTCTCATACCATTAGATCGTCCGTGGTCAAGATAAGTTTGTTGAAAGCCTGCTTAGGCCACGAAATAGACATTTTAATATGAATATGTGATATACACTATTTAAGAAACTATACTGGTTGCGCCGAGTAGTACGCACATGCGTTTTTGCGTACACGTAGGCACTTCCTTGCCAACTCACACTACCCATTTACTGTATTGGTGCGCAGGCTGATTTTGGACTTAGAACAAGCAGAATAATTGAAGCACACAACGCACCATGACAGTGTTTGTACGGTGGAAATATAATAATACAGAAACATGGTTACAGGCAGCTCACACAAATGAAAAAAAGAGCTATAATAGCAGAACTTTTAATGCCGATGATGCAACCAACAATGACCCAATGTGTCCAGCCTGATAAAAGCCTCTGTCGACATTTGAAGTAAAATAAGACCTGAGACAGAAAATTAGGTCCTTGTTCTGTAATGCACTATCCAATTTTGCAATCATCAGAGCTGCTTATCTCCAATTGTGCAATTGCTGTCGTGTGGCAGCTATTATTTTGTGCCTCCGGTGGATTGGTATGTGGTCTGTGATTGTGGTATTTATTGGTCATCCTCACTTGCATTCTGATAAGACTGTGAGGATGTACAGGTAAGTAGGAATCAAATCAGGGAATGCAGACTCCAATTGAGCAGGCCTCTAAATAATAATGTGATTCATGCGTGGATCCAGGGATTATTGCCAGGGGGTCCAGGTCCACTTGCTAGAAAACAGCTCTGACAACGTTGTTTTTTGTTGTTGTTTTTTTAGTCCTCAACTTATTTTACAGTTTTACAGAGGGTGTCCAATGGTTATTTCAAAGAAAACTATTATTTTCTAAGGTTTCAGAGAGATTTCTATAGAAACCCATATAACTTGTGTTTTTCAGAGGGGGTCCAGACCCCCTACCCCCCCTTCTGGATCTGCACATGCGATTTCACAACTTGTTTTTCTTATTTCAAAAGGAAACATTAGCTGTGGCTTCCCAAAAGATCCCTCTCAAGAAGACAATTCATTTGAGCACCAAAACAAATGTTTGGACTTATAGATAAGAAAATATTCACAGTTCTACGCTGAAAAAAATGCCTATCTGGACCAGTGATTTTTTTTACAAATTTGTTTATATGAGTCCCGGGACTCACTAGGCCAAAATTCTTTGCATCCCAAACTCGAAGTTCTGCATCCCATATGGGGCCCACTTTGAATCATAAATTTTATGTATCCATACAAATCCGACCCATTCATAGAAGCCAATTTGAGAAACAAAACTGTCATACTTACTTATACAATAAAGAGCAAGCTTACTTTGTCATGTAAAATAATTTTTAGAGCCCAGGCCATTAGCTTGTGTTCATCTAACTCTGCATGCCTACAAGTGTACTGCTGGAAGTTACTGAGCCCTTGGACATACGGTGATGATACCATATTAATTTTTGTTAATACCATCTGTTCACAGTACAGTCCCCGTACTTCATGAGCCTGCAGTAATACTTTAACAATTCTATTTGCAGAGTTGATTCTAGGATTTGTCTAGACGGGGCCAACTCTCTCCCCCCCCCTCCCCCTGTGTTCCCAAAAGGGGGCCAACCTGCAAATCAAATGGGTAATGGTTATTTTCTAAAAAAAAAAGCCCCACCAGCCCTTCCCCCCCCCCCCCCCCCCCCTAAAAAAACTAAGTCCACACCTAAAGAAAAATCGAGCAGGGGTTGTCTTTAGGCGCTGGCCTGTTCTGTTCACCCCCCAACCACAATAACCTTGGCCTTCAAAAGTGTTGGACAAAGACAGAGGGAGAAGAGTGGGAGGGGTGTCTGATTTGAATATAAACAAATGTAATCATAGCACCCTCTTCTCCAGAATGATAGATTTTTGGAAAATAGAGTACTAAATGGCACATACCTGGTCGGTAGAAGACAATTTAATATTCCTCAGAAATGTCAGACTCTAATGCCATGCCATTCGTTTATTTCCAAGTTGGGCCTCTTGCTAAGAACACCAGTGTGGGCTGTTTAGGGTCTATTTTTGAAGACATAATCTTCTCATGAAAGCATGCTGTGTTCATTATGGAGGGGCATTATGGAAAGGGTGTTTAAACTTGCGGGTTAAACGTATTATTCCAATGCTTCATTTTTGGTCGGTACTGGTTTATCGGCACTGGCTTTTACCAGTAAACTCCCCGTGAATATCTGAAAACACATGTTTCTCAAGGGAAGTAATGATCGCTAAACTGTTGGGGAGTATTTCGGTACCGGTTTTTACCAATATTATTCAAGACACGGTGCGCAAGTAAAAAAGCGTTCAAAACGAAAGTTGCAAATTTTTAAATGCAGACTTTTCGCCACAATTTTTAATGCGTCCTGCGGGATTCACATGGTTTAAAATCATGCGTCCTTTGTGAGAATCATGCGTCTGAGACGCAGGACGCGCAGGTAAAAAAATCACTGCTGGACCTATGTTACGTAATGTGACAGGGCCTCAAATCTGGATTTTGACCAGCACTATAAAAGCACTGTAAAACTCACAAGCCATATAAAGGCCAGCACATGAGGTTATGGAACCTATCACATTATCGAGCAACAAAGCTCAGCCAAGCCTGTGCATCTCTACCAAAATGCTTTGATATAGATAGTGACACAAGAGAATACGATGTTACATGCACGAATTGAGGCCCGCTAAGCCTGTGCATCTCTACCAAAATGCTTTGATATAGATAGTGACACAAGAGAATACGATGTTACATGCACAAATCGAGGCCCGCTTAGCCCTCGAGCGGTTTTTGTATTTTTGTATTTCACTACGAAGTAGAAAGATTAGTAGACGTGTGTGTGTGTAAACTTACCTGTATAACTGACAAGTATACTATTGCCAATGGCTATCGTATGAGGATTAGGTGCTATTGAATCAGCAAGAATAGTGACATTGTGAAATGAATTTTGGAAATTTTATTTTCCGTGTTTGCTAGATCACATATTACACTACATGTTTGTGCAAAAAGCTTAAATTTATGATGAAGATAAATGGGAGAGTGGATAGACAAAAATTGACTTACTTCAAGGTAATATTTGACTTATTCATTATTTGCTTTTATTTCATTCAGTAACAAAAATATAAACTATATTATGCAACTTTTATGATTATTTCTGAAATTCGGAGCAAAAGAGCGCATTAGTCTTGTTAAAGCTCAAAATTCAAAACACCCGCAGATTTTAGTCACCACGCCATATTGGCAAAATGAATATCCTTAAACTTTAAGGTGCCATGGTTCTACATTTATTCTCAGAGTTTATAAAATTGAACAGGAAATAAGTTCTGATTTCTAAATTGACAAGTAGATTGAGCTACAAAGGAATATAATGTGAATAAACTGGCAATCAGGTTTTCTTTCTTAGTATCATTATGCATATGCTGTTTACTCGCTGATTCGTGCATTTTAAATTTCGAGTGTAGCGCATGCGCATTTAGGGAAAAGTATCAGCAAGGAATATTTTTGCAAACAAAACACTAACATACGAAATATCAACTAACAAACTCAAAAGTTTTCCAACTCGTTCAACATTGTAAACAATTTACCTTAAAATGAGTTACCATGCCTGCTCCGAGTCATCTAGAAGCTTCTCAATGGGTTCGTGCATTTTGATTGGTCGATGCTAAATAGAGGCTCTATGGAGGGAATAATTTTTTTCTATACCGCAGCAAAAAGTTAATGCACTTATCTATCTGGTTTAGTATTAAAATGGATTTTTTGTGCATGCTGTTTCAAAATTCACAGGAAATCATTAACCTACCATCATTTCAGTTACACCAACGATTTTTAAACATCACAAAATTGACTAACTCAGAATATCAACATATGCAAAAATAACTTGTGAAATTATAACATATACTGGGATAATCAGTTTTCGCCAACGTAAGCAGATATGGCTCTGAGGATAGCAAAACAAAATACAACCTGACCAGAAAATGATTTTATCATATAATTTCAACCTTTTATAATAATGTGTAATATCTTAGACCTTCAAAATATGTTATTTAATTTGCAAAAACCTTGATTTGTTTGTGCACCCGTTTTTCCGCCATTTAGAAAATAGTAATCTAATTTCGACAACTCTTGATGACCTGAAAAAAGAGGCCTCAAAAAGGGTTGGATAGACAAAAAATCAATAAATGTTGTGAGACAAACCATTTTTTTCATTCAATGAATATAAATTATTGTGAATCTTCTATCAATTAATTTATTGTAATCAAAAATATGTCAGTCATGTTTTTTTTCTATATTCAATCCAATTTCAGATTGATTTGAACCCCTATGTTCATTGGGGTGCTACCACACAGACAGTAAATGAAAAAGTAGACATAAAAACTTTCTTTTATGTACTTAAGAGATACATCAAGCCATTGCAGGCGAAAGATTGATATAATTTAACAAAAAATCAGTTTAGATATATGGTCCGTACAGCTGCTTATTAGCCATACCATTGTTTCTGAGTCTTAACATTAATAAGAACCCCCTTATGATAAAATCAATGATTTTCCCCACTTGGGACCCCAATACATCAGTGAGTTTTCTTACATCCATCGTGAGGGTGTCAACGCAAATGAAATTGAAGGAAGCGATGTATTCAATGAATAAAACATATCAGGATCATAATTTAAAGATTGGGGTTAAAAAGAAATAGTGAAAATGGCGAGAAAACATTGATGCAGATATGTGACCATAATTTTACCACTCAGATATGCATTTTCTTACTGCTAAAACAACTTAACAGACAGCTTTTCTTTTGCCCTTGAAAATCCCCTATTCAGAATGAGCCTGTGATGTCACACAAGTGAAAAAACGGTAGGAATGTTCAATTGGCGAAATTACATTCTTGGCGAAATTAGCTTACTCCACTATATGTACACTTTAGGGTGATTTGAATGTATTGGTGACAGTGTGGACAGAGGAAAATGTCATTTCTACTCACCACAGCAAATATACATGTGACTCTCAGACATCCATAATAAAACATCACAGTCATTTAATTGGATTTTAATTGGAAGTGACTTGACATGGTCTCAACTTTTTGCTGAAGTATACTTGTCTAGAAAGCCTCTTTAAAATCATATGGTGACGTGATCTTGCAAGATGGCTGAAATTTGACAGACGAGCTGAATTTGCACTGGAATAATTGGAATTAAAGAATTTTCTCGCATGCAAGTAAGATTTTTAATGTTAAATACCATGTGCTTAACATGTTTACACAATATTCAGCAAGATTTATCAATTTTATACCAGGTTTTTCCTCATTGTTGATGCAGATGATTTTTTTCTTGCTTTTGAAACTATAGTAATCTTACCTATCCTTTAGGTATAGGGCCGCTAGGCTGTGAATATTCTACGCTTCTTTATAGTTTATCGCCTTTCTGCGTCTGTTCCCTCTCAGGGCTTCGCCAGTTCTCGCACTCTAACACGAGATCTTGTCCTTTATATAGGTCCATCCCATTCGGAATACCTCGGATACTCGGCCGAACATATCCGGTGCAAGCCGACTGGAACAGAATAGAATAGTGCAACCACTACACTCCTCCCCTCTTTATTTGAAAGGTCTTGGACGCATCTCGGTGTTAGCATTCTTCACTATCGGCCCCAATGCTGGGGAAGATATCCTGTTGGTTTACGACCTCACCCACAATGCTATGGTCGTGATAAGCCGGTCAGTTAATCCTCCTGCACTATTCCTGGGCAAGCTACCAGCAGATAACCAGTACTCGAGTGCAAAGCTGTCTGCAGCAACTGACAACTGCCACCTCTCCACTGTTCTGATAGAGATGACTCGCATGCGCGAGGCATACTCTAACACCTCCTTCCACATCTGGTCTCGAATCTTGGCAACCATATTTGCTATCCTCCTTCCAACAGATACCGGAGCTGAAGATAGGTGCCTCCTGGCTGGCCAGATGTCATTCCTTGAGCGTGATGTACCAGGACGTGAGGGCTGGAGGTGCTCCAGAGCTCTGTCCAACACCGCCTTGCTGCTTTGGCCACATAGATGGATCCACAACGTAGTTTAACCCAATCTCTGTGATCCCGATGTTCATGCTTTACATCAACTCTTCCACATAGTCTCTTGGTTTCCTACGCGGCCCTTGACCTGTCCAAAACTTTCCCCAGGAAGGTTCTCTTCTTCCATCCATGTAAAGCTGAGCGGATACCTGTTGTTAAGTTCTTGCCTGTCACGCTCCTTCAGGCAAGCAACTGGTTGGCGAAGCCACTGATCTTAGCTTCTAGCTGGTTACTCTCGGACACTAACTGTAACATCTTTGGCTCTTCGCGCTAGACAATGAACTGGTTATTCCCCAGTCAGCTTTTGTTGCAAATGTCTTCTCTGCAGACTGTTCTTCCACCACATCAGATATAACATCATAACAGGCTGTCTTGCCATCTCGATAACCTGGTTATTCGCCCCGACACCTATGGTCTCCGCTGATGTCCTCTGTGATACTGCTGCTACTGCTCGCAAGTGCCTGAAGCGAAATTCAAACCCACGACCACGACAACACCGCATAGCACCTCACCAGACATCAACGCAAATGCAGTACACGTCGTATATTAGCTCAAAAAGATTCGAACCCACGACCACGACAACCCCGCCTAGCACTTCATCGACATCAATGCTAACTTAGTACATGTCGTATATTGGTTCCAATTTCACACTTCGAGATGTATCACATCCAAACCAATGATCGCGCTGTCCCCCATGACTGTCACTCCAACCTCGAGCTCCCCCAGAAACACCGAATTGTCTCATGGCTCCAGAAGTACCTGTGATGTCAATGGAACTGCGTCGCCACAACTTCTTTCAAAGTATCTCATTGGCCCATCAGCCCTTACGCAGACCCAATTCAATCTTCACAGTGTATATCAAACTTGCCAATAACCACTGTGACTTTTTTAGTCGCAATAACCAACTTAAACTTGAATGGTCAGTCGTATGATAAACTGTTTATCTAATAATTAGTGTCCGAAATGTCTACAGAACCTTGCGATTGAAGAACAGTAGTGTCTTTGATTTCTTGTAAGAGCATAACTACCAATGCGATAGTGTTCTCTTACAGAAGCTCTATTTCCTGCCAATCATGCCTCCAAACCATCCTCAAGGTCTTCCGCAGTGACTCTAGAAGAAACAGTTCTTTCTTTCCTATGGCCATAAATAGCATCCTTTGTATGCTGGTACAACTTAATTTCATTCAGAGCATCTCCCATACTTGATGGCTTTCCCATGCAAACACAGAGACCCGCCTCAGCATCATTTAATCCCTGACAGAACCTAGCCACTGCTTGCTGATTACTGTACTTCTCTGGCAATTCCTTAAACGCTTTGCCAGATAGGGTCAACACTCGATCCGCCCAGTCTTCCAAAGACTCTTCTTTCTTCTGGGTCGCCTGTTGAAACCGCACCTGAGCTGAAGATGGCAATTCTCTGTCAATAAACCTATCATCTAATCTTTTCATCAATTTCCGATAAGAAAGATGTCTTTTCCTTTCCATTAAAGTAGCACAAAAGTCCGCTGCTTTTCCAGTTAAGCACCAACTCAAACAATCTAAACATTCCTCAGCCGTCCAATCTGATGATTTCGCATATTTAATGAATTTGTGTTTGAAATGCAGCCAATTGCTTTTACCATCATACTGTAGTTGTTTCGGCAAAGTATGGAGGACTGATTTCTTTTGACTTTTCTTCTTGACCACATCAGAATCTGAGCCGGAATCTTCAGATGATGACGAAGATGATGTTTCCTGCCGATGTTTCTTTGAATGAACTGCTGATTTCTTTTGTTTTTTCTTCTCTTTTGAAAGTGAGTACTTGTCTTTGTCAGAAAACTTGTCACTTTTTTCCAAAAGCTGCAACTTGTTTGAGTGTTTTCTCGTATCATCCTCAGCTGAAATCTTCTGTTTTGTAGATTTATGTTCTGTCTTCAGTTTTGTTGATCTGTGCTTTTTTTCTGCACCCTCAGACTCATCAGAACATTCTTCAAGATTTAATTTTCGCCTGACTTTTGGACTCTGTGATTTATCATCTTTGTGCTTCTTTGTTTTCTCTTTCGGAAAGACAGTATCTTGATGAATAGGATCTTCTTGCATCGCTGTTGACATCTTGTAGACAGGCTTAGTCCATGGGACAAAAAATGCTTCTGGCCCATGAACTGCGCCTCTCCTAGTCAATGGGACAGAAGATGCTTCTGGCCCACCAACTGTGCCTCTCTCCTTTGGGATATTTGAGCTCTCTGGCCATAGTCTGTTCTCTATCTCACGCTTTATTTCTTCTGTCAACTGTGCCTTGTAACCATCTTCATAGTCCAAACTGACTGCACCATAACCGTCGTCCTGTTGCTCATCTGTTGCAGCAAAGTTAGGATTTGGCCTGAAGTCTAAACATGCCAGAACATCCTCTGGAAGCCTTTTCCTCAAGATGCTTGAGAGTAAAGAGGCTGTCACATTGCTGTTCCGCAGTCTCATTTCCACAATTGCCTCAGCCATTTTGTCACCAACCCCAGGTATTATTCGCAGCTCCCTGGGTGTGGCAAAATTCACAGAAATCCTGTGCTTAGGGTCCATTTTGAAGAGACAGGAAGTAGCAACACAAATTAACCAGTTTGTTTTTCAGGTTTATTCAGGGTCGACGCTGTTATGGGACTATGGACTATCTATTCAGGTTTGAATGGATGGCCAGTTCAATTTCTCTGGGAGACAGACATGTGCAAATTGACGATGGAAGCGGGAATGGCAGATGGCGGGAAATGCCAAATTGCAAATTTCAAGAATACCACACGTGTTCTGACGATAGGCGACGTTTCTCCAGATTACCGCTGCCACCAATATAGTAATCTTACCTATCCTTTAGGTATAGGGCCGCTAGGCTGTGAATATTCTACGCTTCTTTATAGTTTATCGCCTTTCTGCGTCTGTTCCCTCTCAGGGCTTCGCCAGTTCTCGCACTCTAACACGAGATCTTGTCCTTTATATAGGTCCATCCCATTCGGAATACCTCGGATACTCGGCCGAACATATCCGGTGCAAGCCGACTGGAACAGAATAGAATAGTGCAACCACTACAAAACAAACTGTACCGAATTCCGACACGCGCTATTTTCGCGTGAGCGTGATTTATATACACACGAATCCAATGGTAATGTACGAACTTATGAGCATACAGGTTGTCAAACTGGTCACGAAAACCAATGACTTATGCGATTTCCAACCACATTGGCAGCATTTTTCGATGGCTTCAGATGAACGTAGCTGAACTGTGCATTAAAGAAAGGTATCATTAAACAAACAGTTTGCATACTTACGTGAATTAAACAATATGTTGAAGTTTGTCTTCTTTGTTGACTTATTAATTTTCGCTAGTGCAACACTAGCTGTTATCATAACGGTCGTGTGTAAAGACTTCAATGGGACCGGGACCCCTGGCCGGGGAGGGGTGGGGCGAGGTTACCAACTACTTGTATATACGTGTATGTAGGGACATACCAATCAAAGGACTCTTCATTACTAAAAATCTGTGAAGGTTTCAAAAATACATGTCTGTTCATATATGTCTGGAAATGGGTTGTTAATAATGTGAACAGAAAAAAAGGTAGCGTTGTAAACGACAAAAACGTATTGTACTTAGAAAAAGGTAAAGAAGAAAGCAACGATCTGGAATCGACACAATCAAGTACTTTCTTTCTTTCTATACTGGCTTCGCTCAAACTTGAGCATTACGCCAGGGAGTGCTAATTTTGAAATTTTGATAAAATAATAATAATAAAAAAAACTTTTGGTTAAACGTTTGTTTAAATAAGGATCGCCCTAAACTCATCTGTGGACTGGATATAGGCCAAAGAAGGAGACAGACTATTCCAATGTGGAATAGTTTGGGGGGAAGGGATTTTTCATGGCATCACTGTATGTCTGGTGTCTGCAGTATTGAGCACTATGTGATGACCTAGCAGTTTTCAAACTGTGAGCAGGGGCCATGTGTAGTCTAATTTGGCGCATCTGCTAATTTGACTCACTCTAATATTATTCCCCAAACATCTCTAAAACATCATATTGTGGTTTAATAATATGAAACAAACCAATAAGTCTATGACAATAACATTTTGTAGCGTGAATCCAATTCAAATATCAAAATAATTAGAAAAAACTGTTTTTCATTAAATCCCAAGACCCCTCCTCCACAAATCTGGCACTTAGAAGGCTGTTTTGTCAGTTATTGTAATAAAACTGCCAAGAATATGTGCTGCATTGATTGTAGATACCAAAAATGTGTATAAGACCCAACATAAATCCTTCATGTTCAAGGCAATCAAAAAAATAGGCACAGGTGCGCCACATTATCAGACATTTTTCCTGACCCTGAAATAGGGGGTAATACCATGTTAAACAGGTCCAAAAATGACTCTAGAGGTGTATCCTCTCTATGCAGGGATGGTAAGCTATATACTGAGAACAAAGACAAGGCCGATATCCTCAACTGCCAGTTTCAGTCAGTTTTCACTCCCAAAACCCCATTGGCACTCAGCAGCCTTGCTCAGATAGCAGTTCAGGACCTGGTGGACACAGGTAAGCTTGACAATAGATCTGTCCCAACTAAAAATATAAATAAGCAGCCTGTTATGCCAGATATCAAGGTGTCTGAGAATGGAGTCTTGAAGCTGTTGAAAGATTTGAACCCCCATAAAGCAGCAGGACCAGATGAGCTGAAACCCCTTGTACTTAGGGAGCTCCGAGAGGTAATAGCACCCATGTTGGTGGTCATATTTCAGAGGTCTATTGAGACTGGTCGGGTCCCCAAAGACTGGAATGACGCAAATGTGTGCCCTTTGTTCAAGAAAGGTGATCAAAGCATAGCCTCAAATTACAGGCCCATATCGCTTACATGCATACTGTGTAAAGTCCTAGAGCACATATTTGCGCCAAACCTTGTGACCCACCTGGATTCTCATCAGTTGCTTTATGATCTCCAACATGGTTTCAGATCGAAGAGATCTTGTGAGACACAACTGGTGATGTTGATGGAGGACTTGTCCAGGAATGCCATTAAGGGGCAACAGACTGACCTCATTCTGTTAGATTTCAGTAAAGCTTTCGATAAGGTCAGTCACGAAAAGTTGCTCCTTAAGCTTCATCACTGTGGTGTTCGTGGGCAGGTTCTCCATTGGATCAAGGCGTTTCTGTCAAACAGATCACAGACTGTCGTCTTAGAAAGCGAGAAATCTTCCCAGGTAACAGTTACTTCAGGAGTACCACAAGGATCTGTGCTAGGCCCAATCTTATTTTTGGTCTTCATAAATGACCTCCCAGAACACATCAAATCAAAGGTGAGGTTATTTGCTGATGACACAGCAGTTTATCTGGCCGTATCAAACCTAGAGCATGCTCGAATACTCCAAGAGGATCTGGACAGGTTGGCAAAATGGTCTTTGGAATGGGACATGGAATTTAATCCCAGTAAATGAACAGTTATCCATGTAACACGCTCCAAATCCATAGTCCCCTCCCAGTACACCCTATATGGACAGGTATTAGAATCAGTTAGTAGTTCAAAGTACCTGGGAGTGACTCTAAACGACCACCTCACCTGGAATGATCATATCCAGAACACGGTAACCTCAGCAAACAAGACCTTAGGTTTCCTGAGAAGAAACATCCGCACAAAAGACTCAAGTATCAGGGAAGTAGCTTATAAAACACTAGTGCGTCCGATCCTTGAGTACTCATCCCCTGTTTGGAGCCCCCACACCAAATCAAACATACATAAAATAGAAATGGTACAGAGGAGAGCTGCACGCTGGACTCTGTGTCGTTTCTCTTCTTATGATAGTGTTTCAGACATGCTGGGTGATCTTGGGTGGAGGTCTCTTGAGGATAGGCGTACAGACTCCAGATTATGTCTGTTTTATAAGATTGTGCATGGTCTTGTTGCAGTACCACTACCACCATATGTTGTGCATACTCAGGTGTTTACAAGACATTCAGCATCACATCCATTAGCATTTAGACAAATCCACACAGTTGCTGACTACTATAAGTACTCCTTCTTTCCCCTCGCCATTGTCCAGTGGAATAGGCTGCCTCCAAGCATAGCATTACTGCCAGATATTGACTCGTTCAGGATGGCAGTCAGCAGTCTGACCCACTCAAAGCCTTAGACCAGAAGCATTGTTTTTAACTTTTATCTTTGCACTTTGTCTTCATCAGACTTTTTAACATTTTAACCTATCATCTTTTATTCCGCTCTCACCTGTTTTTATCCTTCTGTCCTATTTTAACTTTCACTGCACTGACGCCTGGTCTGAAGCACACCGGACACCTGCACATAATCCCCGCGAGGGGGTGTTGCAGTATTAGTAGATAGATAGATGACGTTGAACACTTATTATTCTATCATTTGCTTAAAATATTTCATTAAATTTTGCTCATTTTGTTGAAAAAATGAGCTTTATTCACTCTGATATAATAAATAATTCTGAGTGGACAAGGTAACACTTGCAAGTTCATCTCAAACTCTTAGGTGCGCCAAATTAGCCTGCAGCACGGTACTTGTCTTTTTCAATAGACACTGCTCCACAATGAATCTTGTGAAAGAGAAGCAAGGAGGACTGGTCCCTCCGGGCCTCAAGAGATGGCCATTCAAGCTCATCAAGCATTTCGCCGACACTACTCCTGTTTCGCCATCTCCTGTAGGTACACGGGGCTGCTGTCCTCTGAACTTTTTCAATCTGATTAATCTGAAGTTTCGGATGAGGGCTCCAAATGGGAGCTGCATACTCTAGTTTAGACCGAACCAAAGTTTTGTATGCAACTTCCTTAGTACTCCTAGGTGCAAAAGCCAAGTTCTTGCGAAGGAAACCAAGTGTCTTAGTTGCTTTGGAAGAGATTTCTGAGACATGCTGACCCCAATCCATGTTATCAGTAATGGTGATACCAAGGTATTTTGCCGACTGAACATTTTCCAAAGTTTGCGTAGTGAATAATCGAAAATACATGTAATTTGTTTGTGATGCTGATGCCGAGTCACTTTCATTGAGTGACATTTGGCTTGTTAAATTTCATTTGCCAATCGGCTTCCCACAGTCCTAAGCTGGTGAGGCCTTCTTGCAAGATCCAACAATCCTGAAGTGAATGTATATTCCTATAAAGGACACAGTCGTCTGCAAACAGGCGAACAGAAGACCTGGTGTTATCCGGCAGATCATTTATGAAGATGTGGAACAGGACCCGACCTAGGACCCATCCCTGGGTCACATGTCACCGGATAGCACTGGGACTGGATCTGAGGCTTTGCCATCTAAAACAACTTGTTGAGTGCGCCCAGAGGGCCATGAGTTGATCCACTTGTGGGTGGATCCTCTAATTCCATAATATTCCAATTTATGTACGTAATAGTCTCCTGTGTGGAACCTTGTCAAAGGCCTTAGCAAAATCAATTATGATTAAATCTGTCTGTTTGTGCCCACGATTTACAGCCCCATCCAGGTTGCTGATGATGTCGTGCACAAACTGGACCAACTGGGTTTCGCAAGACCTCTGACTTCGGAAACCATGCTGACAGTCAGCAAGTATGCTATCTAAGGCTAAGTGTTTGTTGATGTTGCTGACTAAAATATGCTCTAGGATTTTTCTGCAGATGCTTGTGAGTGAGTGAGAGAGCAAGTACCACACCTGACCCGAGACACCATATGAGAAAGTGGCAAAAACACACAGAAACATCACACACAAGAGAGCCAAGTGGTCGCCCTTTCCCAGCAGGTGACCACAAGGCTGCAAGGAACAGACAATAGAGTGGTGTTGTGCGCTGTGCAAGAAATGCGAGAAGACGATTTATTGATTACGGTCATACCTGCAGTGGTCATAAAGATAATATACTCAGAAGAAAAAGTTTAGTCAGTATTTATGTTTTCTCATAAAATCAACAATACTGCAAATATCATTGTCAATTTTTTTACATGAGTTGTGTTATCATATCTTTACATTTACTTGTTTATTGTGTGACAAATAATGCCTCTATTAGACTGTTTCAACGAAATTTCAAAATGCACGATGTGCACGTGCTGCGGTAAACCGGTAGGGTTATTTTCTCATATACTGTTAGATATTGAAAGAGTGTTGTTCCTATTGCAATGATCCGGAGAAAACTCAGTGCTAGCAAGTTTAATTTGCCGTCCAGGCTATCTACAAATTACAGAAATACCGCGTTTTGACGTCTTGAAACAGGTACACGTGTTGCTGACGTAACACGCAGTTTTGGATGCAGTGAACAAACAATTTATCGTCTGCAAACACATTTTCAACGGCCTGGCGGTAAAAATGACAAGCCTCCGTTGGGGAGACCACGGATGACGACGCCATTTGAAGTTCGGGTCATAGTGACGTCAACATGACGTAATCGCTTCATGGTCGCTTGGAAATTTCTTAAATTCCTTAGTCATGCAACAGATACGAGAATTTCCATCTGTACTACCAGAAATCGTCTGAGGGGCGCTAGACTGATTTTTGAGTTATGAAATTTGAATTTTAATATTGACCACTTTGTGTATTTTTGATGAAGAAAATGGATATTTTTTCAGAATGTTTTGTTGAAAATGTTCACATTTGTAAGACATTACATGAATTTTATTTTAGTAAGGTTTTTGTCACATTAAGACTGTCTTACAAAATTATTGCACACAGTGTCTGTACTGACTAAACTTTTTCTTCTGAGTATAATATTCTTCAAAACCAACAAAGCACAGGACTGTCGAGGACTATCTCAAGTTCTTTCCTGATTCTGTCTCTTATTATTTAGCAAATGTATTAAATTATCTACTGCGTACAGGCTATGTACCTAAGCAACTGAAGGAAGGGGTCCTCACACCAGTCCTAAAAAGGGCAAAGATTCTTCCCTTCCTACTAAATTATTGCAGAAGAATTACAGTTTAGTAAATTTCTGTGGAAACTACTGGAGAAAGGGATCGTGAAAAGAACAGACCCCACATTAAGTCAAAATCAGTCTACTATACTTGAAAGCAATCGCGAACGAGTTCACTGCAAGAAATGAACGACGAAGGTGCGTGTTTGGAAAGTTTTAATTTCAGTTGTGTAGTTTCTAAACTAAACGTATATTTAATAATGACATAGCATAACATAGAATTACACCAGTGTCCATTTAAAACTCAGACCACCCTACAAATCCGCGCAGTCTGAAGGGGTTTCACTGTGTGCTCTATAGGCACAATACCCCCTCCTATCATCATCCGCCCAGCGAAGACTGGTAACCAGACAGCCGAAAGGCACAGCCTGATTTTAGACTTCTTTTGGCGCACAATTATTCTGCAGAATCATGCAGATAGGCGAAAATAGTTCAGCGAGAAATGTGAATATTTTCTCATCCTCGTTTTGGGAGCGCAAAAGAACCGTCTCCGTCTCTTTGGGTTGAAAAGGGGTACTAACATCTGTGCCCACGCATGGATTTTCTTTAAACTTTGCATATTAAAACGAGTTATCGAGTTAGATAGTTTATAAGGCTTAGGAAGCAACCCTGACTTACTCCACCTTTGAGGTGGTACCTGTCTCTAAATTTCTATGTCCTTAATCTATAGTTTTGTTTATTTCTATAAACTATCAGCTGGATTGACTCCAAAATACCATAGGCATTATGTTAATACCACAAAAAAATCGGATTAACTATGGCTAACGTTTTCTGAAGAAGTGATCATAAAATTTCAATATTTTTCTCAAAAATTTACAAAAAAATCCACATTCAATTCCAAAGAGAGATACATTTTAGTCTTTTAGTTGGCAATCCGAATCCAAAAAAGATGCATATTTTTGGTTTTGTTGGCATTTTTTGAGTACATTTGTTAGACCACTTTTAACATAATGTTTAGCATGTGTACAAAGCCATAGGGGTGGATGCCAAGTCTGAATCTGCATATGAAGGCCAGATATTAGGTCAAAGGTCATTGAGTGCAAAAATGAGAAAATATGTACTACTGTAATACAACTTTATCTTTTTATGTGTAAACATATTTCATTTCAAGCCAAATTTTGTATGCTTATAGTTATAAGTCTGAAAACATTGAAAAAATGTTTTTTTATAACTAAATGTTCATATGTTAACTTTATAATGGGGTCAAAGGTCATCAAGTGCAATAATCGGAGCATTTTTACAAACTGTGTTTCTTTTTTTCTCTTGTCTAACGACAAGATGCTTTTTAAACTCTAAAAAGGGTAGAAGTCTTTCAGAAGGCTTAAATTAACATGTTTCTCATTAAAGAAACCCCTTTTGAAGCATCCTTTTATGGATTTTACAAAGACAAACATCGTAAGTTTTGTGCAATTCTGACGGATATTCTCCCTCAATTGGGCTAAACTGAGATATATGTGCTACTTTGAGAGTTTGCTGCACCTCTCAGAAAGTAAAACTATTTTCAGTTTGGGACATGTCTTGGGGCCTTAGAAACCCATAATTTAATAACTTTTCTGTGGTCATTTTTCTATAAACTACCTGTAATCAACGTTACCATACTGGCATTGAAAATAGCAGTACACACAGAACAAGGCTAATGTTGATTTATTTTAATAGTATTAGTGAAACAGTTTAAGCATTAAATGTTTAAACTAGACATAAAAATCAATTGCATACATCTGTGATATGTATTTCTGCTCGTCAGCGATACGTATGTTACATTTTATACTAAATTGCAGATAATGACTTTACAAATTACATGTATTAGAATAAACCATGATATCTGACCTGAAATATACATGATATTGATCTATATTCTATTTGAAAATGTTCATTTTCATATATTTGAAGTTGTTTATAACTTTTAACTTGCAATGAAGTGAATTAATTAAATATTTAAATATGCTTATTAGTATGTAATTTGTACTGGCTCCAGCATGTGACGCATAGCTGCTTACAGATTCATTTTTATTTTATTAACATTGCAATTGGCAAAATATCGTTCATAGTGAAATCAAATTATAACTATATTCACAATAATGGATCTTAAATTGCTGCACATATATTAATGAGGTAACGTAGGTAACAAAGGGTGCCTTACATAAATGGATAAAGGTAGTAAATTGTTGTTAGGCTTATATAAAATTTGGGTCTGCTCTCCACAATTCACTTACATATACTACACACATTTTATCCTATACAAGACTTAATTTAAAAGAGTGCTATGGGTTGGTCTGCAATATGTGAATGTGGCATTTCCTGGTCTTACTCAATTTGTAATTTGCTTGGTTCTTTTACCTTCATATTGCAGTTTTCAGATTTCTACCAATGGCACATAACGATAAACATGCAATCTACATCATGATTTAAATATTGACTTAATATCAATAATTTACTTAAAATAGCATAGCAATATTTCATACATCTAGTGGCAAGGCAGGAATTAAGGCAGGGGTAGTGCTGAGTGTCTTCTATAGCAGGTATAGGTTTTTGAAGATTGCAAATAAAACATCGTAGTAGAGAACCAGCATGGTTTATGAACAAATATAGGATGTAACATAGATCAAGTATTAAAGATTTTTCTCGTATGCTGAATCATTTAATTTCACTTTTCACTGTTGACAATTACATTATAAAATTAATTTATCATCTGTACCCATTAAAATCTTCTATGTTTTGTTGAACTAGATTTCATATCATAATATAATGATGATTATCTTATTATATTCTGCAGCAATTCTGATAGAAACTATTCTGCTTGATAAATATCTTAGACTAAGGTTGGCTGAGGTAAGGTTACCTGAGCCATGTAGCAGTCTTGTAAAACATCTGAACATATTTCATGGTAACATAACCAACAAATCATTCGAATGATAGTGATACTTTATTTTAAAGATCAGTTAACTGTTTTTTTTCTTAAGCATAAAACAAAAACATGACTCCCAAAATTCACAAGTATGGTTTGCATCTCTGAAACTCAGAGATTAAACTGAATGTTGAAAATGTAGTGTCACACACAGCTGATTTTTTGCTTTTCTTATTCATAGGGTAGTTTGTTTTTAGTTTTGTTTATGCACTATTTGATTTTGTTGAGCTATTTTTAACCCTAGTACATTTTTTTGCATATGTCCTATGAAAAGTGAGTTATGGTCTGCTTGTTGGTTTTAAAACGCTTACTAAATTAGGCTTATTGTGATAGTCTTAAATATATATGCAAAACCATCGAAAATGTAAACAACATTGCTGACAACAGCTTGCAGAAAGCATTTTAAGCATAAACTTGCTCACTCTTGTACCAATATCCTTGTAGATATTTGTGAAGACTAACACTGATTGAAGACTGTCTTGTATATAGTGAAAGGAAAGTAGTTCAGTTTTATTTCAAGAGTAATGCCATATTAAAACTACACATTTCGAGCATGTTACCAGTTACAAGTGCTATCCAATCTGATATATTGCACTTGAATCTACGAGCAGTAGATGTATACATTAATGTTAGTCACCTACCCTATATGCAGTCAATCCCTGTCTTAGCAAATTGTCATGGTTAACAGATTGATTCTACACTAGAACAGGCGAGTTAACTACCTTAAGATCTTATATACTTCAAGCAAATCAGAGATGTTAAACCAATGGGTTATGCTAGTAAATGTACATATTAGATAACCATTTCAAGACACATTTACTCTAAATACTAAGAAATGACTCCAAACTGATCGAGAACTATGAACACAATCAAATCATCAGGTGCTCCAATATGGTGAATGCCTATGTTCCCAAGAAGTCACCAGACATCTGTTTTGGGGAAATTTAATTTGGAATAAAACTTGCATTGGTATTTTACAGTTAAAAAAAATACATAAAGAAACACATGCCAATAACCTCTTAGCATTTGATCCCTATCATCATTGTAAAAAATAATAAGCAAAATATGTTTAATAATGATACTTAGAATTGAATTTATTGATACTGAAACAATTACACTGTATAAGTTGCGCTGTGAAAGACATATATACATATTTTATGGTATCTTAAAATTAGAGGTTACCTTTAATATCATATCTATACTGCTTCTATATATAGATGAATACGTTTGCACAAGCAGCCTGATTTCAAGCAAAAATGCTGCTTTTGAATCCACATCATTTCATTAGCATGGTCAAATGAAAGGACACCCCTACAATTAAATGTTTAAAGTTATATGGAGGATTACCCTTAATGTCAGGCCTATTTCCATGATATACCCCACAAAAAGTTAACAATGTTTTCACTGGATGGTCATTATTAGGAATGTACCCGTATATAAGCTTTATGTTATGTATGTTACCATCTGCTAACAGGCCAATGTGAAGACCAATGTGAGGATATATTCCTTCCAGTATATGGTATTTACCATATTCTATCATAGTTTCAACACGCCTGATGTTTTATGAAAGGAGGCTTGGACTTTGTGTTTTCATGAAGCTATGCTTAGTTACTATGCAATTGGCAGGTAGTGGCCTTGTAAAAAGTGTTTAACAATTACTCATAGATGGGAACAAACACAACTAATGTGTGAAATGAGAAAAGAAATATATTTTAGACCTATAAGCATGAGATCATGGCCAAGTCCGTTATGAAAGCTGTAGCTAGGAACATATACCTTTGAGAAATGACTCAATTTCAGATGGTAAAATGTAACGTAAGTCACAACTTAAACATTTCTTATTTATAAAAGGATAGATAATTGCATAAGATGACGTATTCATACAAAGCATTAAGCAAAAAATATTTCTTTAAAATGAAATAGTTATTCTTAGTTGTATTACATTTTAATTGATTTTATACAGTAACGTACTTTACATGCCGACTGCGGTAAACTTGGTAAATCATTGTTTTCCAAACATGATAGACACACACCTAACAGGATAGCAATAAAAAAAAAATCTTCCATTAGGATAGAAGGGAACTCAAAATTTGAATTTTGCCCCTATATAAAAAAATATTGCTACAATTTTCACCGATTTTGCACTTAAATGACCTTTGATCCAAACACACATCATGCCTTGATGATGCTGTTTGTTTATATAGCATGGCTGTAGTATCCAAAAGAGATTTTGTATTACTTTGAATCATAATTTTGGATAGCTAATTGATAAAAACGCTAAAATCTGACGTATATACAAGATTTGCACTCAGTTGACCTTTGACCTAATTCTGGGACTTCGGGGCATTTCCAGACTTGGCATCCACCCCTATCCTTCTTAAAACACATCAAGATACACTTTGAGCATGGATGCCAAAATGTACTCAAAAATGCCAACAGAATTTTTTTTTCAGGCTCTGGATGGCCAACTATTTGTCAAGATATCATATTACCACAAAAACATGCCCTATATATCCTGCTGATCTGAGCAAAATTTCATTAAAATCCAAAACCGGTAAAATTGTTGAGCGGCTTTTCCTCACGGTGCCATGGGGTTGTCTGTGGTTTGTGATTGTGGTGTTTACTGATCATACTCACTTACTATATTTTTGTCATTTCTTACCTCTTATGGGTGTAGGCCAGATTTAGCAAAATTAATTTTTTAGTTGAAATGAATCAATAATTTCACAGAAGGAGATTGTTTTTTTTTAATCTACCTACACTCTTCTTAAAGAAAAACATTTTTAGACAATTTCAAATGATTTGATGGTCAGAAATGCCAAAGGTCATGGCCCCATGTCATGGTACTATGGGACCAAGACAATGTGTATCACTACCTCATGTCCTGCATGATAATTCTGAAGAAACATTATATCATAACAATTAACATGTGGAAACAAGAATACAAAGCATTCCTTTTATATCCCAACTGAACTAGAGTAACCACATTTTGGTGCCATGACTAGGATAAAGTGTAACAGAGTGTAGTCAGTGGTATCATAGAACAGTGTTCTACACGAATATGTGAGGTCCAGAAACGAAATTTATGCCTAGAATACACAGCCAGATTAAGCATAAATGTTGCTCTTTGATGTTAATCAGCAGCAGTTAAACAGAATATAATGAACATAGATGATGTAAGCATTGAATTAGCATAGCTTTGCGACCTATAGTTTTCTGTGAACAGAATAGTTAATTCTAACCAATAGGTTTGACAGTGGTTTATTCTTGTAAACAGTTTTTAATGAAGCTTACAATTATAAAATCATAGAAATAAGGTTCTTCTCCTGTATGAATTGACTTGCCATAAGGTTCTCTTCTGTATGAATTAACATTCTTAATAATGTTACATAATAAGTGTTATTATATAACTTATAAATAGACATCTTTTGATTGGCCCAGATGCCTATCCACTCGAGTCCATAAAACTACATATCTACTGGGCTGCTGGTTTTTCCCATTCAATATTAGTTACTAAAAATAGACTTCATAGAAATTTTTCATAACAGGTGTGCTTTCAGCATGAAACTTGCATGATTTGCTGTAATTACAATTCAGTGAGTGACAGCAGCATGAAATTCACAAGATTTGGTGTTTCATCATATACATGTAATTTAGACTTTGCTGTTGAATATAGTAATAAGCAGAGCTCTTAAATGAACTAATGAATTCTTCCTTCTGGATTGATGCAATAAACTTGGAATGGTCCATTGTATAATTAAAGGGGTCACAGGTTTTAATTTTTAAACAAAATTGCAGTTTTTCCCTGAAGATCATTTTTGTCATAACAAACAGTGTAGACCCTGATGAAAAGCCACATTATGCGGCATTTAATCTGGATCTTCTCTGTCTGCAGTTGTAATTACAAATAAAATATGCATTCTTTCCTCTTTTAACTGAATGAAATCAATTAGTCATTATGTAAAAAAAGAAATTCAAGACTGTCCAAGACATAGTCCATAGCTAAGATTTTGTTGTTGTTGCTTTTTTTTTGCTTAGAGAAATTATATAATAAAACAATTGTTGACTAATGAGGCATTGGATCCGCCTCGGTCAATATTGGTACTCTCAGGTCGATATCACATCATGTCCAATGCCTCAATAGTCAATTATTGTATATTATATTGGTTAGATATAGTTTTAACGTTAGAAACTAAATGTGGTAAGTAGAGGTGTCACCATATTGTATCATTTTGGGTAATGTTATTGTGTAAGCACTTCATTAAATAAGAATCGTGGAACTTAAAATCAAAGTTCAGTTTTTTATTTGCCAATCCATGATAGGGGAAAAACTGAACATATCAATTTCTACCAATAAACATACTAGTATGGTGATTGAAACTAAGCCAGTATTCAAGTATGTTTTACACTAAATATAATAATTGTATTTTTTACATTTCGATAAATTAGGGCCATGTGTTTACATCAAGTTGAAAAATATCTTGACAAAGACCACAACCTGTTGAAATTTTAATTCCAAATTTGACTGAATACAAAATATACATTTGAAAATTGGGGTACCGTGTCATAAAAATGAATGCCCATCCACTATCCTAATACAAACAAAGGCGTTTATAGTATCAACGAACTTATCAATGATATATTTATTTACAAAGGTTGAAACAAAGCAGTATTAGACCACCCCTTCTAATTGTGATTGACACAATGAAAGTAGCTAGCCTATAGAAGAAGGTAATTGTATAACTCGGTATTAGGTGACAAGTGCATACAGTCGAAATATTTTGGTTATATGTTCTGGACAAAGCATTTTCATGTTTTATAACAATTTGGGATTGTTTTACATGCACTTATATCACCTATCTTATCACTCATGATAAAATACTGAAACGTTACTGTCTTTTTTCTTAGTTTGTAAAGTATTTCTATGCGTTATGACTAAAAGGAATTTAGCATAGAATGTTTTTTTACCCAGGAGACACACGACCAGAGTTTAAAATGTGGGGAGGAGCTTCAAAATCAGTGTTTGTTTTAGTGTTAAAAATCTGTCAACATCAATTTGCTAGCAAGACTCTCAGTTGTTAAAATAACACTCTGCATCCTGCATTGTGACAAGCATTTTTGCAAATCTACACCAGAAAGCTTTATTAATGTTTAACCAGCAATAGCTTTTTTTCTTAAAATGTTGTCTGCATTTCTAGTCTGCTGCACACATTTAAATGCACTTCAGACTAGATTTTTCATGGAGATTTCTTTTCATGGAAGACAATGTTACGGGGGAGCAGTCTGATCTGGGTCCATATTGTTGGCAATATAAGCTACATAAGAGCTACATAAGAACCTCAACAGACTAGGGAAGCAGACGATAAGTGGCTTAATACTGTTTCATTTGGAGAAAAAAAATTACATAACAGTAATCTTAATTTATGTGTGTTTTGTAAAACAAATGTGTAAGCTTTAAACCAAATTAGGTGGCAGCAAAACTGCCACCTCTTATAATATGAACTAACACTTATTTTTGTACAATAAACAATCTGCGGTAAAACATTTTCCAGTGATGAGTCCTTAACATTTCTACCTGTTGTTAGGTGGCAGCTGAACTGCCACCCCTTATAGTATAAACTTACACTTATTTTTGTGCAATAAACAATATGCGGTAAAACATTTTCCAATGATAAGTCCTTAACATTTATACCTGTAGTTAGGTGGCAGCTGAATTGCCACCCCTTATGGTATAAACTTACAGTTAAATAGCATACATTTCAGAATTTGGTGACAGCAGAACTGCAACTGATCCTTGTGTAACATTACAATTGCGTTAAAAGCTATGTTTTATTCGATTATCACGATCTAGATTACAGCAACAACAATAACAGGTAGAAATGTTAAGGATTTATCACTTGGATTTTTTCGTCTCATATTGCCTTAGTACGAAAATAAGTGTAAGTTTATACCAAAAGGGATGGCAGTTCAGCTGCCACCTAATAACCTGTAGAAAAGTTAAGGATTTATCGCCTGAAAATGTTTACCTCGTATTGTTTTAGTATAGAAATAAGTTGAAGTTCATACCAAATGGGATGGCAATTCAGCTGCCACCTAATAACAGGTAGAAACTTTAAGGATTTATCACCAGATAATGTTTTAACTCATATTGTTTTAATACGGTAATAGTGGTAAGTTTATACCAATAAGGTAGGCAGTTCAGCTGCCACCTAATGATAGGTAGAGATGTGAAGGATTAATCAGCGGTAAATGTTTAACCTTGTATTGTTTTAGTACAAATATATATCTGTTATTAGGTAGCAGCTGAACTGCCATCCCTTTTGGTATAAACTTACACTTATTTTCGTACTAAAGCTGAGACATCTCTACCTGTAATTGTTGTTGCTGTGATCTATATTGTGACAATAGAATCTAGTAAGGCAATTGGTCTCTGTCCTATGGGTAATTTCACAAAACATTTTTGCGCCCGTTACATGATATGGCAATTACTTAAAACATGATTATAACTAGGTACCCTAAGGTGTGGTAGCCATATCACACTTGACGTCGTAAATTAGCAATGAAATTGCATAAAAACTCATATGCACCATAAATATAAAAGTCATACCACAGGCAATAAATAAACATAATATTATCAAATTCCAAGCGTGGGAGACTCCCGTGTTAATTTCCCATACCTTGTAAGAGCCCTTTTAGCATTTGTTTTGAGTTCTCACAAAAAAACGCTTCAATGAGACGGTATTTTGAGTACCCATGTTTTTGATTGAGAAAAAGGGAACTATTTTTATTACACACTTTTATTTAAAATAGTAAATGAGTATGATCTGGAAATACCACAATCACAAACCTCAGACAACCCCGTGGCACCGCGAGGAAGAGCCGCTCAACCATCACGAGACACTAGGAAGACAAATTAAGCAAAGCAACCAGCTATCTCTTCCCCATCAAGATGATTGCAATACTAGAATTGACATAAAATAACGTACAACAAAACATAGAACAATTACATACTCCCACAATGGGAGTAACAATAAACAAAAAGGCAACAACAACAGAACCACCGCCTTAGAACGGACAGCAGCCTAAGCCACCAGGGGGCTTAAATGCATTCTACTGGTACCAAATCTTCGCCCTAGGTTCTGCTGTTGTTGAAGTACAAGAAATGTTCAGCTCGCATGGAGGCCATCTAACTAATGCAATATATCATCATGGAGAAACACTCTAATCAAATTAACACACCACGATGAAACAAAGAAAAGGGCTCATAAAAAAGCCAAAGAATGCTGTGCCCTGGTTATATGTATATACGGTTACATGTACGTAAATATAATGAACAGATAGAAAGAAAAAAACAAACAAAAAAGACAAAAATTAGACAAAAACAACAGATAAAAAAATAAGATAAAAAGAAAAATGAACAAGACAAAAAAAGCTATAGCCGGGATATCTGTATCAGAATTAACTGATACTTTTAGAAGAATCAGTTAACTTTGATGAGACCCACAGAGGGGTCCAAATAGTTGTTGATATTTTGGTGGTTGTGGGGGGAGGGTAGTATGGGGTAGGCATTTGAAATAGAGCTATAATGTCTGTAAAATAAGCTAAGTTTCACAAGCAAAAATGGTCTCAAAGTGCAACGGAATCGCTTGTTTGGTCATCTTAAATTACAAAGGTTTCATGGGGGAGGTCCATCAAACCCCCTTATAGAGAGGGGGGCTAACCCCCCTCTTGTGCTCTCCCCACACCCGTGCCTTCGGCACTCGCTGAACGTCAGTGGCGTTCAATGGCCGTATCACTTTCCGAAAACGGCCCTGCACTTCAGAGAGGATTTACAACAAAAAAACTCATCTTCAATAAATGCTGAGCTCCTTGTTTCAGAGGACAAGAATGAGGCTGCTGATCTAAAAGAAGATCTTCACCTGTGTTACGCTGGGTGCTGCAACAGCATTTGACGTGGTATGACAGGATTCATTGATGTGGAAAATTTCTAAAGCTGGAATGGTTAGCACCCCTGACTGGCAATGAGATTCTGAAAACACTGTTAAATGGGGGATTTACATAGTCCGAAGCATATAAGGTTCAACAGGGTGTCCGTCAGAGAGGAGTAACATCGGCACAGCATTACAAGCATTTTTTGAATAATGCCGTGTAACATATGACTGTGAGCTTGTGTGCCGGTACTAGAATTGGGTGTTGATCAACTGTAGTGTTGTGTGCCGGTACTAGAATTGGGTGTTGATCAACTGTAGTGTTGTGTGCCGGTACTAGAATTGGGTGTTGATCAACTGTAGTGTTGTGTGCCGGTACTAGAATTGGGTGTTGATCAACTGTAGTGTTCCAACCTTTTGTGATGACCTAGCTGTTTTGGCCAGTCTGGACATTGTTTGGCGGATTATTCTGCATAATTCTATTATTGAATATATATACTTTAACGCTAAAGAAACGCAACTTTTTCTAAAATGGTTCATAAAAAAATCAGCAAGCGATAATAAAAACACTTAGTACCGTTATTTGCCTTGCATACAGCACCAAAATCAGACCGCTGTGACTTATGGTTGGCGAGCTGCAACGAAAATGTAAGGCAACCCCCATTTTTAAAGAAACACAGTAAAAACAATTGTGCCTATTTTGCGAAAAAACGTTTAAAACCAATATCGGTTTTTGAAAGCAAAAGGGTAGACAAAATCAAATCAGGTACTTCTATGATTCTGTCAACGTTTATTTTGTTAAAATGACGTCTTTAAATTTTTGCGTAATTCGCCATTTTTATACAAACGAATATTAATAATCGAAAACTTTTATTGCCACCATATAGCCCTCAATACATTGCATAGAAGACATAAGTATCGCGACATGATCGAACAAAATGCGTCTATAATGACTCTTTAAAAAAAGTAGGTTGACTTCAATAAAGAAACGCAGCAACGCAGCGACTAGCAGCGTTGATAATCAAAAACTTCCAACCCGTTTTAATGTTTTTCTTTAGTTAAGACATCTGACTATAAAATCAAGCTGTTTGTTTTCAAATCGAATGAGACATCACTTTTTTAGACTCCATTTGTTGAAATTTACTGACGTCATTATAACGTCAGAATGGAAACTGTGATCAAAACCATTTTTACGGCAAATCATTACTCATTGCGCAGGAACACGGGATATAATTAAAGTACAAGCCTCATGTGATCCACGGGGGAGAAAAAGTGGATTGAAAACGGTTGCGTTTCTTTTGCGTTTAAGTATATATAGCGGGGGTATATATATATATATATATATATATATATATATATATATATATATATATATATATATATATATATATATATATATATATATATATATATATATATATATATATATATATATATATATATATATATATATATATATATATATATATAATTTCAGGTACGTACGTAAATTGAGGTGTTTTGGCTTTAGGATAAGGTAAGTTAGTATTTTGATAATTGAGCCGTAACATGTGATTTCCAACAATCTGACATTTAGACACGTATAGACTCAGAAGTCTTATTTGCATAGAAACTCTAAACGATGCTCAGTCAGTAGCTCAAGACACATAGATAATTCAAATGACTAGCAAGGGCTCTGATCAGACTGCGCGTATCTGATTCTTTGCTGGTCGCACATACCACATTGTTGGAAATCTCATGTCATGGCTCATACTTTGTAATGGAATTACAAGAGGTGTTCGTTTGGCATATTTTCACAAATCAGCACTCATATCCATTCATATTGGATTATATAGAGGATCTTACTTGAGTGCTTGTGTTTTATTGAATTTATTAAATGAGTTGAGGAAAAGGGATACAATGCGAGGCTTGCCGATCATTTTATCGCTTTTTCGCAACAAATTAAATAAATTGAATAATGCAAGAGCACGAATGTTAGATTCTATTTATCACATGGCATTAAATTACTTAAAATCGCATTTTTGATGTGCAACTTAAAAGTTTTCCCTCATTTACGCAATGTTGTTATGGTCGCCATACCGTTTCCCGAAAATCTGTAAACCACTAGTGGTTTATCAATTCTATTGCATGGCGTTATATCATTACCAGACGCGACCCCACGTGACAAATATCAGTTCTCATGCTTTCATTGAGTCATACAGTGAGCATATATACAAGCAATATTGGGCATGTTGGTTTTATATCTATTTATTGTAGGGCACTTGCCATATAGCCAATGAGCAGTGAGTTATGGACTTCACTGTACTACTTTGACGTCGTAGACGTTTTACATAATATATTT
>CAXHUL010000375.1:55200-400200 GCA_964019695.1 Loripinus fragilis
TATATGTATTATTTCATAGCAGGGCCTTTTCCAGCAATTTTGTGAAAAGGCCCCTGACCAAAATTGGGAAAAAAGATCGACTTAACATCAAAATTGGGAGAAATTATCGACATAGAACAGTACAAGGGTAGCAAAATATATACTCAAAATCAAATTATTTTAGATTGTATTATGCCAAGTATACCACTTAAGCACTAGTGTTTAAGTATCACTCTGATATGGGTCAGTGTTTTTCATAAGTAGTAGTGGTCTCTAAAAAAAGTAAAAAAAAAAATTTTTTTTTTTACTTTTCTTAATTGGGAAACTCAGACATGGTATTGGGAAAAAAGGTGGCTATTTTTGATTGGGAATGGGGTCGTTATTCGGCCCCTAGAGATGGACAGAAAAGGCCCTGCATAGTTAACATGCATCTGTAACATCATTCAATATAGTCGTTGTTTATAGTATATTGAAGATTGTCCATATATGAACCACCCGACTGGTGACAATTGCGCCCAACTTCGGGCGCCATTGTCGTTGAGCGAAAATAAATACTGAACCACAAATAAGGGAACCCTATTATTGGTTTCATTTTGCTTGATATGAAAGGGTGACGTTGCCTCTCAATAGTTTGTAAAACTCAAATCTAAGTGTAATATAACACACTCAGTCATGTATGCAATACATGTATTGCCGTGCAATTTTTGCGCTGAAGAATATTTCAGAAATGAAACACGGTTGAGTGCCATATCACAACAAAATGCCACCACACCAATACCCTACAACAGCTCAGAAATAGCACTGTATTGGCATGCTGCAAGCTGGGGAATCCCAAACGATGTTGCCAGGTTATTTGGGAAGTCAAAGAGCATGATTGCATAACTTGCAGCACTACACTGCCAAAGTGGTGATGTCAGAATGAGAAGGGGTCGTGGACGCAATAGGAATACTACAGTCCAGCAAGATTGCTTCCTACGGGTTATTGCTCTGCGCAACTGGTTCATAGAACTGATGCAGGAACTCCAAGCTGCAACTAGATTTCGACTTTCCAACAGTACAGTACGTCGAAGACTCTGTGAGGCTGGATTAAAGGCAATACATCCTTTCTGCTGCCACATCATGTGAAGAGTTAACATAGAGGCTCGTTTACAGTGGTCCCAACATCACCAGGGCTGGCACTTACGTCGCCGGCGTCACATGATGATTTCAGATGAATGAGGTTTTCCAGCACCAGCCAATCTCCAGGAACTTGGTGTTGCACTTCAAGAGGAATAGCAGCAGATTCCAAGAGCAGCCATACACCATAGGGGCCTCGACGCGAGAAAACCTGTCTTCGGGTGTTTGCGAACAACACAGGCGCAGACCAGCCTGCGCATCCGCGCAGTCTGATCAGCGCCTTTGCTATTCGCTTTTTGGAAAGTACCATATGTAAACTTGCTACATGTGAAATTTCAATTTTCTAGCTGGTCACTGTAGCTGAGGAGATTGGTTTGAAACTCGCTTTGCCGGAAATCCCGAAAACAGGTTTTGTCGCGACGAGGCCCATATCATCTCCAGTATTTATGACAGGTATCGTGCATGTGTTGCTGCAGGTGGAGGTCACACCCAGATATTGACTTGATCACCATATAGTTTATGTATTTTAGATAAATATAAGATACCTCAAAATGATAAACAAGCGTTCCCTTTTTTTTGGTTCTGCCTATATTTACCTGCCCCAGCTGGGAATTGAACCAAAGAAGCCGGCTTTTACAGCACCATGGTAGAGTGTTTGCCTGTAAATCCAGCAACCTGGGTTCGAATCCCGGCTGGAGCAGGTAAAAAAGTTTGCTCTACGGCAAGAGTGCTTACCAAAACAATTTTCTTGTTGCTCTACCCAAACATATGCTGTGGGTACTCAAAGGAACCGTCTCAATGAGACAGTTCAGTTGAGCACCAAAACATATGTTAAAACTGATTAGTGAATGAATATTTTAAGCTCATAATGTTTATCTAAATCTATGGAGAAGTATGGCTTGTACTTGCTTCTTGTACATCCTTTCACATGCGAGGATCCAGAGAGGGGACAGCCCCCCCCCCTTTAAACTCACTAAGCTGTAGGGTTTCTCATCAATACTGGTCCAAATCCCATGGAAAAAACACAAAGTTACCAAGCCAGCATACAATTTGAGCCACTTAAATTGCGTTTCTCTGGTTGGCGGATGATGGCCTGCTTTAAGTGGCATTTTGATCCTGTCTTCTAAACATCAACTAAAAAACTTGTCAAAATTAGACAACCTCTGATAAAACTTTCTGGATCCGCTCATGAAACACATGATAGCTTTTATCAGCTCTTGGGCCACAGTAAAATATAAAGATGATATTCAGATCTAATAAATTTTACGCTTTCAATTAAAGTAATAATGCTTTGTTTAAATACTTACAGAATGCTTTTTGGTAATGGTGGAGATGGTGATTGCATGATGATGCCGTAAATGTATTAGAGATGAGAAAATGTAAAAAGACTGAATTGAATATTGTAACAGTATCTTTTTCACATTGTACAATGTGTAAATGAGTTAAAACGTCTTTGAATAAATAGTCGGGGCCCTTAGGGACAAAAAATAGGTCCCGTGCGAATTGTGTGCCGATTTATGGTGACCTATATCAAAACCTTCAGTGGAGTCTTACCTGTTATTTAAAGGTGGTCACCCATCTCAAATTTGCGTCTGAGGCTAGTTATGACGTCATAAATATGGCGACCATGATAAGAAACTGCCCGTTAATAAAAGCCATAGATTGTGCTGGTATGGTCATATTCATCCAACACAAACGCTTTTTTTAACATAATATCAATTATTTTAGTCATATGATGGTTACACCAATGCTTTACCTGACTTTGACAACCTTAAGCCCCATTCTCACTGTCCCGGTTTAAGGTGCCGGTTCATCCCGGTTTGATGATCCGGGATGAACCGTGTCACAACCGTGGCGGCACCGTGGACAACCTTGGAGATCTGGGATGAACCCCATAGAACCGTGTTGAACCGGCTCATGTCCCCGGTTGTTTTAAAATGTTTAAAACAACCGGGGCTCACCGGGAGTAACCGGGAAGGCTGTCAAATACCGTGATAAACCGGGAAGAGGCCGGGAGCAGCCGTGTCTCCACCGGGATGGCGTCAGGGCGATACCGGTGCAATCCGGGAACATCCGTGTCTCCACCGTGAAAAACCGTGCGGTTCCACTGCCTATGTATATGTAATAAAATGCAAAATAAAAATGAAAAGTCACTCCAGCCTCTGGTGCCTAAGTCTTAGGTATTGATGATTATTAAGCCCCTGTACCTTTGTTACAGATGTTATGAACATTTGTTTTCAATATTTCCTAATATGAATAATTCTAAAATAAAGATACATCCTAGAGGAACATAGAAAATAATCGTTTCACATTTAAACAGTACAATTTAGTAAATGCCCCTTTCTAATGTAAATATCTTAAACCAATCCTTATCCAAGTCATATACAATATCGATTATTATTCCTGCTTCTCTGGCAAAATAATTGTCCTCCTCATCTCATAAAAAACCAGAATAATCATCAAACAAGATTTTGACTGCAAGCTGAGTATTGACCTGCTCCATCCCAAACTCTTTTAGATATACTCTATTGTATGTACCAATTCAAGGTGCATCGAATAGGGGATGTTTGCACACTGTTAGCATGGGTGTTAATCTGTAACAGCTTGTTACATGTTACTTTATCAATTTGAGAATAAGAAAATTGAAAGTTTGAGCTACAGAAAAAAGACTTTAAAACTAGCTTATCAATGAACATTCTAATAGTCTGCAAATTACTGGATGACTTTACTATATATGACAGCTGTTTACGGCTACATGTTGTATTATGTGCGTAATGAATATCGTTTTAGATTAGGTTTAACAAATCTATACTCAATTGACGAATACAAAAACCAAAGTTTGCTTTTCTATCTTAAATATTTTGTCCTATATGAGCTAATGCACAACCCTACTCCCAGTTTTGCAGAGGAGCAAATTTTGTTTTCGCCGCTTATATAAAACATATATAAAATAATTGCAGAGTGTTGATATTTTACATTTTCTTAAACAGTCTTGCTCATATATCATCAAGTTTCTAACAGAACACTTATTAAAGATGTCAATGTGGCATTGGTGATGTCACAACCAGAGCTCTGATCGAATTCCATGCACTTTCAGGTGCTGATATTAACTAATGTGTTTCCAGGTTTTAAGTGACCCCCGTTTTTCTTTTTTTTAAACCGCTTTAAATTAAACTTGGAAGAACGGCACTTAGCATGTGGATTTAAATGCACACCGCGTAACTAAAACTTATTTTTGGGAGACGCCCATATTTGTAAATGAAGCCCAAATCCCCTGTACAAAAGAATAACTTAGTTATTTTCCCCTGTGAATATACCCATGTGTACCCCAAACGATACACGTGATATATTTACATTTCTATAATGATATGCACTCGCATATGGGCCAGTTAAGCAATTTTAGCGTGAAGTTGCTATTGTCTTTATCAGTTTAAACACGTATTTTGGGTACTCAAAAGAACCGTTTCATCGAGACAGTTATTTTGAGTTCACACAACATATTTTTGGTTGATGAATAGGAAAAATAATGTTCTATTACGTACTCTTATCTGTGGGACTGACGAATAACCTCCACTGACCTGTATAAGCCATGTTTTATTTTTATCGTTAGGTTCACTTGGGGACTAATTCAAAGAGGAGCAGCAAAAACACACCAAAATTTCCATCTAATCCCAGCCTATACAAAAACTCATATTTGTGTGGAAAAAATAAATTCAATTACGCGGTGTATATCTAAATTCATTTCTCTAATTAATTTTTCAATTAAAATCACCATTAAAGAATAATTAGCAAAAAACGGGGGTCAGTTAGGTCTTGGAAACACTATAGTTCAATGTCAGGAAAGAGCAAGAAATCATATTGGCAGGCATTTAGCTATGCTAGAGACTCTATCCACGAAGCATTCTTTCACCTCGGCTCAGTTCCCTTAGAAAGCACTGTGGCGGATGCACTAAAGTAATATATTTGTAAATTGTCCTGACTTCTTAGCTCTCGTCTGTGATGTCTAACTGTGAGTTTGTTACGTTCCCATTGGTATCCTGGGTCAGGTGTGGTACTTGATTGTATCGATTCCTGATCTTTGCCGTCTTTCTTACTTTGTATTAGACAGTCACCGATATTGTTCGACTCACCGCGTTGACGTAGTGGATATTTGGGAGAAAAAAAGCTGAATTGCAAAAAACTACCACTTCCAAGAGCTGTGTTTCTCGAAGGTGTCAAACGTGCGCAGTACCAGTGCATCATTTGGTAAACCTCATCTGTCATTAATCCTGACAAATCATTGCCTGACAATTACGGTTAGAAGCGGGACTGTGATAAATATTGTCCCGTTATGATGACATTGCCCATGTGCGGATCCAGAGGGGGATAGGGGGTCCGGACACCCCCCCCCTGGAAAATAACAAGTACGTACATGGGTTTCTAAAGAAATTAGCATTTGGACCCCCCCTGGAAAAAATAGACACCCCCCCTGGAAAATAATGGACCCCCTCTGGATCCTTGGTAAAGTATAAGTATAGTTTTCTCAGCAATAAAACCATTGGACCCCTCTGTAAACTGTAAAATAAGCTGAGGACTAAATAAGACTGACAAAAATCCCTGGATCCGCGCATGCTGCCTCCTGCCCCCGAAACCCCTCTGCAGCTGATAAAATGTAGTTGCAGCATGTCTGTATGCGAAACATCTCGGTGTAATTACAAAGTAAACCATTTATATTGTACTGATTTGTGTTGCCGTGGAACAGAAGAGGACTCATGTAAAATATTGCCAGTGGTCAATATGCTTATGACTTTTGAACAGCTATTTTCATGTGGATTCAGATATTTCTTTAGCCGTATCAACAAGAATGCCTTATTGTCCGATTTTGACCTTTGAAGACGATTCTACCTATAAGCATGCGAAAGATAAATCAGATTGTAACAGTTTTCTATTGGCCGTGCTATCGAAGTTCAATGGGTAACTTGTAGAGGGTTTATCCTTATTTCCATATCATGAACTTACTACTAAGTAGACTCTTCTAACGTTTGATCCTTCAGGGGTTAAAATCGGACTATAATGAGTTTGGTTGATAGTGTATGCAAAGGATTATTACTACTATCTTTTCTTTAAGTGTAGGATAAGCGGCTACAGGTATGCCAAAAGCTTTTGAGCGTGACTCTATTTACAATATTGATATGTTGTACTAGAAGAAAAGGTTTCCGGGCATTTATTTACATTTACTATAAAAGCTTTGACATACACATATGTTCTACCCGGACTGGCTCATTTTACGTATTCTGCATCAATCGTTTGAAATAGGAAGACCCAAAGGTCATTGGTCAGAGGTCGTGGTACATCTATATATATACGAGGGTCATTTTTTATGTTCGTAGAATCGGGCTGTATCTCTACAAATATAGAATTTACGGTACCATAAGTATACATATTTTGCAGATCAATTCTAATAAAACAAAAGCATTAACTATGTTTTGGGATGAAAGTTACCACAACACTTTCATCTACCATATAAATAAGAACAATTATAATACTACTTTACAGCTAACATATAAAGCCACATTCAAAAGCCCGTATCCAAGATCCACTTGTGTCAACTTGTTACAATAATAGTTTATATGCCTACTGTTCATTTTGCTGAAGTTCCAAACAAATCTTTCATATCAAATAATTGCTGCGTATTTGCTATAATGTTTATACAGTATTATAGCACATGGTGTCCTTGATCTACAGCCAAATTTTCAGAAGCTGTGTATGGCTATGGACCCATTTTCATGCAATTATTACCGACGTTCTGTCAGAGACTAAGTCCATAAATGTCATATTTCTACCATATTTCCAGTGTGCGATATATAGGTATGTCTTTGCTTCTTAGAAGACATTAAAGTAATGCATTTTGAATTAATTTTAGGTTGCATGTATAGATAAAAGCACAATCTTTCCAAATATATGCATGATGTATGCATTTACTTTCGCCGTTTTCATTAAATTTACCTCTCTACGAACATAAAAAACGTCCCTCGTATATATATATATATATATATATATATATATATATATATATATATATATATATATATATATATATATATATATATATATATATATATATATATATATATATATATATATAACATATAAACATAAGAGATTATATTTACACCGTTCATTATCGTGTTTTTCGTTCACTCCACTGTCTTTTTATTCGTAAATCGTGACGGCATTTCCGTCCCACCCTCGAACTGACTTCACACTATCTGAATATATTTTGTATGATACGATTTAAAAGAGTTTGTATTCACTCATGATAAGGCTGCCAGTTTATTAAAAGAATATTTCCATGCGTTGGAAATGGACAAAACGCATATATATGTGGTATTTACATATTAGGCGTCATTTCAATGACGTCATCTTTTTGTTCTGATGCGAAAACACTATGGGCGACATGTTAATTTTAATAATTAACCTCCTAAGATTAAATTTGGTGCATTTCGACTGAAATTGGCAAACAAAATGCAAGAAAGTCCTGATCGCCATAGACTACAATGGACATACCGTTTAAATTGCACTGATACAATATGTGTTATTTTAATGACGTCATAATGACGTCCAGACGTGAAACCCAGATGGGTGACCAGGTGATTTTCATTAGTTATCCCCTAAAGTTTGATTTGGTATAGGTCACCATAAATCGGCATCAAATTCGCACGGGAGTCCCGATCGCCCCTGACTAAAACTGCAAATCAGCAAAGCTGCTAATTCTGTTGTGAGGAATATCCAAGTAATAATGATTATTGTGGTGTGTATGGAATACCTTAAGCCCCATTCTCACTGTCCCGGTTTAAGGTGCCGGTTCATCCCGGTTTGATGATCCGGGATGAACCGTGTCACAGGCGTGGCGGCACCGTGGACAACCTTGGAGATCTGGGATGAACCGCATAGAACCGTGTTGAACCGGCTCATGTACCCGGTTGTTTTAAAATGTTTAAAACAACCGGGGCTCACCGGGAGTAACCGGGAAGGCTGTCAAATACCTTGATAAACCGGGAAGACGCCAGGAGCAACCGTGTCTCCACCGGGATGGCGTCAGGGCGATACCGGTGCAATCCGGGAACATCCATGTCTCCACCGTGAAAAACCGTGCGGTTCCACTGCCTATGTAAATGTAATAAAATGCAAAATAAAAATGAAAAGTCACTTCTGCTGCCCCTAAAATGAAAGTGGATTCATCCAAATGATAAGGATGGGAAAGTCCATTCGTCACAAGTTGGTTAAATTGTCAGCAGTATAAATGTGCTCATTTACAAAGCTTATGAATAAATTAGGGAATAACTGTATTCAAAATTTTCATTTGGGGAGGGTATATCGTCGGATATACGGTCGGAAATTTAGTTTTACGGCGACGCGTAAGCGGAGCCGTAAAACGTGATTTCCGAACGTATATCAGACGATACACCTCCCCAAATGAAAATTTTAAATATGGTTATCCCCATTCTAATGCACTATCAACATTTCCCTTTAAAAAGACAGTGAAATGTACTTTGTTGCGCTTATACGTCCAGCGGCTGCAAGCTGCATAAAACCGCTTGCCAGCTGCATATATTCACTTGTCAACCAATGGAAAGCGACGTTACGTAATGACGTCGGATTTCCGACAGTATATCGCAGGATATACTGTCGCAAATTTATGACGTTATCCAATCAGACGTCGCGTTGCATTTTCAAGTGCATTAGAATGCACTTATAGTTACTGAATAGTCAAGCATATATGAGCCACGACATGAGATTTCCAACAATGTGGTAGTTGCAATTAGCAAAGCCTCAGATCAGCCTGCGCCTAGGCGCAGTCTGATCAGAACCTTTGCTAGTCGCTTTATTATTCTATGACTGTTAAGCTACTGACCGAACAACTTTAAAGCTTAATTGGGGACTGCACAGGTTTGTCTGAGTCTACACTTCTCAAAATATCACACTGTTGGAATCACATGCCCCGCTCAAAGTGTTTATATATTTTTACGAATAAGCAAGACAATCTGGTCTAGAATTACAGTGTATCCTTAAAGTTAAGGAGTAATTATTTAAGCTAAGTATTGAATTTCCAGGATGCGAAAAATAACGTTTCCAAACTGATTAAAACCAGAATAGTTTCATTTTTTCTGTAGATCACAATGATATCTTTGACCATGAGTACTGCATCGGCCTTGGCAATTTATTAAGCATTTAATGTACATGTTGAAGTATCAATACTTAAATTAAGTCTTCCTTAACTTTAAGGAGGCATTGTAATTCTGGGCCCAGAGCAACAACATTTACACCTCGTCGTAAGAAAACAGGTCTGCGTCTGCTTATTTGTCATGCAAATGAGCTGTGATGTTACTAAGCATTTGCTTTCGCTACACAGATCATGATTCCTCTAGTAACTCGTATATGGCTGTGCAGTCCAATTTGTGTCATAACTGTTATGCGATAGAGACACAAGAAGACTGATGTTACTCCACGTTTTTATCCTGGTTATATAGTGTAGAGTAGGACCGGGACGCAACCGTGGCCATACCAGCATGTAACCGTGGCGCAACCGGCAGTTACCGGGACATCACCATAAACAACCTGGGTAACAACGGGTATACCAGCACGAACCGTGGCTCCACCGTGCTGCACCGTAAGTGCTCCGTGGTGAACCGAGGATCAACCGGCGTCTTGCTTTCTCGAGAACCGGGGCTATATCGGTGTAACGTCGGCAAGGTGAGAACACAATTTATTTTTCATGAAATGTGTCTCGGTGCATCACGGTATACCGGCTGTCCTGCATCGGGATGAACCGTGGCTACATAGGCACAGTGAGAATGGGCCTTTAGCAAGGCTGCTTACTCTGGTGTGAGAATTCTCTAAGCAATACTGCATTTTCTAGTGTGAGTGAGGAATGCCTTAGCAATACTGCTTATTTTGTGTGAGTGGTGAATACCTGTGCATACTGCTAACTCTGGCGTGAGTTAGGAATACATTATCACCACTGCTATTTCTGGTGTGAATGAGGAAAACCTTTGCAATATCTGGCGCGAGCCAGGAATATCAAAGCAATACTGCTCATTCTGGTATAAATGGGTAATACCTTTGAGTTAGCAATACTAATTATTTTGGTGTGAGTGAGGAACACTTTTGCATACTGCTTATGTTGGTATGAGTGAGGAATACCTTTGCAATACTGCTTATTTTCATATGAGTGAGGAATACCTGTGCAATACTGCTTATTTTTGTATGAGTGAGGAATACCTGTGCAATACTGCTTATTTTCGTATGAGTGAGGAATACCTTTGCAATACTGCTTATTTTGGTATGAGTGAGGAATACCTTTGCAATACTGCCTATTTTGGTATGAGTGAGGAAAACCTTTGCAATACTGCTTATTTTGGTATGAGTGAGGAATACCTTTGCAATACTGCTTATTTTGGTATGAGTGAGGAATACCTTTGCAATACTGCCTATTATGGAGTTAGTGATGAATACCTTTGCAATACTGCCTTTTTTGGAGTGAATGAAGAATACCTTTGCAATACTGCCTATTTTGGTATGAGTGAGGAATATCTTTGCAATGCTACTTATTTTGGTATGAGTGAGGAATACCTTTGCAATACTGCTTATTTTGGTATAAGTGAGGAATACCTTTGCATTACTGCCTATTTTGGCGTTAGTGATAGTAGTAATGGGTGCCACTCTGGGTACGCCGAATTTTTAGACTGAAAAGAACTTAGAATTTTTCAGGCTAAAAATTCGGCGTACCCAGAGATGACTACCCTGGTAAGCTTGAGTGACTAGCTGTGAATAACTTAGTTTATTTTTAGGGGTATTTTGGTTGGGCCTATGATTGTGATAGTTTCCTGGTCATATTCACTGGTTGGGTTGTGATTATGTTTCCTGGGCTATTGGGAAATAACTTAGTCATTTTTGAGGGGGATAAAGGTTCTGCTGTGGTGATATATAAAATAACTTAGTTAAATTCAGCTTTGAAGATAACTTAGTCATTTTAGGGGCATAGTATGTGGTGGGTTATGGTGTGTGTAATAGTCAAGGCTACTAAGTACCATGCGTCTTAGAGTCCCTTGGTCAATTAAGACCTCAACTCCTAGAGGCATCACTCTGTAGCGTTAACTAGTGTTTAGCTAGCCGTCTCAAGCTTACTACTACTGATTTTTTGAAAAGAACAACAAAGACTGATGAACATTTCTATAACTTTATTGCCCCGCAAACTATAACTGATTACAATGACAGAGGATTAGGGCCGTCCCTCTGTTCATTGTTTACAATAGAACTCCTTAACATATTTACAACATATTATACTTAGGATACTTCTTTGAAAGGTGATGTGAATAATTATGACATTTACAAGTCTGTATTCTGTGTTTGAATAAAAAGTCAGGAGGAGCCATGCGTCTCATTCCATTCTTGGATAGGATGACTCTGGCATAGTTATAGATGAACCACATCTCGATATCTCTGTCATTCTGGTATAAATCTTCTCCAGTTCCATATAGTTCTTGATGAATGGCTGTGTTTAGATCTAGTCCTTTGTTGAGCTGGTGAATGATGTAGATACACCAAATTCCACATGTTTTGCTCCATGGACTCTGTAAACATTCTGTGTTATGGATCCATCTTGTAGAGTTTCTTTCAATAAATGGTAGAACATATTGTTCTTCTGGTGGTCTTCCATATGAATCGAAGTAGATAACTTGATCTCTTCTGAAGTAGATAGCCACCCAATGTTCTCCTGGATCTGTGGATATATCTGTATTTACAATGTAAGCCTTCATATCCAGTGGTTTCTTCTCTGGTAGTAAATCCTTGGCACATACTTCTCCTTTCACAGGTATATTGTTTATGACTTTGATTAGTTCAACAGTGTTCATTTTTTATTCTGTTTCTGGGCTCTTCTCGTTTTCCTCAGTTTCCTTTTCTTCATAGGATTCTATGAGTTTCTTGGCCCAGTACGTCTTCCACTGTTCTGTTAAGTCACTTTGATTTTTCTTGAAGTACTGCCAGTTTTTATAGGCTTCTTGATTTTCTTCTGGCGTCAGGTGATTGATCCCTGTTGTAAAGTCCATAGGGTGTCGCCAATTGTCGCCATACAGATAGTTCCAGATTCTATCGTCAAAGTCTTTCATCACATCGTAGATGTTTAGGCCCTCTAAGGCTGGATCATGACATCCATAATCTTCAATCCATTCTCTTGGAGAAGTCCATAGACAAATATCGTGGTATTTCTGACTTGGGTGGTTCATTTTGCATCCATGACATTCATGCTTCGCACAGTCTCCAACTGCCATCTTTAGACAAGTCAATATGGCTTGTTTTAGAAGAGTTTTCATAAGACAATCAATATCCTCATTGTCTTCTACTTCTTTCTGTAAGGTACTCTTCTCATCTGATGGCTGGACTGTTGCACTGTATGCATCTGTTTGGTACATCAAGTCCTGTTCAATGAAGTATCCTGCATTCATCTTTAGTAATCTGTGGTAACTTCTCTAAGTCCGTTGATTTCTATCAGGTTGTCAAACTCTGCATACACAAGCACGTTGATCGTCTTGTCAAGTGATGTTGCAAACTGAAGCTCCAATTTGAGGTTCCCAGTTTTTATAGGGTGCAAATGAGACTGATCGGCTGCTTGATCTGGTGTCAAATCATATCCCCAAAAGCAGTAACCTCCTTTGTAATCTTCATAATCAATGTTGCAATTTTGGACCTGATTCTGACTTGCCAATGCTTGGTAAACTGATAGGAAAGATCTGAGATACTGATCATTTCCAAATCTAGGTTCAAATGGTTTTCCATAGACACTATGTCCATCACAAGTGACATCCATTTTACTTAGGTTGAAATGTTGGAAAAAGAAAGGATTAGTTTCCAAAGTCCCATTAAATGCCTCATTTAATACTAAGCCAATAAAAACTCGTTTTGGAAGTTGACCAGTGAGAAGATGGTCTTCAATTTTAGATCTTGTGCCACTACTGATTGTAAAAGTTTTGACTTCAACTCTTCTGATTGGAAATTTAGCATTATGATGAGCAATAGTTTGATTCAGTTCATTGCTAATGGCAGGTAGAAGCTGTACATTTCGTACTCTCAAAATAGCAGTATCAATTTTGATTTTTGCAGGAGAATTATCACTCATCAAACAAAACTGAGGAGATGATCGATTGAGTCTAAGTTTGAATTCTAAGCCATTAGGTAAATATTTTTCCTGCATAGCAAGATCCAAATGTAATTTACCCTGAAGCTCCACTGATTTGCTTTTTGCTACGCGTTTGCCACGATCAGTGATAGATGTATTTGTTATATCTTCAAAAGCTCCTGCTTCATCCTCAGACCAAAATTCTGCTGCTTTCAGTTGATTATCTTTGACATCAGAACCATAAGAAAACAAATTTTCAAGGTATGCTCTGTATGGATACGTGTCTGAATTATTCGTGATCAATTTATTGTTGATATACAAATCGATGCCGCTGAAAATACTGTGAAAAAAGTTGTTAATTGGAAATTCTTTTGCACCAGTTTCAAGATCTTCACCCGTTTGCTGTAAGATTCTGAATTTGATATACAGATAGGCTTGAGACAAATCAGTGTAAAACTCGGTGTGAGGTGGAATTAGAAATTCAATGGGTGCATGATGACTATCGAGAGAAGCGATGGGATGATAATCATTCCACTGAGTGCCTTGCATGGTAGTCATGGTGGGTGGAATGGATTCCATATCCAATTCCGTTTTAATGCAATCGCAAGAACCTTGTTGAATCATTTTTCGTCAAATATATCTTTTTCAAATACCAGACGTTTAATTGGATTAAACTTTTTTGCTCTGCTTTTAAAACCCCTCTTAACAGTTCGGTGTCTAGATTGAGACTGAGGCTTTTTGCGTTTTTGAGTTGAATTTATAGCCAACTGATTAATAGTAGACTGACCAAAAGATTTCAAAGCTGTTTTTCCTCTTTGTTTTAAAACTTTTTTTACATTTTCACCACCCACAATGTCTTTTAGAGCTTGAACCCCTTGATCTTTAGCTACTTTTTTCACGCTTTTTAAACTTGCTTTTGCGACAGGTTTTAAAATTGGAATCACTGTTCTCAATGCAGCTTTAAAAATGGATCCTAAACCATTGCCATATTGTCTTGAAACGCCTCTGTACACGGGAAAGTCTCCTTTCCCAGATTGAAGAGACATAATGCTTCTCGATTGTTTCAACATTATTCTTTCTGTCGGAAATGTAGTTTCACTAACGTTTTCCCAGAGATAAATGGCACATTTTCACCTGTATCACCTTTTATACTAATGTGCACCTGATCTATGAAAGATTTTGCCACTGGTACATAGTGTACATTGACAAATTCTTTATGTAAATGATTGTTTTCTCTTTTACTTTCAAATGGCAATACTCTCAAAATAGGTGCAGTAACATCACCAATAAATGTATAGCTTGCTAAATCAGAGTAAATGTAAAGTTGGTGAATTTTTGTATTTAAATCCACACCATATCTGAAAATGTATTTTTCATTTCCTAATGCTTTATCAAAATAATTTCTATCTACACCTAATATTTCTGCAATTGCCTTTGGAAAAATAATTTGGACTTTTGTAGGATCTTGAACATCAAGTTTGACTCGAGCACTGTTTTCACCATAAGTGATTGAAATGGTAGCATTGCTATTTTTCAGTGTCAGTCCATATCGAAAATTGATACTTTTTTGAATTTCTTCAACCAAATGGCGTGGAGAAGCATAATAACCATTTTGGATATAGATTTTTTGGTCTACATATGAATCATACTTTGTACAGTTATCAATGTCTTCACACATTTTTCTATCAGTAAATCTTAAAATCACATAATTGTTTTCCTTAGTGATATTATTTACTTCAGTTGGAGTTATGACTTCTACCAAACCTACTTCCCAATTATCTTTTTTAATTTGTATGGAATGATCTAATTTCACTTTAAAGTCACATTGCGTATTTTTTGAAAATGTACTGAGTGAACTATCACTCAAGAGTGTCAAATAAAAGTTGTTCATGGTTTGAGTTTGGGTGAATCTGTTTCGTCAGTAGAAATTGGATTAGTTTGTTTTCTAAATTTTAAACCTGGGGATGGTAGTATGTAACCGATAGAACTACTGAGTAAAATTAGCCACAATTCTTTATCTGGACTTCTCAGACTGATTTGAACTAATGATGTGATAATGATCATGTAAACAACAATGATCTGAGCAAAAAAAGTGAACCGATTTTTAACAATTCGATCACGACCTTCTGCAGATTGTACTGAAGCAGTGTCACCACGTACAAATGATCCTCTGAGATCCATTTTCATGCTTTTATACAAGATCAGATTCTAAAATCCAACTGTCAAATTTTGAAGGATACCCTTTCCAGTGAACTTTAATTTCTTTCACCCACTTTTTTCCTACTTTACGTTTTCTGTGATCTAAAACAGAATCAATTTCGTAAATTTGCTCTTTCTCTACACGTTGTAACTCGTGTGAATAAAAAGTACCTTTGACCACTTCACCCTCAAGATCTTTTATTTTATAGGTGATAGGAATCTGAGTTTTGACCACTGCTAAAATTTGAAATAATTCTTGTGTCCAGTTTGGTAAATAACCTTTATCAAATGTGCGTTTTGTTTTATTGATACGCACAAAATCATTCACTTTGAATTTTGGTTTGACTTTTTTAGAATTCGATTTGCCATATAAGTTTTCTGACACCTGTGGCTCATTTTTAAGAGTCACAGACACAGGTGCACATTTAATACTTCGATGATAAGCGTGATTGTAACCATGTACTAATTTGGGAAGAATGTCTACATATCTCAAAGTGCGATGATGAGTAAAATATTTCCACATGCGAGTTTTCAAAGTTCTTTGAAAACGTTCGACAATACTGGCTTTGGTTTCAGGATTTTCAGTAGTGAAGAAATGAATCTTCTTAGTTTTCAAGAAATTTTGAAATTCTTTATTTTTGAATTCAGTTCCTTTATCTGTTTGCAAACTTTTTGGACATCGTCCACTTTTTAACACATATTTGAAAGCAATTACTAAAGTTTTTCCAGTTTTATCTTTAATAGGTACCACCCATGCATATTTTGAAAAGACATCTATGAAGCAAAGTAAATATCTATGCTTGTCATTGGACTTTGATAATTTTGATAAGTCTGCCAAATCTGCTTGCCACTGAGTATCAATTCCAGCCACTACCGTTTTGCGTCGCAAAAACTTTTTACGAATAGATTTATGTAAAGTATAAGTTTGTTGTTTTCTTAACCAGTCTCTAACATCTTGAAGTTTAACTTTTTTGGATGATTGTTTAGCAAGTTTGTACAAAGCTTGTTCACCTGCATACGCAGCAGGACTTTTAGGATTGTAATACAACTGTTCAAGCTTCATTGTAACTGAGCCATGGAGAAGAAAACTCTTCTTTTATACGTTTTTTGGTGGCAGATAAAAGTGCAGGGGATGAAAAGTGGTCTTTGATACGTTTCCTAACACCCAAACTCTTTGCAGACCTGACAGAAATGGGAATACGACTTGCTGTTTTTCTGATAGTGCGTTTTTGTTTGGGAGTAATATATTCCGTTTCAGGAGTTTCTGGAGCATGATGCATCCAGTCCCACCTTTCCCTATTTCCAATCACATCTTGGGGAATATTCATGTCTCTTAAACCTTCTGCAAAAGCTTGCCAACCTGTAGGTTCACTGCCTTTTCGATGTCTAATGACATCATTGACCAAATCAATAATATTAGACCCTGGAATAGATTTGCCATAAAGTTTGACTGTACCATCATCTTCCCAGGACACATTTGGGTTATTTTTTAGAAGTGAAACTAAAAGCTGAGCTTTACGTTTCATGGTGGAGGGTACACTATCTATAACCAATTGATTCATTTTGGAAGAACTAGGGTCAGATGGTGAAAAAAGAGATGTTTCTTTTAAAGCTTTTTGATGAGCCCTTTTAAATTTGTGTAAGGTCTGGCCATACAATTGAGATTTTTCAGCTTCAGACAAATCTTCATTGGCCATGACAGAAGATAAGTCTCTTTGAAGACTGGCTGTGGCAGATACATTAGGATTGGGAGGCAGTCTAGGCTTTTGAATTTGTTCCTCTTTCCATCGTTTCATGTCTTCCCAAAGTTTAAATGGCACAATAGCCATTTTACGACCATCCATATTTTATTTTTTGATAATTTCACCCAAGACAGAACCTATGATAGGAGCAATTAATGGTTTTAACAATAATCCTAACAAAGCTCCACCTTTCTGATTAATAATTTTCTTTTTTGTGTCAAGTGGAACTTGCTTAGAACTCAGTAAACGTATATGTTGCTTTCTAGCTCGTAACTGATTCTTTTGAGCATTTGTCAGACGTACATTGCCTTTTATAAGATTGATGCAACATTCCCCTACACAATCAATGACTTCTTTAGGAGATTCTTGAATCATTTTCTTACGACATTTATTGGATAAATGAGTCAATCCTTCCAAAAATGTACCATAAGTTTTAATCAGAGATTTTTTTCTCATTTTATTTTGCAATTTTCTACGACGTGTTGTTGTTACAGCCATGTTTATGAGTGTGTACAAACATTTGATGTACAGTCCTTTTATAGTTTTTTCTTAAAAATGAAGTCGTCGACGTTCAGAATGAGGTGGTGATGGATATTTGTTTGGATTTAACATGTGCATGGTAGCACCAAATCCATGTCTTTTTAACAAATCTTGTGCTCTCAAAGGAGTAAATCTTGCTAAATTTATGGACGATCGTCTTGCATTTGTGTTTGGAGAATCAAGACCTAAATTTTGCCATGAGGCAGGACTTTTACTTTTACGTTTTGTTACAAAACGATCATCAACCTTTCCTTTTTCTGTTTTCTAGGTTTTTTCACTGATTTTTTCTTAGGATGTTTAGGTTTAGTTTTCTTGTTAAATTTTCTCATCAACTTATTTCCATCCCATCGAATCAGACTTCGAATGATCACACCACCAAAGAATCCACCACCTCCAGGTTTTAAAATGATACTGCGTTTGACTTCAGGGTCAACAATTGCACTTGCTAATTTTCGAACATCATCCTGATGTCTATCCATAAATTTTTGAGTTTGTTTAGGTAATTTCATCTTACCCTGAACAATTTTTCGAGCTGCCAATGAAAACCATTTGATCATTTCAATTAAACCAGCATTTAAGAGTGATTTTCTTTTATGACTATCATGTTCTCTGCTTAAATTATACAGAGCACGTATCAGATTAGCTGATGTCCGTTGAGCCATTTTGACACAAATGATGGATTTAAACTCAAACACACCTTTTTATACACCTGGAAAATAGACAACAGGTCCTTGGTGATCTGATTTTGTAAACCAGTTTTGAAAAATTTGTGTTCTGAATCTAAGATAATCAGGTGTATTTGGTTTCAAATCGACCAATAAGTATCCGTGAGGTATAGATGTGGCATCGTTAAACGCATGAATCATATGGGGAGCTTGAAGTTGATTGGCCAATACTTTAATTTGCATCTTATCTCTTGGACTTTGAAATAAAACTAAATAATGAGCATTCAAACTGATGGTGCGAGAAGATTTACTTTGTTGAAATAAATTTTGTGTGATGTACACCACACTTGCATTTCTATGATGTCCTTTTCTTGTAAACCATAATTTAATTTTTTCTTCATCTTTATCTCCTAACATGTCATCAAAAATCACCAAGTGCGTTGCACTGGGATCGGTGACAATCTCATCTTCATCATCAGGAATACCTTGAATAAATTTGATATTTGACCCTTCACGTTCTTGTAAGATGTTATAAGATTTTTGCCATTCCTTGTAACACCAAACAATACGTTTGGGTAAAATATCAAATAAATCTTCTTTAAACTCAATCATCTTTTTAACAAATTCAGTTTTACCCGATCCACTTGGACCAGAAATAAAAATATTAGAAGGATGTTTAAAAAACAAACTTCCAATATCTTGATTTGAGTCCAACTGGTGTGTAGAAAGGGCCATGTCTAACTGTGAAAAAATAACAAAGACAACTTTATTTATACTCAAATTTTAATGAACATGAACCAACAGTTTAATACATAATTTAAAAAAAACTGTTTAATATATCAAAAAAAAACTGTACAATACATGTTTATCAGACACAGCTCAGTACCGCTCTCCCGCTCTCCGAGGCACGTCTATAGTAATACTAGAATAGACGTGCCGGAGAAGAGAGAGAGGCAGGTCATGCAAGTGATATCTTGAGATAATGAATAGTGTTAACATGGAAATTCAATAATGGAGTTTATAAATTATATGGCGGACATCTCAGTACATGTTTATTAGAAATAATACACGATCATCAGAACTACTCTATGCTAAATACCCATAAGGAACAGTATATCCATCTCCAACAATGACACGCTTAGTATAAGTGAACCTATAAGTCTTGGATTGCAATTCAGTAGCCACAGTCTTGTCTTTATGTTTTCTGATCCGATGGTAGTTGACAGTTTCTCTGAAGTCTTTAGATTCTCCCTTCACCCAGTTGAGCATACGATCAAAGTGAATGACTTGAGATGTATTGTAATCTAAAGTGAGTCCTTTCACTTTGCAAGTTGATTTCCTCTTTCCATCTTTGTCTACAAATTCATAGCCATAGTTCTTTGGTCCCATGCCTACAAATTTCACAATTCTAGCATTGGGCACTTCATCTGTCCATTCTCCAAGTCTATTGTTGACAATAGTAGGGTTCCATAAATGGGGCTTGTGATGATAAATGATAGAGTCTGTATCAAAGTAGAGTACACGTTCATTCAGCTTTTCCAAGATTCCATAGAGCTTCAATCTGGCTTGAGCAGTGACGAAGGCTGCGACAATCACATTACTGCAAGCATGTGGCTCCACACTAGATTCTGTATCGTCCCAGTTGACCAGTAGAAGATTTTCTCTGCAAATGTCCACATTCTTGACAATCTTGTTTGGATTCGTCACCAGATCAAAGAACTTCGAAGGTTCTGAGATATATTCTGTCTTGGTCATATTTTCTCTCTGTGCCAATTTTCCCCAGAGACTGTTTAACATGATCTTGGCAATAGCTCTCATTCCTTTATTCTTCTCAACATTCTCCAATCTGATTCCTTCAGCTTCAAAATAATCTTGCTTGAACTTGATCTTATCTTGCACAGTCATGCACCAATCAGGGTATCCACTTGATTCTTGTTTGATTCTCAGAAAAGTATCGATATAGCCAGCAAAAATCCCTCCTTCTCCAGATGCTTTATCATATTGAGCTGTCTCTGAGAAATGCCAGACTTCATACACGTCCAATAACTTGTAACCCCTGTCCAAAGCCTCAAACAATTCGATGGTAACCCAAGTCCCTGTAAAACTTCTATCTTCTTCTTGTAAATGAGTACATCTCATATGAGGATCTGTCTTTTCAGCACAACTTCTACACAATGGAAACATCAATTTCTGACTGCATTTCTGAGGAAGTACTGGATGGTACAAATTGGTGGGTGGTAACACTTTACACTTGATCAATCCACAGTACTGTCTGATATTGTCTTTGTCAATATTCTCTTGAGAATAGAAGGTGGGATGTCCAAGTGGAAACAGTCCGTACTTGCAAATAGTTGGATAGAGTGAACACACATCGATGTACTTGATTTCTTCATTGGAGGATTCATCGATTTCCTGATAGAGTTTGGTCGAGTTAGTTCTTCCACCAAATAAAGCATCTCTTGGTCTCAAAGGGTCTAAGTTTGTAAATTCTGAGTCCACCAAAGATCTAAAGTCTGGATCTTCCTTGTATCTCTTGTCATAGTCACATTCCCAAAGTTCCACCACCTGATATCCTGCTTTTCGTAACTCTTCACTCTTGCCAATAGTCAAAATATACAACTGATGCATGGTCAAACACTGATGATGTTGAACTCTGTTTCTGTCTGGAAAATGATTAGGGCATCCATGCCAGTAACATCCATAGAATTCAAATACGGTTCGAGATTCTTCATGGTAGCCATCCACATAATGTCCATTGATTCTTTGCTCACCACCATTCAATGCATGTTTGATCTCAATACCACGTGTCTTAGCTTCACTTTGAATCCATCTTACAGCTTTGATAGAGTAGTTCTTTTGATTAGGATAACCTTCAGGTGGGATGATGGCAATACTGTTTTCAGGCATATGATTTTTTCTCCATACTTTTGAACAAGCTTGAGCGATAGTGCAAGCTTCAGACAAAGGATCGAGTCCACTAATGTTGATCAATTCTCGTCTGAAACAAGCACATCCTCGTCATAGAATATCAACATCACTACGGCAGTATTCTTCCATCTCCTGTCTGAAGTCAAATATAGCACCACTCTCAATTTTCCCTTTATGCCAAGCTAAAAATACCTCACGATCCTTGACAGACATCTGACCAGGATTGTACATGTCCACAGGAAAGTAAGGTCCCACATACTTTTGGTTTGCCAGTGTATTTGCAAGATGAGGAAAGTAACCTTTCTTCATCTCTGTCAAGCAAAAAGTATCTGGGAAATTAGCCAGTCTCATATGCAAAAACTGATAAGAATCAAGGAATGTAACACGTCCTACTTTCATTCTAAGTATAGTATTTCCATTCATGATCACTTCAGGTTTCACTGTACCATATTCTAAGATATAGTGTAAGATGAACTGACCATCATATCCTCCAAAATTATGTGCAATACATGTCACTCCTTTATTCTCATCTCCTAAAATCCAATTGCAAAATTGTGGTAAAGTGTCTATGCCTTCAAAGATAAATTCTCTCAGACCTGTTTGTGTTGAACAAGTCGGACAAAATGTATCTATGGGCAAATCCATGCAATCATCACAAGCTTTATGAGCAACACAGAAATTCACTTGATGTGTACCCGTTTCTTGATTTGACTCGAAATCAAAGAAGATGAAACGAGATTTCTTAGGTTGAGAAACCTCTTCTTCTCCTTCATTTTCAGTCATCTCAGATTTACATTCATAACTTTGAATATAGCATTGATGATTGGGTCCAACAATTTCTTTACAATTTCTACATTTTCTCTGTCCTGGACATACATGATTTTTCTTATTGCCCACAATCCTAAAATTACATTTACCACAATTATACACAAGTTGACAAATAGATTTATGCTGCTTAGATTTCATTGCCTTATGCTTAGCAAAACAGTCTCCACTACGAAATGTTCTTTTACAGTCCATACAACGCGTTTTTTGTCCAGGAATACAAGGAATGTCACTATAGCAACCATCACATCCATCAGCACATCTGTGGTCTCCTCTGTTCGAATATCCAACATCACAATACTCGCAGTAGTAATGGGCACCGAGAAATCCTGTCACCTTGGTAATCGCATCATAGTGATCTACTCCATTGTAGTAAATATGGATCACCTTCGTCTCGGACTTCTTCTTGAACTGAAGTGGAAATATTAGTCCATCTTTAGGATACTGAGAATGGACTTTGATCAAGTACTTGGGAGCAAGTACAGATTGGATCTTCTTGTATTCCTCAATACCACAAGGCTTGGTATGAGGAATCTTGGCTTGATCCAGTAACTTCATCGCTGCTCTGGTCTGCATAGGTCGATCTGATCTTCTCATATGATTCCAACTCTTCTTCCAAGTTTCTGAATCATCTTTATCCACATTGCATTTTGCCACCACCACAGCTCTCGCCATACACATCACATCTTTGGTATTGTTGATCTGTATAATGCTCTGCTTGTTCTTGCTCATATTTTCTGACTCAAAATAAAGTCCAGCATGTAATGGTTTACGTCCGCTGCCTACTGGAAGTCTCACCACTGTGACTTGAATAGTCATCTGTCCATCATTGATGCGAAAATTCTCATTGGACTGGAGCACTTTCATAATCTCTTCTAACACAGCTTCTCCAGTCATAGCTGAGACATCTCTCCATGTCACAAAGACACCCAGTTTCAATCCAGGATGAAGAATAGTCATCCGCATCTTGTCATTGGACTCCATCTGGCATCTTTCTTTGATGTCTTCAACCAGCTGATCAAACAATCTTGATATGAACTGATATGGCGAAACATTGTCAGGGAAAGTCTTGATGTTGAGTTGAAATTCTTTCCCTTGAGCTCAAAATAATCTAGACTTCTTCTCGTTGACTGCCTTGATAGTGAAATAAGAAGTCAAATTTTCATCATCTTCATCGTCTGAATACATAGTCATAGCTCTTCTTTTCCTTGGTGGTGGTCTAATATCATCTTCATCATCTGAGCTCTCTGTGTCTGAATAATCCACCAATTTCGGTTTAGGCTCTTCATCATCAGAAGTGGGTGGGGTATTATCTCTCTGTCGTTTAACCATCTTGACTGTTCGAAGTTTAGTAGTGAAATGAGGCTGCAATGGGAATGCGAACTCAATTTATACTGGAAAAATCCAGATTTTTTCTGAAATCAACAGCACCCTATAAAAGCTTAGAACAATTGCTATCTTACCACATTAGAAATAATTCATTTGCAGGTAACACATAAAGAGAGCAAATCAGTTATGGCATATCAACTACCAACAGAAATACAACATATGATATGGACTTATTCGATGTACAATTCAGCTAAAGGGTTAGGATTCAGGAAGCAAATTCAAGAAGGATGGTTTAAACTTAGGTTGAGACGCTTGTCAAATGCTTTAGAGACTAAATCTCATGACATCTATCACCAAGAACTAGACCAACTACTTCTAAGCATGGACGAATTACTAAATCTTCCTGGCGAGATGCGCTTAAGATTTCATACGGAGATGCTCAAGATACATTACTCCAAATTTCACAGTATTGATAAAGCTCGTGTTTGGGTTGTAAGAATGAAAAATTTGACAATGGATAAACTTTACTCTATTCGTACTCGTGACACAGATATCAAGTATTTTTTGAATGGAATTATCTATGACAGTAATAAGTTTTATGGATGTTTGTACTTAAAAGAAGAAACTCCTAAGCATCAGGTCCAATGGTTATTGTCTGCATGGAATAATCAAGATGTATCTTTATCTGTGGCATCTTTAACAGCTGCAGGGATTAACCACTTTATAACCAGTGAACTTATTAGGTATATAAACAGATCAGATTCATATAACGTTGCCATTGGACATTATACTCCAAGACAGATAGAACCACAAATTATTTTGAAGTTTCCAAGTCGTGAATCTGATTATCTGCTGAATAACTGAATATGTATACGATCACCAAAAGTCTACATGTGTGCTTAGATCAAATTTTACATTTTGATGTCTACAAAATAACTTAAGACCACATCTTATCATTAGAACCATCCAGTGCCGAGTTTTTGAAAACGAGAGCAGGAATCAAGAACTGGTTAAACCGATTTGAGACATTTGATACATTCAGATTTTGGACTAAACGTAATGCTCGAGAGATGTTGAGAATCATTGATGACACTCCTGTCACCTATATGGATTGGGTAACTTATGTGGCAAACAGCGAAAGTGTGATTTCTCACATCGAAGCAGTATTGAAAGAAATTCAACAAGCCTCAGAAGAAGAAGATATGGATTATGAAGATCTCATTTCAAACATAGATAGCTTGATCACGATATAAAAAGAATGATCAAGTCATTTTGATCATCATATCTGAGTTCAACATCATGGAAGAAGCAAGAGAGAAGAAATATTTGGAAATTCCACTTTCCAAGATATTGAAGTTCAGACCTTATAGAAGATTATTGTTCTGCATTTACATCTTATTTTCTCATGATGAGAACACTTTGGAAGAGATTCAACAGAAACTCAATAGTCCTGAAACTTTTGAAGATTTCAAGAAACTTTGGTGGATCAGTATCAGTTATTTGATGGAAAAAGAGACACTGATTACATTTGAGAATTGGAAAAGATGTGTCGCTGACAATCCTAGTGTGATCGAATTTCTCTACAATCATAGAAGAGACAAAACTATTTCTGGACTATAAAAAGGTGGACACCAGTGAGAGAGAATCATTTCACTTCTGACTTTCAAAGAGTAAAGATGGCAAACAGTAGAGATCCAAGGATGGCTAAAGTCTATGATAAGAAGAGCATCTACTATCATTGTGTATCATTGAAGAAACTTTTATCTCAAGAGGAACAAGCTTTGATGCAACCATTAGAAGATAGTTTGAGACAACAAGACAAGTTGAGGCCACCTTATGGAGAATGTCACCATTGTCATGATACGGGACATTGGATTGGAGATTGTGCAGAGGCTAAGAAATTAAGAGAGCAACAGATGTCTACCGATAAGAAGAAGCCTGCATATGGACAATGTTTTATCTGTGGACTTGCAGATCATTGGGCTCCATATTGTCCTAAGAGAGAAGAGGATTTTACATCTCAACAGTCTTCTATATCAACAGAGAAGCAACAGACTTCAGTATCTACAGCGAAGCCTTCAAGGAAACGAAAGGCTCCTGAACCAGATATATCTGATATCAGTCCTAAGAGAAGACGCTTGGATACTCGTTCGACAGCTATCCGTACAAAGACAGGGAAGAAGCCATATTGTTTCATTTGTAAATCAGACTCTCACACACCTCGATCCTGTACAGAGATGGTGGCGGAGAACTGGGATAAACCAATTTCTAGTGATGAACCAGACAGTGACTCTATAGTGCATATTCATTAAAGACTGGACTTAAAGGATTTATAGTGACGATCAGTTGTGTTTTTAAGATAGTGTAAGTTGTAAATAAAATTACGGTGTTGAAATTGTGTTTGTTTTTATTTTGAGGTTTGTCTTTAACGAAACTAATTGAGTAGCCCTGAAAAGGACTGTTTGTTTTAAAGTCTCCTAAGTAACAAAATATTTCTTACTTAGAAGATTTTAAAATAGGTTGAACAATGGCTACAGGTTTTCTGGAACCAATCCCTCTACGAGCAAGAAATTGCTCTAATCCCAACTTATTTTGCTGTCTCTCCACCTCTTTCCAATCTTTTCGCTGCAAAGCAGCACACAATTTAGTCAAACTGAATTTTTCAAAGAACTTCATTTTTTTAGAGAGGCACAAAGTACGTTGGGTTATATAGTTGGATAAGTGGATTGACCTATATTCTACTCCTACGCTAGAGAGAGCAACTTTAATCTGATTGGTCCATTTAAAGATCACGCCATAATCACCCCATTACTGTGAACATGGTTAGGAAATACTACAATCACACATATCTTAGGCATAGCCTTACATACAAAACTAAGTGCAACATATTAAGTTATTCTTTCTTGAAGAAATGGGTGGCCCTGAAAAGGGCCGGTTTGGTGGTTATATTACCACAAAGGCAAAAATTTAGGAGCAGGGGCATCTACTGGGGCGGCCACCACAGGCAGGGCATCGCACAGCCCACTGCTCTACAGTTATAGTTCTTCTCACTGGGATGTAGAAGGGTGGATGGTCTGCCTCCGCATCCCAATTCTCAGAAGGTTGAGGTGTGGGGGAAGAATTATCCCCCCAATCTTCCTCCTCGTCACTGATAGTTTCCACCTTCACTTCCATTTTCGCATCATTAATCAAATTTTCCACTTTTCGACTCATCTCCAACATCTTTTGATGATTCTCAATCATTTGTAATAGAACTTCACCCGTATCCTTCACAGCATTCACTGTCTCCAGTAACCTCCTAGTAGCATCAACCATAGTCTTGCCCTGCTCCTCCAAATGCTCCAAACGCGAATCCAAATTGCAAGCCATTTTGTTGTTGTTGTGTAACACAAGAACAGAATGAAGAATTTGAGATTTGAAACGAGCTTTTATAGTTTTCAAAGGGATTGACCTACATTGAACTCCTACGCTAGAGAGAGCAACAATACACTGATTGGTCAGTTCATTTATTTTCACCCAATCAGAGTTGACTTGATTTCTTGAAACGCGGGAACTTTAAACTAGGTCAATCCGCTTGACAAGTATAAAAGGCTTGAACACACTACACTTTCACCATTCATAATCATGGAGCCATCACTGACAATAGATGATATGATCAACAATCCTGACCTTTTGCTATCAGCAGTGAATGAGACATTTGCTAGCGATACGTCACAACAGTATTATACGCCGCTAACACCCTCATCGTATATGCCTCAACCTGTTCAACAGATGCTGCAAAAACAACAGTCAAAGACTCAAGTCATTGAAGTCTTACTCAAAGAACTAAATGAGTTAAGATCTAGAGTGAAGAACTTAGAAGAACTGTCTCAGCAACGTGCACAGCAGCAACCTTTAGAGATGCCATCCATCCAGATTCCCATTAGACTTGACATTACGACAAATGATCAAGACACCAGTCAAAACATAAGAGTTGGAAAAGCAACTAAGAAAATTAGAATTACTAAGAGGAAATGCTAAAAATCACCTAGACAATCAACAAACAGCCCTTTTCAGGGCTACCACTTCCCTAGAAAGAATACCACTAAACTTGCTAAATAATATACACTAGTTAATGCTACAGAGTGATGCCTCTAGGAGTTGAGGTCTTGATTGACCAAGAGACTCTAAGACGCATGGTACTTAGTAGCCTTGACTATAACACACATTAACACTACAGAGTGATTAAGGTCTTGATTGAGCAAGAAAAATTGCATAAATTAACAACATAGAACTCAATTGTTCACATGATATATTTTATTTAAAAAAGTTAAAACTTGTTTTTTTTTAAAAAAGTCATACTTGTTTTTGTGACATTATCAGAATCTTATATATACGTAATACATTACGTCATCGATTTTTATAAACCACTTCCACTTCTCCGAAAATCTAAAAATAGATTTTCCGGGAAATTGGAAAAGCGCGTGACATTCTGACGTCATCACAATGACTGGTTCCCAGTTCCGCTATATGTTATATACTATTATTGATTTTTTTTGCATTGGTTCCCTGGCTCCCTCTCCCACTCTCCCAAGCTACGCGGCACGTCTATAGTAATACTAGAATAGACGTGCCGGAGAAAGAGAGACTATATAAAAAATGAACCAGTAATTTATCACAACTGCACTTTTCTCGCAAAATAAACTATCTAATAATACTCAACGTATAACAGACCAGAAAAAAACTATCACAATCACAGATCACCCAGCGCTTTTGAGCAAAAATAAACTAAGCTATTTTCAATAGTCCAGAAAAAAACTATCACAATCACAGATCAGCCAGCGCTTTTGCGCAAAATAAACTAAGTTAATCTCAATAGCCCAGAAAACTATCACAATCACAGATCAGCCAGCGCTTTTGAGCAAAAATAAACTAAGTTATTTTCAATAGTCCAGAAAAAAACTATCACAATCACAGATCAGCCAGCGCTTTTGCGCAAAATAAACTTAGTTAATCTCAACAGCCCAGAAAACTATCACAATCACAGATCAGCCAGCGCTTTTGAGCAAAAATAAAATAAGTTATTTTCAATAGTCCAGAAAAAAACTATCACAATCACTGATCAGCCAGCGCTTTTGCGCAAAATAAACTAAGTTAATCTCAACAGCCCAGAAAACTATCACAATCACAGATCAGCCAGCGCTTTTGCGCAAAATAAACTAAGTTAATCTCAATAGCCCAGAAAACTATCACAATCACAGATCAGCCAGCGCTTTTGAGCAAAAATAAACTAAGTTATTTTCAATAGTATAGTCCAGAAAAAAACTATCACAATCATAGGCCCAACCAAAATACCCCTAAAAATAAACTAAGTTATTCACAGCTAGTCACTCAAGCTTACCAGGGTAGTCATCTCTGGGTACGCCGAATTTGTTTAGCCTGAAAAATTCTAAGTTCTTTTCAGGCTAAAAATTCGGCGTACCCAGAGTGGCACCCATTACTACTAGTGATGAATACCTTTGCAATACTGCCTTTTTTGGTGTGAGTGAGGAATACCTTTGCAATACTGCCTATTTTGGTATGAGTGAGGAATACCTTTGCAATACTGCTTATTTTGGTGTGAGTGAGGAATACCTTTGCAATACTGCCTATTTTGGTATGAGTGAGGAATACCTTTGCAATACTGATTATTTTGGTATGAGTGAGGAATACCTTTGCAATACTGCTTATTTTGGTATGAGTGAGGAATACCTTTGCAATACTGCTTATTTTGGTGTGAGTGAGGAATACCTTTGCAATACTGCATATTTTCATATGAGTGAGGAATACCTGTGCAATACTGCTTATTTTTGTATGAGTGAGGAATACCTGTGCAATACTGCTTATTTTCGTATGAGTGAGGAATACCTGTGCAATACTGCTTATTTTGGTATGAGTGAGGAATACCTGTGCAATACTGCTTATTTTGGTATGAGTGAGGAATACCGTTGCAATACTGCCTATTTTGGAGTTAGTGATGAATACCTTTGCAATACTGCCTTTTTTGGTGTGAATGCGGAATAGCTTTGCAATACTGCCTATTTTGGTATGAGTGAGGAATACCTTTGCAATGCTGCTTATTTTGGTATGAGTGAGGAATACCTTTGCAATACTGCTTATTTTGGTATTAGTGAGGAATACCTTTGCAATACTGCCTATTTTGGAGTTAGTGATGAATACCTTTGCAATACTGCCTTTTTTTGGTGTGAGTGAGGAATACCTTTGCAATACTGCCTATTTTGGTATGAGTGAGGAATACCTTTGCAATACTGCTTTTTTTCGTATGAGTGAGGAATACCTTTGCAATATTGCCTATTTTGGAGTTAGTGATGAATACCTTTGCAATACTGCCTTTTTGGTCAGAGTGAGGAATACCTTTTCAATACTGCCTATTTTGGTATGAGTTAGGAATACCTTTGTAATACTGCTTCTTTTGGTATGATTGAGGAATACCTTTGCAATACTGCTTATTTTGGTATGAGTGAGGAATACCTTTGCAATACTGCCTATTTTGAAGTTAGTGAGGAATACCTTTGCAATACTGCTTATTTTGGTATGAGTGAGGAATACCTTTGCAATGCTGCCTTTTTTGGTGTGAGTGAGGAATACCTTTGCTATACTGCTTATTTTGGTATGAGTGAGGAATACCTTTGCAATGCTGCCTTTTTTGGTGTGAGTGAGAAATACCTTTGCTATACTGCTTATTTTGGTGTGAGTGAGTAATACCTTTGCAATACTGCCTATTTAGGTATGAGTGAGGAATACCTTTGCAATACTGTTTATTTTGGTATGAGTGAGGAATACCTTTGCAATACTGCTTATTTTGGTATGAGTGAGGAATAACTTTGTAAAACTGCTTATTTTTGAGGTTAGCCTTAGCTAAATAATAGTTATTAATGTGTTTTATTTTGGAATTTTATCACCAATTAATTTTATGGATCTGTATCATAGCAGATCATGTGGGAACTTCACGGTGTTTAAACAGAGGATCTTACATGAGTGCTCATGTTTTATTGAATTTATTATCTCTTTTTCGCAACGAGTTTAATAAATTCAATAATACAAGAGCACGAATGTTAGATTCTATTTATCATATGTCAAATACTTTGAAATTTCATTTTTGGCGTAAAACGTTACGATTTTGTCATTATGTATGCAACGTTGTTATGGACGTCATAACGTTTCCCGTAAATATGTAAACCACTAGTGGTTTATTGATTTTATTGCGGGGCGTTATTTCACTCCCAGACGCGACGTCATATGATAAATGTGTTTAATTGCGAAATTTTATTATCAATCAATTTAGGGATCTGTAGAGCATCAAAGCAGATCATGTGGGATCTTCACGGTGTTTAAATGTGTTTAATTGTGGAATTTTATAATCAATTAATTTTAGGGACCTGTAGAGTATCATAGCAGATCATGTAGAATTTTCACAGTGTTTGAATGTGTTAAATTGCTGGATTGTATAACTGTAAAACACTCGAAAATATTTGTATCAAAATGTGGCGGTTTTAAAAGAATGACATATTGGCGAAGTTAAGTTGGGCATTTGTTTCCAAGTAATTGCCCTTTAAAGTTATATTCTACTCTTTTTGGGGCTATCCTTAAAGGAAAGCATATGCTCCCCGATTGAAACATATTCTTTCCTGTAATAGTATCCCCCGCCTCTGTTTTTCTCGATGTGTAAAAAGAATACTGTTCAACAATAGTGGTAGAGCAAAAACTAACGAAAATTGACCGATAACCCCTCCCCATCAGTAAAATGGAAAATGATTGTATGAATGATGTGACAAGATATTGAAGTTTCTTGGATCGCCCGAATTACTTTAAAATTTGCAAAGAGGGGCAGTGGTGTTAATATTTGGCAAAAACTTCGTTTTTAGAAGTGAAATTGCGAATTTCTGAAATCCATTTGCAGCAACAGATACATGGCACCAGCAAAGAATGACTGAAAAATGATTATTGAGTCTTATAAAAGTCCACTCTGATTTTATCATGGTGTCCAAACCGGAATTTTAATGTCTTGATTTTTGGGTGAAAATCGGTGTTTTTATAAATTTAAACACGAATTTTTGTAATCTGACTGATAAAGTTTTAAAATGTTGAGTTGTTATTTAATTTGTTTAAAATTTGATGCTGGATTATTCAACTTACATATATCTCTGTCGTGTATACTTAAAAAACAAGAAATATCTTTAAAAAAGATATTCAGCGGCATTCAAAGGAGAACATACATTTAAAGTCCTGTTGTAATGAGAAGATGTTTTTTATGCACAATAGATTGGTTTTAGATGTTGATTGATTGGATAAGGTGAAAATTGAAGGTTGCCAACGTGAAAGTTTGACTCAGAGTATGTGAGTGATGTCTTTTGCAGATCATAGGGATAAAGCGTATTGTAAGCCTGTTGTAGGGACACGGTGAAAATTTGTAATTAGTCTGGAAAGTCAGTTGGTGGAGGATTTGCATTGTAAAAGAGAAGTGCAAGTTTAAGCATTGATATGGCTGCGAAGGTTTCAAAGCCCCTGTTACACTATTGCAGAAGTAGTTCATAACCAAGAATGTTATTATATGGTGTATTTTGTATATTTCATGTTTAATATTAAATATTCACCATATCTACATTAATTGCTGGTTCCCTGTCTACAGGTGGTCAGTAATGGAAATACAGGTAACCAGAACCCCCCCCATTTCCAGGTATTGGGGGTACTGGTTACCTGTTTTTCCATTACTGACCACCTGTAAAGCGGGAACCAGCAATTAATGTGGATATGGTTAATAGGGGTTAAAAGTATAAGAGAATGTGTAGTGGAAAAAAAACTTTTACTACAAATGGTAACTGGAAATCACTAACTATGAAAGCACCCGATATGTATAACAAATACAACATTAATTGAGATCATTGTCTAAATAAGTAAATTGTATACACTAGAAATTAGATAGTTTTAGCATCATTAATAATGATATCAATCTGGCATTCATCTACATGCGTAGGTAGAGGTTACAGTTAGGGGCCAACTGCAAGTAGAACCTAGTTATGGCTAGAGCTGTGCTGGTGGGGCTACCATACCCCTTAGCGGTCACCGTAGCCAGATTGGTCTAGTTTGAAGGGTCGAAAACACACTTGGAAATCTTTCTTTAAATTTTCTTTCTTTCCTTATTACTGATTTCTATCTTTCCTAAAGTTTCTCCTTCTCTACCGCCTACAGTATCATAATGGTCAATGGCGACATACGATACTGATGTAGGCTATTTATATTTACTACACAGAAACTTGGTGGCAGAACATACCGAAATATACCGGAATGTCCCCGACGGCGACACGTTTTTTGAGACAACTCGTCGACAGATTTTGAGACAATTCGGCGACACTTTATGAGACAACTCGACGACACCTTTATTCTTAGTGAGGCACTTGAAGGGTTATATGGATACAGTGATATTGGCCAAACATTAAAGGGATATAAAGAAAATCACATACCTATAATCAATAGTTACAACAGTGACTATTCGGTAAGTGCGGTAGGTTCGGCCGAATTCGGTTTGGTTACAGCTTTTAGACGCAACCGGGTGAAATGGGCAACCCGGGCTGAGCCGGATACTACAAAACAAATAGCTCCATCATCTTTCAAACAAACGGTGATTATGTTGAAAAAGTCTTGCGTTTTGTTATATAAACAGGCAATTCAAGACAGAATAAAATTCTTTTAAACAGGACCCGAAGAATCTTGAAATTATAGTCCGTTTCAATGAGCAGACTTGCACACTCCGTACAACCGGCTGCTTTGATGACAGGTTACTAACAATGATGACAGATACCGGATTTTATGTCCTATGAAGGTTTACGGTTGGCAAAATTGTAAGAGAAGCCCTATGGTACTCTATGGTTGACGAGAACACTTGTTAGTAATGAGAGTTCCTACAGAAACAAGCTGGCGTTATATCTCTTACAAATAAAGCCACATTTGATCACTATTTCAGAGGTTTCCTGAGAAAAGTCACAAAAAAGGGTTATCAGTTCATGTTGTGCTTCTCTACATCAAAGTCTGCTGTCTTCACTTATATACAATAACACTTCTATCATTCAGCTACATTTCTGCTAAATTTGAAGCCACAGTTTGATTTTATAAAGTTATTGGATCCCATCAAAGATGACAGGTAGAGCAAAAACGGCTGCCTTTGTCAACAGATCAATTTTGAAGTGGCTGTCTATGATGACAGATCATGAATTTCAGTAGCAAACATTGATGACAGGTCTTAAGTCTAGAAAGTTACTTTAAATCAACATATTTCTTCAGCCTTTGGTCTCAACTGAGAGCATAAAGCATCTTCCATATTACATTCAGGTCAAAATAATCTTATCTGTTATTTGGTTACCTGATGGAGAGACACACAACTTGAACTGATAACCTTTTTTTGGGACTTTTCTCGAGGAACCTCTGAAATGATGATCAAGTGTGGCTTTATTTGTGAGAGATATAACGTCAGCTTGTTTTTGTAAGATCTCGCATTACTTACCAATGTACTCATCCACCACAGAGTACCAGAGGGCTTCTCTAACAATTTTGCCAACCGAAAATTATAACCTACCCTTCATGGGACATAAAATCCCTTATCTGTCATCATTGTTAGTAACCTGTCATCAAAGCAGCTGGTTGTACGGGGTGTTGCAGATGTAAGATTTATTCAGATTGGTTGATAATTTAGATAGTCCGTTTCAATGAGCATAGAAAGCAGACTTGCAAATGTAAGATTGTTTCTGATTGGTGGATAATTTTGAGTAAAGTCGATTATAGACAGCTCCCGCTGAAAAACACCAAAATATTTTCGTTCTTACCTCAAAATCTGGCATTTTGTTATTCAGGTATACCGTAAAATGGGAAATTTTCGCGTCGTCCAATTTTCGCGTTATTTCGCGGTAAGTCGGGAACAGCGAAAATTGAAATCCGCGAAATATTTTCCAAGTTGACCATTTGTTTATTACCTGTATACAGCACAATAATTGTGTATTCGTTTGTGTTTCAATCACAGTTTTTCATTGACTGACCAACGTAGTTTATATTTCAAGCTACATGTATACTGTTTATTGAACATGAATAGATCAATCAAGGTCTTGTCTGTAAGCGTTCAACCGTTACACAATAGACGGCTTGGACAAGCAGGGAAGACAATGGATTAATTACGCTTAAACACGCCTGATCATTTATTCAGATTTGGACCAGTGATTGTCGATATACGGAAAGATAAATACGGAAAGCACCTAGTTTCAACCACTGGAAATGACAACCACTGGAAACTAAACGCTATACTTCAGACGTTTCGCAGGACATTTAACTTGCATTTATAATTTTTGCGGAAACAAAAGACCGCGATAGTTAAAAACCGCGAATATTAATCTTTATGTTTTTGAGGCAAAAGCGCGAAAATTTGGCGACGCGAAAATATTCCATTTTACGGTATTTTGTGAAATGCATGTATTGCTATTACTTGTATATCTGGACATTGCCATATTAAGAAAATGACGTACATATAGTAAATATTTCAAATGGAACAAGCATTTATCATGTACTATGATATCATATCAAGTAATGACATAATAAAAAGAGGACCAAGTGATCCTGGATCGCTCACCTGAGTTTTGTTTTAAATGTTTTATCTATAGGTATCTATTGGAAACTGGCCACGCTCCTGATGACCTGCCTTGTGGTCCATGTTCGGTCCCAGAGTCATAATTGGAACATATTTAAATGTTGTTTACCAGCTGATGCTACATACCAAATATCAGGGCTCTAGGCCTGGTGGTTCCAGACAAGAAGATTTTTTTTTATGTTTTCACTTTATGTAAGTCAATGTAAAAGAATGTATGACCAGGAAATGCCACACTCACAAACTACATGCAAACCCATGGCGCCGAGAGGAAGAGTCAAAGAACAATAACAGCCTCATAAACTCTGTGACCTCTAGGACGATGCCATTTTGACCACAGAACCATAATTTGAACATACTTGGTAGAGTACCACTTGGTGATGTTACATATCAAATATCAAGCCTTTTAATATCTGATGAGAATATTCTTTAATATGTTCTCTATATAAGCTATATATAAAACCTTGATCCCCGAGATGGCCTCATTTTCGGCCACAGGGCCATTATTTTCAACAGACTTAGTAAAAGTATGTAAGGGTGCAAAGATCAGGAATCGATACAATCAAGTACAGTACCTGACCCAGGATACCAATGGAAATAAGTCTACTATATGATGCTACATGCCAAATATAGACTCTGGGTTCTTTGGTTTCAAACTAGACATTTTTCAGTGTTCCATATATAAGCCTATGTAAAACATGTGACCCCAGGGTTGGACCAGTTTTGGCACAAGGGCCATTATGTGAACAAACTTACTAGAGGTATACTAGGTAATGCTACTTAACAAATATCAATGTTCTATGCCTTGTGGTGTCAGACAAGAATATTTTCCTAATATATTCCTTTTAGTGAACGGGTGAGCTCGCAGGCGGGTCCACGTAATAGTCCATGTGCCCAAAATTGAGTAAAATTGGTAGAGGCGTACTAGATGATGTAGCGTACCAAATATCAAGGTATTAGGCATTGTCGTTTCAGACAAGAAGATTTGTTTTATGGTTTCCCAATATAAAAGTAAAGCAGAGGGCATAACCCAGAAATCAATACAATCAAGCACCACAACTGACCCGAGACATCAAATGGGAAGTGACAAATATAAGAAAACACCACACACAAGAGAGCAGGGAGATCAACCGTTTCCCAGTAGGTGATCACATGCCTATGTAAAATATGCCACCTCCAGGAATATGCCATTTAAACCACAGGGCTATAAATGTGAACAAACTTGGTCGAAATCTACTAGGTTATGTTACATACCAAATATTCAGACTCTAGACATTGTGGTGTCAAACAAGAAGATTTTCATTTTGAAAATCTATTTTAGCCCATGTGAACTAGATATGCAATGGACTAAACAATTTGAACAATTATTTAAGAGGGTCATATAAGAATCATTCCTGCAAAGTTTGGTTAAAATCTAGCTAATTATTTAGGAGGAGATTGTGCCATCATAAACCCATAGACAGCCAGTGTCCCAAATATGATCATTTATACATCTCTTCCAAAGCAGAATGCATTACATGCCGTATATGCAGAATTTAAAGGTCTGCATTTTGGATTATGAGTGGTCATCAGCAGATTAACTGCTAAGGGAAAGATTATTTCATGTCTAAGTATATTTCAATATCTCACCAGACTAAGGGGGCTACAAGAGGATATTTAACGCCTATATAGGTTCACTAAGATTAATATAAATACTTTATCAGAAAATAGCTAAACTCTTTAAGGAACTCTTTTTTACCCCATGCAGGGAACTCATTATCCACTATATGGTCTGCCTCGCATAGAATCTAGGAGAGTTATAACCATATTTATGATTAGTACCACTTTGAGGGTTTAAAATGTAGGCTTTTAAGCAGTTTGATCTTGAACTTTGATACAAAGGTCATATCAGAAGCTATTATTGACAAAAGAACACCTGAGACAATCAGTGTGCAAAATATGGACCATCTACAACAAAACATGTTAGAGATATTGCTTTAAAATCCATACAGCCGGCTTCGAATTATTTTAAAAATAAAGGCTCAAATGTCATATTGGCAATTATTCTACAAAATATGAAGCACCTCTGTCAACAACATGCCACTGTTAGACAGATTCTAATTAACTTATTAGCCATAGCGGTGACATGTAACGTACTTTGTAATATACACACCATAAGCAATAATTGTGCTAAGTATGAACACCATTGAAAAAATGAAGGAGGAGTTCGCGTAACAAGCCATAAAATTATTGTAAGTATATTTGACTTTTTCTTTTGACAACAATGGCAAAGCGATGATAAGAAACCTGTGTTGTAATATACACCCAATAGGCAAACCATTGCGCCATATATGAACACCCTCGGTCGTAGAAATGAAAGAAGAGATCATGTTATGAGTCGTATTACAGATTTTTCTTAATTTGACCTTGACTTTACAAGATTATATTGATAATTTGGAATACACACCATAGGCAAATATGAACATCGAGGCATAAAGTTAAATGGCAAGTTCTTGCTATAGCACTAACATATTTACTCTTTAAAACATATTTAGGAGGACAATTGGTGATGCACAAACTCCATACGGCTACTAATACCAAAAGGCGAAACCTATATTTTTAATTAGCTGATAGATAAAAGACCATTCTTGATTTGGAATGCGTTCAAATCGTACGCACTGACAATATGTGTAAAATGAAGACAAGATATTAAAATAAATGTAATCATGGTACTTAATAATGATGTCAAAATGATAAGTCAGGTACTTCCATTCTGCATATATATGGGCCAGGATATGATGAAAGGTACCCTATGGTCGCGATAATCAAAATCAGGCTAATGTTACATCTGCAAAGTATTACATGTTTAGAGCATTTCCGGAAACTTTGAAGTGATTATCTTCGAAACTGATGATTATATGGATGTTAGAAACAACATATGCAATCAGGTTTGGAATGTGACGTCAATAATGGTCTTAACCGTATGATGACGTCAGAGTGTTGGTCTATATTCGTTTCTTGATTATTTCATGATCAGCATAAGAATCTAGCAAATATAAAGTTGTCTCATGTCTTATGCATGTGATCATGAAAGTGCAGATGAAGTTACATGCATTTATATCTTCTAGATCGTATTCACAGTGTCCAACCGTAACGCTGGAAGAACGGTCGAAACGCCGGAACTTCGGTCGTATAACGCCGAATTTCGGTCTTTTTCAATGGATTCGCCGCCATTTTTGGTGTTTTGACTGACGGTAGGTAGAAACTATCACTTTTAAGAAATATGAGGATACGTTCATCGAACATGAAAAGTAGCCTATCCGGATCTACATGCATTCTTCTAACTGCCAAATCTTCAACTGAAACATAAACTTTGCTGAAATTGACAAACACTTCAAAAGAAAATTGGTGTTCAGTTTCGTACCATGCACTATGAGAGCTTTCGTACTGTGAAGTTTCGTACTTTTTTGATATTTATGAAATTATTGATCAGTGATGAACGAAAATGTATTTGAAACTGACCCTGTATCATGAAATGGCCATTGCTTAGATTTTTTTTTACCTAGAAAGCAAGGAGAGAGTCACAATTCACGAAATTTAAGGTAACGCCGGATACAACGGTCATGCATGCTTGCGTTTGTATGTGAGTTGAGCAAAAGACAGCTTTGAATGTGACGTGTTCCGTGGTCCATGCCATTAGAACACAAATTTAATTTTAAAGGAGATAAATAAGCATACTGGCGTGCTGCAAACATTCCAGAGAAATGTTCAACCTTTTTGCTGTTACATAATTTTTGTCATATAAGAGCTTGGAAATAGCTGGAATATTGCGTAAAGGCTGAATGCAAGAAAGGGGCAAACTTCAAGACTAATAGGTCATTGCGCTGAACGAATTTAACCCAGCTTTCTTGGTAATAAGTAAACACCATATTGGCCTTATCATTAGAAATATTGAGTATGATCAGGAAAGACCACAGTCACGAACTGCAGGCAAATCCCCTGGTACCATAAGGAAAAGCCACACAACATTCACAAAACACCAGGAAGACGAAAAAGCGTAAGACAATCAACTCTATCTTCCCCATCAAGATGATTGGAAGCTAGACGGGCATAAACATTGAACAATAACAGAATCCCACAAGGGCAGTAACAATCAACAACGAATCAACAATAACAGAACCACCACCTTAGAATTGTCAGAAGCGTAAGCCACCGTTTGGGTTGGCTTTTAAAAGTGCATTTTACTGGTTCCAAATAATTGCCCAACATTATGCTGTTGTTGAAGCACACAAAATGTTACAATCACATGGAGTCTTCCATGGATTTGGATTAATCAATTCAGGCTGCTCAGCTACTAGGACTGAGTAGCGGACCAAAATTTTGTGCGTTCCAAGCAGGTTTTGATTTTCAAAATTTCTAGAAAAAGATAAAACCAAAGTGAACCAAGCTTTAGCCCGAGGCTTTAGCAGATCTTAACACAGAATGACTTCACACGGACAGTGTACTGTGACCCAACCTCGACAGGGTACCCGCTGTTTTCATATTTCAAATGGTCTCCAACTTATATAAGTATAAGCTTTTACAAAAAGTTAGCTCAAAGCTAAACATACATAGAATTGCCATTCCATTGTTTTAACCCAAACAGGCAACCATAGTTTGCGACAGACAGACATAAAGAAAGACAGGCATAAGGCATACATAAAGTCAGGCACGTAGGCAGTCATATAGATTTTGCTGCTCGAACTTAAAGCTCTCAGAACAATGGTTAAGCGCTAAATCAACCTGAGCTACCTTGGTGTTCCAAATTTTCTATTGCCTACTTTATTTGAATTGTTTGACTTTGGTACATCTATGTCTGAACAAGTTTGATTTATAGTAAGGGTTTTCTTTTGTCAATGCCATTTTCCCATATTAGTATACAGCAAATGACAACCTACGTCACATTATGAGACTTCGGGTGATATTTGATAACATGTTCTGGACACATGCGAGGAATTGTTGAGATTGTTAAGTATTTTCCCTGGGGTTTTTGGCTGTTGTTTTCTTCTATGATTTAACTTTGTTTTGGTGGGGCACCAAAGAAGTCAATATTCAAGGACAATATTTACTTCAAATGTTTTCATTGACGGTCTGTATATAGGAAAACAAATATTGATCAACAAAGGGGGGTTGGGGTACTCTCATTTTTCTTCATACGTAAAATTTTAGCAACCCAAAAATATCCCAAATTCTGTACCTTAACCTTTAGAAGATACCCTAAAATACATAGAAATATCCCCTAAATCTAGTCCAATTTGTGATGACCTCTCAAAAATATCCACAAAATCTTCATACCCAAAAAATATTCATTTATCTGAAAACCCAAAAAGATGTTGAAATTAAAATTTTTTTAACACCCCAAAATGGACTGAGCCTACGAGCCCCCCCCCCCCCTCCCCCCCGATGCGACCATGTCTTTTCTTAATTTAATTATTTGGTCCAAGTGTTTCTCGACAATATTATAAATGGTCATTTTCAGTTTGGAAAGAAATGGCATATGTTATGTAGATTGTTAAGGGTGCATATTATACCCAGTAAAAGTCCCCTACATTTTAGCGAAGTCTGAATCACAGGACCACCATTTTTGCATCAATATTTGTCACAATCAGCAATTTTTCAGTAAGGTTTGGGCGCTTCCCGGGTTGAACCCGTATTAAGCAGAGTATAATGTGTATTGCTCAAAGACACAAATACAGAGTCCCAAAAGAGGCTCGAACCAGAAACCAATCTATGTTGAGCTGAACACTATACCACTGAGAGATTCTCCTTTTCTAAAATAACCAGCATCGTAAGGACTAAGCAAATGAACAGACTGGTTTACACAAAGCCGTTTTCAGACAGTTGTGCATTTTGAATCAAATGAACGTGTATTCCAAGCAACAGAGCAGTGAATTTAAACAAGTCAAGGAGTGGCCTATCGTACTTCTGAATTATGTACAATGTTCTTCAAGGCCGGGTCTCTTTAAAGAGTTCTTCAATGACAACAAGTCTCCCTGAATATTTTATCAACTTGTAAATATAAAAAAGGATGTGAGTATGATCAGGAATTGCTTCAATCACAAACTGCAGACTAGCCCAAGGAACCATGAGAAAGAGTCATGGAACACTAATAGTCAAAAGACACCAGCAAAACAATTAAAGCGACCAGCTCCCTGTTCCCCATTAAATTGAGTGCAAAACTAGAAGGACAAAAAGTAGTTTAAACTCATAACCCCATAGATAATGGGTGCAACAAAAACAATGAATCAATGGCAACAGAGCCACCGCCGAAAATCGAGAACAGCCTAAGCTGCTATAAAAAGAAAGCAAGTGCAAAGTCTGACTATAGTAGCAAGAATTGCATTAATTTCTGGTCAGTGACTGGAGCTAAATGAGCTTATTTATCTCCTTTAAAATCAAATTTGTGTTCCAATGACATAGACCACGGAACACGTCACATTCAAAGCTGTTTTTTGCTCAACCCACCTACAAACGCAAGCATGCATGACCGTTGTATCCGGCGTTACCTTAAATTTCGTGAATTGTGCCTCTCTCCTTGCTTTCTGGGTAAAAAAAATCTAAGTAATGGCCAGTTCATTATGCAAGGTCAGTTTCAAATACATTTTCATTCATCACTGATCAATAATTTCAGAAATAACAAAAAAGTACGAAACTTCACAGTACGAAAGCTCTCATAGTGCATGGTACGAAACTGAACACCAATTTTCTTTTGAAGTGTTTGACAATTTCAGCAAAGTTTATGTTTCAGTTGAAGATTTGGCAGTTAGAAGAATGCATGTAGATCCGGATAGGCTACTTTTCATTTTCGATGAACGTATCCTAATATTTTTAAAAAGTGATAGTTTCTACCTACCGTCAGTCCAAACACCAAAAATGGCGGCGAATCCATTGAAAAAGACCGAAATTCGGCGTTATACGACCGAAGTTCCGGCGTTTCGACCGTTCTTCCAGTGTTATGGTTGGACACTGTGGTATTATAGACATTCAAAATGACCCACTTGTAGGTGTTGTGATCTGAGTATTCACATGGCAACAGCCCTTATAGAAAACTTTAAAAAATAGTATAATCAGAAACTTTTGTTATTTTGATGGTATCAAAGTTTAAAAGCATTTTCATGGATATGTAAAGTTATGTAATTTTATGCTATTCTAAGTTTTTTTTTTCAAATGTCTCTTACGTAATAATTACTTGGATTCGTTAAGGTCCCTTTTGTCAGATCCGCGTCCTTATGTATTACATTAAAATAGGCATAACTGTTTTAATGCATAGATGATTTGGTTAAATATACACCCCTAATGCTTTAAAATTTTGAATTTATTTGCATTTTTGCATTTCTTTTCACCCAGCCAACTTTTGCTTATTTTAGATGTTATGTATGATTCTTTGAATGAGGGTGCCCTTCTTTGAAGCCTAATAAAGAGTCACTGCCCCTGTTTTGATAAGTAATTCAAGTGGGTTCATAATGTACAGTTATAAAACTTCCCATTGATATATCAGAATCCTATTTTACAAGTAGGGAGAGGTTCCACTTCAACTGAGCGACTTATAATTTGCCAGATTTTTCCTCGATCAATAGGTTATTTAAAGAAAACATTAAAAATATTCTTGCCAGGAAACAAAATGCGCCAAACTTTTGATATTTTGTATGTAACATCACCTAGTGATACTCTACCGAGTTTGCTCAAATGTTGTTATGTGGTCAAAATGGTCTCAAAGTTTACATTGAATTATTAATTGAAACATACAAAATCTCCTAGTTTGTAACCACTAGGTCTAGATCCCAGATATCACCCGGTGGATGGACAATATTTAAATCTGCTCCAAATAGAGCACTAGGAACAAAAATGGCCCCACCAAGGGTTCACCAGAGCATGGTCAGTGTTTAATAGAAATATATAGATTAGAGGTTTTAAACAAAAACTCAGGTAAGCGATCCAGGGTCACTTGGGACATTTTAGTGTGTGTCAATACTTGATATGATATCACAGAACATGATAAATGCTGTTTCCATTTAATATGTTTACTATATGTACGTCATTTTCATAATATGACAATACCCTGATATCTATGAAATAGCAAAACATGCATTTCCCAAAATATACCTGAATATAAAAATGTCAGTTTTCTAGGCAAAAAAAGAAATATTTTGGTAGGTTTTGTAAGTAAACACGACAGGATATATGTAAGTTGAATAATGCAGCATCAAATTTAAAACAAGATAAATAAAAACTATAAATTTTAAAACTATTACCTGTCCGATTACGAAAAATTGGATTATTTTTTATAAAAAAACTGATTTTCACCCAAAAATCAAGAAATTTCATTTCTGACTTTGATTTCATAATAAAGTTAGGTCAGGATTAAATAAACTCAATGATCATTTTTGTTACGACATAAAGCCGGTCAGGAAGGAAGAGGGGAAATCTTATTGGAAAATTCCTTTATGCGATGACGATGCTACCAGGGAAAAATAATGCACACAACTAGCAAAAACTTTTCAGTACTTTATGTACTAAGAAAACATCAACAACACATTAATATACAATGACACCACCTACGCTGTTATTTCTGGCTAATTGACCATCCTATACTAGAGCAAGTTGCCACTCCAAGATCATTTCAATTAGAACCAATCTTGGACTGTCCTGTTCTAGATGTACGTCAACTAGTCAGAAATAAGAGACGTAAAGAATATGATTAACATATAGCTTAAGTTCTCATAAAAAAAAAAAAAAAATTGGGCCCTTTAATATTTCAGCTCTCGTATTGACGAGAAATCTCGAGATTATACGCGTCTCGCGAACACTATGTCTTCTAAGCTGCACGTGTGTCTACTTCAGACCATCGGCGCTGAGGTGATCGAGCCTGTACTTTGGTCGTCACTGGTTTCACGTAATATTTCTTACGCGTACTGCTGATCGTCGTTCAAGACGTCAGGATTAATATAAGTGGTTCTTCCTGATCATATCCCCACGTTGGGGTGTCAGTTTCACATATAACAATTCAAGCCGGTTGGCTTCCCATTCGATTGTGCTACGTGGTAACGATTGGGCCTTGATCCACGCTGGTCGTGGCCTGAGGGGGACAGCTAATATGTGCCCTCAGGTTATAATCATACGGCTCACCAACATTCAGCCTCCAACGTAGGAGGGGACACAAGAGACGATTCTGCAAAAAACAATCTATATTTAGAATCTCAGAATCACTCTTTTGCGTCAATAATGGGGTTGTTCGTTCGAAGTTCACAAAAATAGAAATAATTTCAGTGGTCTTACTCTTTTAAATTACATCCTAACCCTATAAACGCGCGATTACCCCTCACCTGTGGGTGTATGGCTAACGGCTCCCATGCGGTTAGGATGGATTGGCTCTTCTAAATATCCACACTTAAAATTATAATAGAGAAGTATTTTTAGTGACTGGCCTATGTCAGCGCTAAACAATACCTCTTATGCCAAACGAACAAACCCAAACGTAACAAAATTTTCTATACACTGTCGTAACGTCACCCTGGTTGAGACGCTATCGCAGCCGAAACATCAAGATCCCGTGGCCCTTTTTCCCTTCAAGGTCACGTTATCTAGATAGTTTCGAGGTTTACAAATACTGATACCAATTCTATTAAAATTCCAGGAAAAAGGTTGAACAGTGTGGTGCCGACGTAACGTTTGGACGTTTACGTCGGACATCACCCTGCCCACGCACTAATTTCGTACATGTATAACGTATCAGTTGTTAACAACTAATTATGACCTCTCGGCAAAAAATATTTACATCAATATTGAGAGATTACATTCTGCTGTTTTATGTGTGTAAAACCGTACAATGCTTTCTTACATTTATTTTGGTGTAACACAAAATATTTTACATTTACTTTGGTGTAACAAAAATATTTTACATTTACTTTGGTGTAACAAAAATATTTTACATTTACTTTGGTGTAACATTACACCTACCCAATCTCTAAACATACATGTCAGCTATCACCTTATTTATGTAAGTGTGTTGTAGTGTATGCACCTTATTCTTATATGCGTCAGATATAACTCGAGGTGACACATACAGGTCGCTACAGAAAGTCGATTATCACTGGCAGTTAAATCGTCTTTCCAACAACGCCATATAAAATCACAACAATTTAAAATCTAGCTGCTAAAATTGTTTTTCACCTATTGGTCCCTGGTAAATCTTTCAGCATACCATTATAGTTTTATGTGCAGGCCCGACATGGCCTGTGACTACTTTTGCCCGAAATAACCCGACGAGTCCATCCAGACAGCTTTTACTATAGCCGCAAGAATGGTCCCAGCAGATTTTTAGGCATTACGTATGTGCGTAGCTTCATACGCAAGTGCGTAACAATCGCTATTTTCACCGAAAAAACGGGACGTTATTGATAACACCCGAAAGAACTCATACACGGAATGCTGGCCGATTCAACAGACGACAAAATAGAAAACGAGTGACTTATCATTTCAATACAATGTGACATGCTAGAGACATCGCGATTCAATGCAATTACACGAATCGCCATCGCCCTGTCATGTACAATTTCAACACAGTAATAATATATATAACTTCACGTACCTTTTATAATAATGAATAGCGTCTCTATATCGAACCTTTCAACGGTATGTTTAAAATGTCCCCTAACAAGAATGGGAAATTCCATCCTTTATATATTGAAAAACGCACAAGATTTCCGAGATATTCAAAAAGAGTAAGGAAATCGTGCAAGCGTTGATAAATATAGACACAATGAATTCCATCTCAGACAAACCGACCTTTTAGTGGGACTATCAATAGAAAGAGTACCGTATCATGGTTCGAATAGGTGACCAGGTGCATACCTAAACCTCTGCGTATTTGTGCGTATACGCAACCATCGCTGATTCTGTTATTCCAGCCATTCTGCATCGTAACAATTTTTCAGTCTTTCTTCGTCGGTATCGTGTACTTGTTGCTTCAAATGGATTTCAGAAATTCGCGATTTCACTTCTAAAAATGAAGTTTTTGCCAAATTTTAACACCATTGCCCCTCTTTGAAAAAGTAATTCCGGCGATCCAAGAAACTTCAACATCTTGCCATATCATTCATGTAATCGTTTTCCATTTTACAGATTGGGAGGGGTTCCGCCTTAAAGCTGCATAATCTGTAACTTTTGATATTTTCATTTCAAAAATAATGTTTCTATTTTTCAAGAACACATTAAAAATACTAAAATTCAGGTATACATTTTACCTTTTTTGTAATAAATAACAAATTATTAGTGCCAAAACAACAGCATTTATGTTAAGAATTAACTGTCTAGAATTATTGGAGGGACGCAAATAATTACAAACAAGAGAAAATACACCTGTTTTTATAAGAAAATTCACTTTTTCATGCAGTTTTCAGCTGTAGAAATTAGATTTATTGTGACAACATAACTTTATTCTACTTTTACAAATGATTTAAAAAGAAAATATTTTTTTTTCGGAAAATGTCCATAGTTACAGAGTATGCAGCTTTAAATAAGCGACTTTTTGCCATTTTTTTTACTGTATCATAGGTTTGTCGCTACAGATACCTCCTACTGTAGTGCCAACCAAGATTGACAGTGACGTAATATCTTGTTTACAAGCGTTCAGTAAAACATCATTTTGCACACGCCACTTGAAACACTTGAGCTAACGCGAATCGATAGATAACTTGTGTATTAATACTATCCTGCGGATAGGATTGATACACAAGTGATCTATCGATTATAAGTCCCTAATAACTTTGTAAACAAAACATGACGTCACTGTTACTCTTGACTGGCAGGACAGTACATCATTTGATCCATATATGTAATAATTATTGTATAGTTTGTGCGTCTGTATGGGGAGATAATCCTTGAGCTTTCATGAAAGTGCAATAAGCTCATTCATTGCTTACTGAAATCGAAATTGTGTTTTGCGGTGCCATATTTTGGCAATTTTGTTTATGTCGCCAAATAAAATTACTGACAAATATATGTTTTTACAGTAGTAGAATTGATGTAGTAGTTATCCATTTTAGTGATTTGTAGATAATTGCAGCAGCTCGTGTGGAAATTTCATAGAAATTTCATGTGTTCAACCCTTTGTATACTGGAAACCGGTAAATTGCCAAACAGTGAAAACTCAGATAAAGTGCTGCGTCATACGGTATTTCATCAGGGTCTAAACTGTTTGTGAAGATTCAGAGAATGAAATCCAATATAGATAGTGATAGGGTTGGAAATTATAACCTATGAGCCCTTTATGAACAAGGAACCAGTTATTTGCATCACAGCATCAGTATACAAAGGGTTAAAAGTTGATTTATATAGTGTGTACAAAAAGAAACACAAACTATACATAATGTTTGATAACTAGAAATGAGCCGCGACATGGGATTTCCAACAATGTGGTATGTGCGTACAGCAAAGGCTCAGAACAGCCTGTGCATACACACAGTCTGATCAGAGCCTTTGCTAGTTGCTTTAATATTCTATTAGTGTTACGCTACTGACCGAACAGCGATTGGAGTTTCTAAGCTTAATATGAAGCTGTACAGACCCGTCTGAGTCTACACTTGTCAAAATGCCACATTGTTGGAAATCACATGTTACGGTTCAAATATTTCAAAGATAAGCATTTCAAACTGCAGGATATAAAGATGAAACACACCCATCAGTCGCTTGAATTCCATAATATTTAAGGCACTGTAACATCATGCTTTCTCTTTCTGTTCTCAACTAAAATGTTGCTTATCAGGGATGGAATTCATAAAATGCTTGTCAGAATAGCAAACAGGGAAGACACTGATCAGACTGCTTCTTCTGAAGCAGTCTGATCTGAGTCTGCACAGTTTGTCTTCTGTGTAGGCCTTTTTGGCAGGCAACTAGTGTTGGAAATTTTAGAATATTCTCGGTTATCATTTTTTGATACAATAGCAAAGCTGAATTAACTTTGTTCTAAAAAACTTACACTTTCTTTTGGGCTGTGCTTAAGGATTGAAATGCAGATTTTTAGCTTGCATTGGATGATGCAAAACATTAGGCTTTTTAATGTCTGTGAAGCCCGAAGGGCTTCTCGGAGACATTAAAATGCTAATGTTTTGCATCATCCAATGCAAGCTAAATATCTGAATTTCAATCCTTATATTTACATTTTATATTATCAATCAAACATACTTAATTATCTTCCACCCAAATTCGTTAGTTATCCTTGAAAAATGAAATATTTTATCTGTAATGGAGGTGTTGGAACAGCCAGCGAACGAAAGTCCTGTACATAACGTCGTGGCGATACGTGAATGACGTCACACGAATGTTGATAAACAAAGAAAGATATTGGTTGACGTTGGCGTTACTCCACCTAGAGGCGCGACATAGACCACGTGACTGCTCAATGTTTTGCATCGAGAAATGCAAGCAGCTAGGAATTATGGTTTCATCTAAGGCAGCTACATTGAGAATGTAAATATAACGTTGTACATGTATGTAAGCTGTAAAAACACACTTCTTGGCTGTGCAATGCTGCACATCAATACTATTTTGAACATAGTCGATTTTATGAGATTAATTTTCAAGAGTAGCTGTTGTATTAGGGGTTATTAAAGAAAAGATATTATTGAAGAAAATTTCAAGCCTACGTTGAAAAAATAGAATAGGAAAAGTATGTATTTTCTTAAGGTGTTTAAAAATATAACTACATGTATGTACATGTATTTGTCTAAAAATGTCATTTCATTTGAAAAAGGCAAGCTGATTATTGTTTGTTTATTGACTAAATGAGAAATAAATTTCTTTGTGTTCTGACCAGAAAAAAATGCTTTCTGTCGACTTGCGAGGCCACCCATGAAAGAATAAGTCACAAAAACAATATGTTATTGAAGCTCTTTTCTCCTTTGATTTACCGTCTCCCTAAGTCCTCGCACATTTCAACGATATTTAGCTAGGCGACTAAGAGCCAAATTTTGGCCTGATTGTGCTATTCCGGATACAAGCATGAAAATTGGTACAGTTGTAGACCATGACTGACTGAGCAGAAGAGGATATAGAACCACATTGGTAAATGCCTACTGCGCATGCGCAACGCATTTTATGATTTTAGGCTGTTATCATAGAGCTTTCATACAGTTTGACTTTAAAGGAGGGGCCATGTTGGCTGTAGAATAATAAAATGTGGCAGAACTGATGTTAATTGTTTGTTGTTTAGTCCTCTTCATTCTTTAATTGCTGCGCATGCGCATAAAATTTGAATTTTTTAACAAAAATGGTATTCTGTTTCTCTTTTATTGTAAACTGCGCAAAAGCCAATCCCCCAATCAAAGGACCAACGCATGTCTTCAATATAGGGACCTACAGACCTGTTAAGATGTGCATGTGCAGTGGGTTTCTTTTAACCGGATGTTGTTTAGACGATAAACAAAGCCCATTTATTTACAAGTATAATCTTTCACAAAAAAGCTCTGTCTACGTTAAACATATATAAAATTGTTATAAGACTTAAAAGTCAAGTTTATAGCAAAGAGGATAGTAGGCTAGTGGCAGACAGACAGACATGCAACCAGTTTTTTTTTTGCTCAAGCTCAAGTCCCTTGGAACACTGGACAGACGCGCTTACCACCTGAGTTACCAGTCTTGTCCAAAGTCACCACCACATAATTTCTTTGTGTTGACCAATTTGGATTGCTTTGACTTGGGGACGTCTCTGAAAAAGTTATGTTTAAGCCAAGGCAGTGACGTAGTCACTGACCAAGGGCAATATACATTTTGATAGACAAACAGACAGACTCACAGACAGACAGGTAGGCAGACATATATATTCTGCCGTGCTTGATCTCACAGACCTCATATCACTGTCTGTCGATGGACTGTCAGTGAACTGTATATGTATATTTGTGTCTCACTTCCCGTAAACCAACCATACCAAACATTACTTATTCTACGCCAGTATGTTTTATGTGGGTTGATAACGTTACATTTTTTTTGGGGGGGGGGGGGGGGGGTGGGATGCCTGATATGCCTCATAGTTTTGGTTGTGAAGCTACTGACAGGCTTCGAGGCATTTGGTCCCCCTGTAAAAAGATTTCGCACTTCGTCGCTTCAGTGCTATAGTGTTCTAAGTGACATTTTGGTCAAAAATGAGTTATGCATACCGTTGGAAAGGGGATCAAATGTTCTATCTACTGGTGAAGGTTTCATTTGCCTATCTCCTCCCAGTAAGCTTAAAATCGCTGTGCGTTTCTGTTCTATCTACAAAAAGACAATTTCGTTCAGTGCTATAGTGTTCTAAGTGAATTTCATCCAATGACCAATGCTGATTATGTCACGTGACTGGGTGAGTTCAGTGTCATACTGTTCTATCTACATAGATTCACTTCCCTTGGAGAAATTGCTAAAAATTGCTGTTACCTCCCTTACATAAATTTAAATTTCCTAAAAAGAAGCGATTTGTCGGTCTTATGACAAACTAATGGGTATATCGGCTACTTTTAGGTCCAAATAGTCCGCTCAGTCAAAAATATAGCGCAAATTGATCCATGGACAGAATAATAAGCTGTAGAAAAAGATTACCTCCCTTACACATATCTAAACCGCTTTAATTGAAGTAATCTGTCGATGTTATTACAAATCAATGGTTAAATCTGCTACTTTTAGGTCCAAATAATCAGATCAGTCTAAAATATCATACAAATTGACCCCATTGACAGAAAAATTAACAGTAGAAAAATATCACCTCCCTTGCATAAATTTTAATGGCATAATCCGTGCTTTTTGTTACTGTTATGCCAAATAAATAACTAAATTTGCTACTTTAAGGTACAAATAATCATTTCTGTTCAGACTAGTATATGAATTGACTCCATAACCAGAATAATAAGCTGTAGGAAAATATAGAACACTATAGCACTGAACGCAGACCGCGATTTTTTAGGGCATAATGTTCTATCTGCAAACTGTTAAAATGCCCGTAAATTCCTGTAAAAAATTCTTCAAACAAAGGTCATTTACACTGTATGTATACAATTTAACCCTCTGGTATGATTCAAAGGTCTGTGATAAATAAGGCATAAAAAATCAGGATGCTAAAATTTTCAAACTCATTTTTCTCAAAACTTGTGCAATGGTAGATAGAACACTATAGCACTGAAGCGACGACTTGGAGTCATTTTGGATGGAGCCTCCGTTGTTCAGACACTTAAAGGTGTAGGGGCTAGCCCTATTCAGTGAGCAGTATACCAAATATGTTTTAAAACGTAATATCCACATTTTGTTCAGTTGATCGAATGGATTTAGTGTGTGGCACATGTTAGGCGGACAGTTTAGAAGCAAACAAGGGAAAAACGAGGAAACGACAACCACCGGCGGGTCGGTCCATCAAGTAACTGTTGTACCGAAAACCTGGCAAGGTTTCTTGTGAGAAGATGACAAAAAATTATTTCATTATCTTTCCAACTGCTGTGTTTTTGGACATAAGATATGCCAACTAAGAAAAAAAACACAGATTGAGATAGATGTTGCATGATGAAAGTGCGACAATACTCTTGAGTGAATCCTGCGCTTTACGGGAGAAGAAGCTCGGTCTTAGTGAATCCGGTTTGCGATATGCCTTCATTTGCGCCTTGTTTGCATGAGGAGGCAGATGAAAGAATATTTGCTCGTGCTACGGAAGCAGCTAAAAGGCCAAACAAGAAAATAAGCAGTTGCGCTGTTTATACTGCTATAGTAGTTCTGGTCATACCTGTGGTGCAACAGTTGTTAGTGGCTGAAATGTGGGATACGGAAAAATCGCCGGCTGTGGTTGGTGTGAAAACACATTGTCTTGCTTTTTTATTCACTCACAGGGTGCAATAAAACATCCTTTCTCATTGTTCGTGGAAAATGGTGGGTAATCCTTCTAGCTGTAACTGGGTATTTTGTAAAAATGAACTCTCTCCCTGAAAAGCCACCTACAGATTGCCTTTGCACCATTGAACGATTCATCACAGTACTGTATGACTGTATGACAGCCCTTACGAAGGTGGCTTTGTACCAGCACAGTTTAAAGGCCATATATCAAGGCCCATGTGTTAAGTCAGTACTAGAAAGGGGAAATGATTACCAAGTCCTGCAAACTGTGATGGATAGAACTAGACACTGGAATGTACAGTCCACTGTGGACCACCATACTACAAGCATTAAAATCTTCTCTTGGCCTTGTGAGAAATAACTGTCTTCAAGGTTGCAGAAGTACAAAATGCAGCTCTCCAGTGTATGACCCTTTGTGCTTGTGGTGGCAACTTTGAACACTACATTTCTGTAAATTGATGATTGTTTTAATATAGGTAATGTTCAATAACTGAAAATCCTTGAGAAGGCAGTGTCATATCAGCTTACATACAGATTTTGGCACATATTGTCAGCTCTCTTGTTTAAATGTCACTTTGAAAATGTACACGTTTGTATATAAGATCAACGTTATCTTGTCATCTTGGCCCAGGTGCCAAGTAACCAAAAATAAACGCATACCAATGTATGGACATACGTCCAAAAGACAGTCAAACACTCTTCAGTAAAATCCATAAAATGAATTAAAGTCGAAGTTACATTACGGTATGTAGTCATTCAAGAACATGATGGGAAAACCATGCATGTCCCCAGCATAACAAGAGAATTTCATGTCAAATGCTGCGCTATAGAACCACTGTACTCGAACAGTACAGTTATCACGGGTTGGCTGCTGTCGAGGAGGGCACAAAATATACCGTTTAAGCGTACCTGGCTGTTAAAAAGGGTTATATTTTTGTCAATATTTACTTTGGAACATATTCTTGCTTTTATTGTTACGTATATATCCAGCTGTATATCTGCTTAACAAAGATTTATGTGAGTTAAGCATTAGTCGATACAGCACCTGAGTTATGCCAAAAAGTTTATGTTTTCCTGAAAAAAGGAGGGAGGCCAATTTTATTTTTGTTCTGGAATATATGCTTTCTTTAGTTAGGCTAGATAAAATGCAAAATATTAGTGCTTTAATGCGCAAAAGTTCAAAATCTGATGGCAGAGCATTTGGAAAGTTATTGACTAGTGAAACTGGTTTAAGCACTCCAGTAAAATACTTTTACTGACCTTTACAAGGCGGTACTTCTTTGGAGGATCATTTGTGTTGTTTCCGGGCTTTCCCGTCTGCTCATTGCTGCCTTGTGGTCACCTGATTGGAAAGGGCTGACCTTATGGCTCTCGTTTGTGGTGTTATATTGTGAGATTGTCACTGTCCCATTTGGTATCCTGTGTCAGGTGGTACTTGACTGTTTCGTTTCATGAGCTTTGCCCCATTCTTAGTTTCATACTGTACGCATAGTACTGCATATATCGGCTGTTCTGGTCCAGTGACCGAGTCATAGATTGCATACAAATTGATTATATTTAGACCCTCGACTACTAATACAATGCCCTTTGCTACCAAAATTTTGCGTACAGATACAAAATGGTTTGCAACTTCACAAAATGCAAAACATTTTATTCATTCACTTATTCTTCATTATGTGATGCCATTAAATCATAACTAATGACTAAAATAGCGTCTCATTAATCTGTGAACACATTTCGTACACATAAAAAATCCCACTAGCTATCCATAAATTGGCTGGTACTTAGCTAGTTTTAGAATTTAAGGGTTCCAATTGACCCAGAATGGACTACAATACCTAATTGCAACTGAAAACATCATCATGAAAATTAATAGCTGTAAAGAAGTAGCTCGTAGAATGGATCACAGTAAACCAAAGTAATATAGTGTGTGCCCTCATCGACTGCAACTGACCCGCTATGACTGCACTGTTCTAGTACATTGGCTTTCTAGCATGAATGCATACGCAGCAAAACTTATTGGATAAATGATTGTGCAGAAAACATTTATTTCCCAGTCAAAAGATATACATATTCTATTTATTCAGTGGTTTCTACCGTATTGACATCATTAAACAAGACAACCGGAAGCATTAGTTAGTTTGCACATGCAGGATTATGGAAACTATTTAAAACGTATTTGTTTACGTCTTTTAGGATATCTAGAGATATGGTGGGTCGATTTTTTACCATGGTAAACGCAAATATTGATCTGTGTAGTCAAGTGAGACCAAATTTTCTATAACGGAGGTGAATTTTGCCTTGCGCATGCGCAGAGGAATTTTGTCGAAGTGGTTCTATATCTAAAAATCATCAGCTCACCAACCTTAACAAATGTGGAAAGTTTCATGCTTGTATCCGGAATAGCACAATCTTGGCTCTTAGCCGCCTAGCTAATTCTATCATCTTTAAATTGTTCCTCTGATATCATAATTTATCATTCACCCCTAATATTAACTGAATAAAGGTTTCCTATCTCACGGCATGTTACATTTATCAGGTCATGATGACGTTGCACTTTTTGAATGACGTCGCAAATGACGCTGAATCACTACAAAAATAAAAAATTACGTCATAATCGCTACTTTGAAGAGTGTTCAATAATTGGTAAACTGATAAATAGAATACCAGGTTCGCGTCTTTTGATTTCAAGTTTACCAGGCTCGGCTTTGAGAACGCATGTTGAATCGCTCGGCAAGCCTCGCGATGTCAACAAGCGTTCTCAAAACCTTTCCTGGTAAACTTGCTTTCAAAAGACACTCACCTAGTATTCTCTATATATTTTGCGAGTCACACCAATTGATAATTCACCTAAAGCATTGTAGAGAAGAACGCCCAGGAATGGTCAATCTGACAAACTGACAAAAGTGTTGCCTTAAAGCATATTTTTTTGTCAGAATGCCAGGTTTGTCATCCTTGGCTTTCTTTTTTTCAATGCATTTGGCGAACTTCAAGAATCAAATAGTTTGACTCGCACACTGTATTTTCAAGGGTACCCTTGCAAGTCGTCAGAAAATATAACGTTACAGTGCCTGAAAAGATATGGAATTCAAGCTACTGATAGGTGACAGTTTAATCTAAGTATCCTGTGAGTTTGAAAGGCTTAACTTTGACATGGCTCTAGTTATTGAACATTAGGTACAGTTTGTGTTTCTTTTTGTATACTGGGGCTAGTTACATTTATATTTCTTAATATTTCTTTATTAAAATGTAAACGGCACTGGGAAAAGAGTCGCCACATGAGATTTCCAACAATGTTGTTCATTTGTTTGTTTGATTTGATTCTTTACGTCCCATCAACAATCTTTCAGTTATATAGGGACGGTTCTTCCTGGGTTGAACCAGTACTAAGATAGGATAAATGTGTCTTGCTGAAGGACCACAACGCAGTGATGCCCGGGAGGTTTGAACCCGTGGCCCTTTGGTCTCGAGTCAAGCACTCTACCACTAAGCCACTGCGCTCCCTACAATGTGGTTCACGTATGTGTGACCAGCAAAGACTCAAATCAGCCTGCGCAAACGCGCAGTCTGATCAAAGCCTTTGCTCGTCATTTGAATATTCTGTGACTATTAAACTACCCTGGAGTTTCTAAGATTAAAAGGAGGATGCACAGACTCGTCTGAGTCTACTTGTCAAAATGCCACTGGCCACATTGATGGATATCACATGTCGCGGCTCATATTACTATACTTAAAATGCAAATGTCACTGGGAAATAATAAAATCAATGGTCAAGAACGTGTTTTCTTTCCTTCTTGTTTAACTCTTGTACATGTATATGTATATCATAAGGCTACGTTGCACATGTCCCATAATTATCACTGTGACACCGGGTACCACAAACGTAGATAAAACAAACCATTGATATTAGAGCTTTGGATTGCCATTTGTTGCCTGACTGGCAACTAACGGCAATCGAAAACACTATATCTAGTAATTTTTAATCCATGTTCGTCGATTGTTATGAGCGTTTTCAATTGCAGCTACTTATCCCATGCGAACAAAAATTAAACGAGCCAGTTTGTAATCGCTTTCTGGAGAGCATTATAAGATCACTTTATACACGCATGTCTTCAATATTCTGAGTGTTGCCTAATTGCGAATACCAAATGGGGAGACCCGCCTGTGTATCCACGCAGTCTGATCATTGATATTCGCTACATGTATAAGATCGTTTGATCTACGCATGACCTCAATATTTGGATTGTTGCCCATGTGCGGATCCAGAAAGTTATGTCAGAGGGAGTCCAACTTTGATAGTTTTTTTTTTTAGATTTTAGTTGATGAGGGGAAGTAGGATCCAAATACTGCTTTAAGCGGGTCATCATGGGCCCACCAGCGAAACACAATTTAAAAGGCGTTTCGCTGGCGTGCCTGTGATAGCCCAACATTGAACGTTGGCCTGGTAGCTTTGTGATTTTCAGGAGATCCGGACCAGTATTGCTAAGAAACTCTTTTTTTCAGGGGGTTCCGGACCCCCTGTCCCCCCTCTGGATCCGCTCATGTTGCCTGAATGCGAATACCAAATTCAAGTGCGGAGACAGTCGTGTGCATTCATGCAGTTTAATCAAAGTCTTTGTTTTTCGTTTTCTTGAATTTCAAAGTATTTTTTTCTACTTTCCGGAAAATTACAGTAGAAGGGTTTAAAAAATTCTGGCCTAAGCAACACACTCTCTGTTCCTCAGCAAAATGATCTCAAAACTGAAAAGGACATGAAGTACACAAACCCCCCACAAACAACAGGAGCAACAATTAAAAAATGAATTCAATTTTTGGAATGTTCATGGAATCATGAGTACTTCGGGTCTCTCGCAAACTAAGTGAAGCCCAAAGGGCTTCACGTTAACTTGGCAAGAGACTCAAAATATTCGTGTTTCCATGAACAGACCAAAAAATGAATTTATTGCTTATATTTACATTTTTATTATAAATATCTAAAATATAAAAAAAAATATTAATAATTTAGGAAATAAAACAATTTTGTATTAATATGTAATCGTATTAACGGTTTTGTTGGAGTGTAAAACGGAAAAGCGGAACAGCCAGCGTGAACAATGACGCCAATGGAGCAAACAAGAAGCTTGTTTTGCACGTGAGACTCGGGTGTGGCTCGCTATCAAACACAACACCAGTGTCACTTCTGGCAAATGAGTTCGATGATCGAAGCGTATTGCATGGGAAAGTGCGCTTGGCAGCTGTCAATTAAATTCGTGTAATTTATGAGGCTATGAAGGGTTGCAAAAATCGAAAGATTCATTAAAGGTTTGCTTCGAAAATGTAAATATTCAACAATGAACACATTGTGTGCATGTTTCAGATTGTATACATGTTCTCTGACAGGTACAGCAAAAAGATAAACACGTTCATTTAAGAGCTTTATTCTTTTGATATAACGTCGGCTCATTTGTGAAAGTATTGGTAGACAGTATCTTAAATTTCAAAGATTAATGGTACATATTTAATTAGTCAAATATGAAACATGTATTTTTTTCTGAATATGATTATGTTCAGCTTTAACCTTTTATACTAATGGATTCCCCCTGTTGGTCTTCTGAAGACTTTTAAACTTGTACTAAGGCATCCAGTGAAAACATCTTGGTCTGCAACTTTTGTTTGGATAAAAACAATCTTCAGAGATATTTTAAAAAAAACATAATTTGGAAATTTATATTGATCTGTGACTCTTTAAGATATATAATACACAAATAACCCCTACTTTATAGTTTACGTCTTATAAAATTTCTGTTATGTTATATATCCATTTGTGCGGGAAAATCCATTCGTATATAAAATGTTGATTAAGGAAAGACATATGAAGATCTGTCTACTCAGCAAACTTTAAAGGTCTTGTGAACCTTCAACAATTTTTTTTTAAAACTCCTATTGATAAAGAGCCAGTACATGTAATGAGAGAAACAGAATGTGGAATGCCCCATCAAAACATTCAAAGTAGTAACCAAGTTGTGAATGTTTCAAAATTTAAATCGATGAAAATAAGCGAGAGGCTCATGTGATGTCATTTGAGCTTTTTATATTAAATTTAATATATTTCATTTATCTTAACATAATTTAATATTTTATTTGCTGAAAATGATTCAATATGATAAAATACAACATTTGCATATAAAAGCTTAATTGTGCTGTTTTTAATTGCTTTGAAATCACACTACATGAAATATGACATTTTGAAAAAAAATCATTTCGAAACAATAATGTGGGCGGGGCTTATATGCTAATTTGCATCATTTTAAAACTTGCATAACGTTTGGCTCGGTAGAAATTTTAAGATAGAGGTTTCAGCATTTTAGTTTTCTCATCACTGTCATTTGAACCATGAAGAATTTCACAAAAGTTTTGAAGATTAACAAGACCTTTAAGCTGAAAGATAATCATTATAAAAAGAACCATTTTTACCTTCCAAAGTAAGACTGAAAACTGTTCTTTCCTTTAATGAAAATCTTGATCAGACGCCGCGTTAATTGGCGTCTGTCCTGGATTTGCACTTTTTTTCTTAGATCCCATCAAAAGGATGGCAGGCGTTATATAAGTTATAAACAATAGCATTACGCGTATGCGATGTGTATTACAACATGGCAACCACCAAGTTAGTAGTTCATTCCAGTGAAACATCTAAAGATAAGTTGTCAATACTATAAAATTTGCGATCTAATATTGTCATCCAGGTGCATGCCAAACTACACAAAAACTTGTTCATTTCACTGAAACATAAAAAGTAGGTGAGATGTTTGTAAAAACCTGTTTTATGGTGAAAACACTCATTTATTAAATGGACATATGTTGTACGTGCACATTAGAATTGCCTCTATGAGGCAATTCCAATGTGTACCAACAACATAAACAAATATCATGTCTTTTAAACATCTCAAACTGTCACTAAGTATTAAAACACCTGTCATTGTTTATATTTACATGACAGAAATATCACCAAATTTGATTTCATGAACTATGCTTTTGCTAAGCTGGTAGTTGCATGGTAGTATTTCCCTATAGTACAGTCCATTTCATTATTCTCAGAAATAATTAATCCTTGTCCTTCTGAACACGGCATTATCTTTTTTTTGAAAACATTGTAGTTCAAGATCAGTTGGCTTCTGATGAAGCCAACTGATCTAGATCTACACTGTGTTCTACTCTGATAAAAAAAGTACCAGCCTACAACTGGAATGCTGCAGGATAACAGGATACAAATTGGAGAGGAGTGTCGTACATAAAAATGGGCCTCGTCGTGAAAAAACCTGTCTTCGGGGCTTCCGACAAAGCGAGACACAAACCAGTCTCCTCAGCTACAGAGACTAGCTAGAAAATTGGGGTGACGCTTGTATTAAGTTTAAATATTAGGCTATCCTATAAGCGAATAACAAAGGCGCTAATCAGACTGCGCGGATGCGCAGGTTGGTCTGCGCCTTTGTTGTTCGCAAACACCGAAGACAGGTTTTCTCGCGTCGAGGCCCAAATATTAAGCATGACAAGGGTTTCTGGTGGAGCTTCTGTGTATATTTTCCAAACTTCTTGACCAAGCAGTTCCTCGTACACCGCTTAAGACCTCAAATGGCAGAACTTGTACTCATAACGTCTGTCCCTGAAACAGTTAAACTTAATACACTGGAACACACCTATAAACAACCCATCGTTTTCTGATAACCTCCCCCCCATTCCACTGGACGGCGATTCCGCTACGATTCGAAATTTTGGTCAAAATGACACAGATCGTAGCAGAAACGGCAAAAGCGCAGTAGAAGCGTAGTAGAAGCGCAGTAGAAGCGCCTTGGTCGGAGTAGAAGCGTATGGAAATTTCAGATTCTGTATAGAAAGAATTAAAAGCGCAACGAAAGCGTAGCTCCATCTCCAAGGTCGTATCAAGGTCGCAGCTACATCGCCATCAGCGTAGACTAAGCGTAGCCAGATCTTCATTGTCGTAGTGGGATCGTAGCAGCAGCGTAGCGGAAGCGTAGTAGAAGCGTAGTGAAAGCGTACTGGAAGCGTCAAGTCCCCAACTCGTGTGGCTGTCTACGCTTCCGCGGCGATTTGGAATAATTCTAGAGATAATCCTAGATCGCCATGAGCGTAGCGGAATCGCCGTCCAGTGGAATGGGGGTATAAGTGAATTATTTTCAATAAAAATTCGTAATAACATTTCACGTCTGGCTTCTACAACTATGCCAATAGTCATGCGAAATGTCATTGAAAAAATGACCAACTTTACTTAAGAAACGAATTGGAATGTTCATCGAATCATGAATACTTCGTGTCTCTTGCAAAGTAAGTATAGCAAGCCCCGAAGTATTCATGATTTCATGAGTATTCGAAAATTGGAATTTATTGCTTATATTTACATTTTATTATAAACATCTAAAATATAAGAACTATTTCCAATTTAGGAAATAAAACAATTTCCCATTGGTATCCTGTTTAGGTGTGGTGCTTGATTTTATTGATTCCTGATCTCTACCCTCTTTCTTACTTTGTATTTAAAATATAATCATTTTAACTGTTTAGTCAGAGTGTAAAATGGAAAAGCAGAACAGTCAGCCTGAACACGAACAGCCAATGGAGCAAGCAAGAGGCTTGTTTTTGCACGTGCGACTCGGTGTGGCTCGCTGTCAATCACAACACCAGTATCACTTCTGGCAAATGAGTTTGATGTTCGACGCGTATTGCATGGGCAAGTGAGCTTGACATCTGTCAATCAAATTTGTGTAATTCATGAGGCTATGAACGGTTGAAAAATGGATTTTCTTTAATTAATGAAACTTATAATAATAATATTAACTAAGTAGTACTTATCATTTGCGCAAGCAATGTAAACTATAAAAGTAAATGGTTTTAAAATTATTAAAACGGAAGAATTCCTGTATAATGGGAGGAAAACATTCACAGTAATGGATTTTACATTGCATTGGTCACAAATGATGTGGCTTTATCCAATAAATATGTTCAACTGTTATGTACGGTCCCAGTTTGACTTTATAGGACTTCAACAGGCAGAAAAAGTTCAGACCAAATTTGACCAGGTGACATTTAAAGTAATGTAAAATAGGCTATTCTAGAATGTTAGAGGGAAGAGCAAAATATTGGACTAAAAAGTGCAGTCATGATGATCTGACTTAGTTTTAGCATTTCATGCTAATATAACTGATGTTTATTTGCATTATATAGTGCCATTGCAGAAGATGAGTCGTTGAACCCCAGCTTGAAATTTTCGACAGGAATCCTGTGAATTAATTCGTAAATATAATAGCGTTTAACATACAATAAATAATAGATTATTAGTAAGCACACTAGGGTATAGAGACAAAAGGCATTCGCTTAGATAATCAAATATTCTTACGAAACCTAATATAATTTATGTTTTGATACCTATACTAAAAGGACTTTGAAAACACATTGCTCAGATTAAATCCTTTATTTGACAAACCATGAGAATGTCAGAGGGATAATGTAATTGCATATCATCGTCTGGCCCACTTTTAATGTACCTCAGAGGACCTCTGACACTTTGATAGGGTATCTGCCTATTTTTTTTCAGAAGCTTCCCAAAACTTGCCTATGCATAAGATACCACCAGTATCCTTTTGAATAGGACGCTTTGTGTATTAGGAACGAATTAATGTTATAATTAGCCAGGCAGACCCCTATGGCAAAACAGGAGACGCTACCAAAGGGGGTAGGGGTGGCAAAAGTTGAACTTCACCAAAACATTTATAAATCAATTAATTTCACGTGTAAGGGTATTATATCATTAATACTCGATTACAACTCACAGTGAAAGTATTTTAAAGTCCAAAATCATGAGTATTTTAATGATTATTTTTGTTGTTGTATTTTTCTGTCTGATTTGTTAGGAAATACTTTGAAGTGCAACTGTAGTCCATATTCAACCTTGATGACAATGTATTTACCTGGTGCAATTTTATGCAGCAATGTACTACATGTATAACCATGTATCCATGCGTCAAGTACACCTAAAGTACTGCCGCATTAATAAGAAACGCGAAAAATCGACTTAACGTGCATCTTTTCACGTTATTTTCTCTTGATATTTTCGATATGCGGGTAGAAAAAGCTGCAGTATTTTTTGACAAAATTTTCAACTTGATGTTTTTGCTGAGTTTTTCTGTAATTAGATGGAATTTTGGCATATATTTGGTTCTTTTCAACGGGGGAGTATTACTGTTGGTAGAATGGACATAAACTGACCCAGTTTATTAATAATATGCAACGGTTGACTAACTCATTCGATAGCGCTTCAGGTCAGTGATCGCCGAGTAGGTTATATACTGAAAAAAGTGAAAACGCTACACCTGAATTGTTTGCCATTTATATGCAAAATGACGCAAGCCAGTAAAGCAAATGAAAGTGTATCTGAATGTTCAAAGACTGGGTTATGCATAAAGTAAAAGTTTACGGATATTGTCACGAGAAACATATGAAAGTCATTTAAATGTGACAGGGGTCCAATTTTTCAGGTTACAAATTTGAACAGAAATCTAACACAGTTTAGACCTTCAGAAATCCACTGCCAACCAGATCCGACTGAACGAAATGGTATTCTAAGACATTTGACAACCAGAAATGTGTTTTGATCGTTTAGAAAAGCAATCTTAGAAAGCGGGTTTTCATACTCACTTACTATTTTTCATCAAATTGGCCAAGCTTGAAATTTTATCACTGAAATCTCCATAGGAAAATAAATGTGTTGTTGCATCTTAATTTGCGCACATTACTGGCCGAGAAATGGTAGGAACAATGTGCTGATAGGTCTACCTGATTTGGTAAAAGAAAGAAAGTTATCGAAAATCGTGATAAATCGAAGATTACCAAATATTTATTATTATATCTCACGTGAATTTCCCATACAAAACTTCCATATCACCCGCTACTACAGCAACAGCGAATACTGTCACTCGTTAAGGCCTGTTTAGACGGCATGATTTTGTCAGCCTGACAAAATCATACATTATCATGTATGATTTTTCTGTTCAGACGGCATTACAATGTCATGTGTGATTTCTTTCTACAGTGAAGAAAACTGGCTGGGCACCTTGAGCTATCTCATCATGCTCTACATCGCTGCATTGCTATAGCTAAGAACACGTGTTAAAACTCATTCCCGCAAGTCACGACTTTTGTCATCTGCTATTTCATCTGCTTATGTTCTTAGGTAGTCTTTATGGCGAACAATATCGACCCAGATCAGACTTTCCCTAGAAGCAATCTGGTCAGGGTTTATAGTGTTTACTTCCATGATAAGATCTCCCCTGAATTGCACTTGAATATATGCAGCAGGTTAATAAGTAGACACCATTTTCAGGACAAAATACTGGCATATTTAGGGTTATCTCTTATATCTTGCTCCAAAAGCAATTAATCCAGTGATCTCAAAGCTGATTGGCTAATTCGCCATGATTTTGTAATGGCAAATAGAACCAGTTCTGTCCCCCATGACATGTCGTCTTGACTCTAAAATCATATATGACTCTGTAATAGCAGTGTTTACACGAGCTGATTTGTAATGTACGACTAAGTCAGGACGACTAAATTATGCCGTCTTAACACCCCTTTAGTCATGCAGTGGGTGATAGTCGAAAATATCAGTTGATCGTCTGATGCGCAACGCCGATGTGCGTACGGTTCGTTCACGTCAAGAGACGTTCAGCATGAGGCATGATTTGGCCACTTTCCACTCCCAATTACTTCGTTGTTTATGGTCAGAAACATTAATTGTAGGTACTTGTTTTCTTAATTAGGACGAGAGGAACACGTTGAGACCAAATTTGAGCCGATTTGGCAAACTTTTTTTTGCAACAAAACCACATCTTGTACAGTATCCCATTTAAATGCCGCTGCTTGGTATTAGGTTTGGCTTCGTCGACTTTTTATGACGTAATTTGTTTGACCGAACGTCATGATTAGTTCGAGCATTCAAACTACTTAAAAGAACCATTTTTGTGAAAGATGTTTTTTCATTCATGCATATAGATAAGAGGCTGTGCATCATTTTCCCTTTGGAACTCCCCTCACCACATAGGCATAAGACAGTAGAAAATAAAGGATCTAATATTCGGTACAATAAATAAAAAATGGGTGATAGTCAAAAATATCATCTCTGGAAATGATATAATCACATTTCTTGGGATGATATTTTCGACTATCACCCAATCAGGGAACGTAATATTTATATAATATTCCCTATTTGTTTTTGCCAAAAGGAGGCATTTTCCCTTTTTTTTACAAATTTGATAAATTCGAAATTAATTTCTGAGCTTGTTTCAAGTGATAAAACAGTTTTCTTGATAAAGCAACACAAGTATGACGAATTCTGATAAGCATAACAATCTTTTTTACCCATGCGCAATTGCAAAATTCAGTGAATAAAGCTTTAAACATAATAAGGAACATAACTCAAAATCAAAAGAGACAAATTGGTGGTTTCGACGAGTCGCTTGCTGGATGTCTGGAAAACGTTATTAATCTTTAGTAAATACTTTTCGTCCAATACTTTCTCACAAAATATAAAATATTGTAGTGTAGCATTTCACTATTGTTCAGTATAGCATAAAGTGTATCGAACATATAAAGTACTGCTGCATAAATAAGGATCGCGAATAAATGACTTTAGATGTATGTTTTCAATGTATATCACATTGAGTATTCAATAATCGTGAAACATTTCAGGCAGTATTCCGACAAAAGATATTGCCTGGTATCAGTCTGATTGTAGAATTTGGGCTTTTGTTCCACTTATTTGACACTTGACAGGGATAATCCTGGGATAGGCCTAATCCATTTTGTGAAAAAAAACTATCATTGTTCTGCACTACTTGAATTGCTGACTATAAAATTACATATGTGTAGTTGATAACGTTTAGGCCGTTTACCACTGTAAAAGTTGTTTTATAAAACTGTCGATAATAGCCACATCACACTGTTTTAGTAGAAAATGTCCTTACAAATATAGCAAACAGTATTTACCCAGATCAAACTGATCGTATTGTATCAGTTGGATCTGTGTCTAAGCTGATTGAATCGGTACTTTCAACTGAATGGCAGTGCTTAAAAAATAAAACTAGCATGTACACTGAAAGCAATCACGATTTTAAAATGTGTGATGCTTTTGACACTTACCTGTAGAAATTTAAGTACAGATATATAGGCCGTCACATGGCTGTTACACCATTTGAATTCCCCCCGCTTTTCAAAAAGCCTAAAAATGTCGAAATTCCCAAGAGATTAGGGGTCAGGGCAGTGGTACTAGTTTCTTCAAACAATTTTCTTCTGACACTGCAGGATATTCTAAATCCAAATTTATGCTTAATGTTCGGAAAAATCCATGTAATAAAATAATATTCCCGATTTTCGCGTTTCTTATTATTGCGGCAGGACTATAGTTAAGGGCCATGTAGTTGATGTGTATTGGATAGATACAGAATATGTGCAAAATAATCTACTTACTGAATTTAGTAAACAGACAGATTTTTTAATCTTTCGAAACATATGTTAAAAACGTTGTAATATTTCATGACTAATGGGTTATGAAAAGAAAGCTTACTTGTACCAATTATATCATTATACTGGAAAATAAAGATTTTCAAGAGAGCACACCAAAAAATCCAAATGCTAAGGTCCGGACTCGCCAAGACGCTACTTTTTAGGCTGTGGGATATCTCCACCCCCACCCAAGTCCCAACTAGCTTTTCACAAATATTATGTTAAATATGAGAACACACTTACGTGCAAAAGGATCAGTTGGGACTCGGGAAGGGATGATGTTTTTTTTTCTATTTCCTATATGTATAATACAAAAAGTGACCATTTTTGCCCCAAAATAATGCCGTACATTCATGGAAATAGGAAATCAAATGCAAAATTATAAAATAGAGACCAACAGCGAGCTTATATACTAGAGGACTTTGAAAACGCATCTCCATATTTTTGCACTTTTCTTGCAAACCGTATATACGATTTAAAAGTTACTCACAGGTTTTATCGTGCAACCCAGAATTGGAAACAATCAAACGTTAATTTGACTGCACTATCACGCGACGCTGCTGATGACGTCACATGGGTACATACAACATCCAGCAACTTTCTGCACAGTTTAATGAAACTTTTTTGATAACTTCAATATTTCGAAAAAAAAACGTCACATTTGAACATCAATTTAAATCTCCTTTATGGAAACATCTCCATAATTTACCTTTATGCACGCTAACATTACTGATATTGACTACGTACATGTACACTGACAGTCATGTTGGGAAGACTTTTGGATGCAAATCATGGCAGCAGATTTGCTGTCATGTGATCGAGAACGTCTTAAAAATTACGTTATCGTCACTTGCACAATACAAAAGGCACGTGATACAAGAGTAATTTATGCAAAATCTGTCATTTGTGTATGCCCTTAGCCTCTAACAATAAAATCGGACGTAAAAATCGAAACTTTGAAAGGCCTAAGACTTTGATCTTTTTTACTAGACTATAGTTATTAGGGCGGTGGGGTATGTCGGTCTCTTTAAAAGGGTGTAATTTTGTGCATACCGAACTGTCAATTTATTTCGAATCGTTTAATGATGCATGTGCAATCGTGAAAGAAGCAAAGGACGCAAATCTGTTGAGTCAGGAATCAAAACTAACGCATGTTAACTTGCAGCTGATTTTGTGTCCTTCGAAACAGACCACCCCTGTCTTAAAACGGATACTTTTTTCAATACCTTAAAGTAAATTTACAACCATGAATTCACTAGGACACACGACAAGTTGGTCAGACTATTATATGCAATAGAATTATCTCGCTGACATTCTACAGGTTTGTGAAATAAAGGATTTAATCTGGATGATGCGTTTTCAAAGTCCATAAGTATATATGGAGATGGGAGCTTTTGATTGACTTTAATTTTTATCAAAATTATAGGCAGCGATACACTGTTGTTCCCTTAACCAACGTCAGAGGTCCTTTGCGTCCTGTGCTTCTTTCACGATTGCACATTCATTATTGAACGATTTGAAATGAATTGACAGTTTGGTATGGTCAAATTAGCATCCTTTTAAATATATCGACATGCCCAACCCACTCTTATTACTATAGTTTAGCAATAAAATTCAACATCTTGGGCCTTTCAAAGTTTCGATTTTTCTTTTCGTTCGGTTTTATTGGAAGAGGCTAAGGGCATATACAAATGACAGATTATGCATAAATTACGTTTGTATCACGTTTCTTTTGTATAGTTCAAATGACGTTTACGTAAACTTTTAAGACGTTCTCGCTCGCATGACAGTATATCTCCTGCCATGATCCATATCAAAATGTCTTCCCTGCATGATTGTCAGTGTAAGTAGTCAATTTTACATAGTAATGAAAGTGTGCATAAAGGTAACTCCTGGAGATGTTTCTGAAAAGGAGCTGTTAATTGATGTTCCAATTTGACGTTTATTTTCAAAATATTGAAGTTATCAATTACTTTTAATAAGAAAAAAAGTATATATATAGAACTTCAATGGCTCGAACTCTGATGGCTCATTTACATGGGCTGGCTAGAACAATTATTATGGTCCCTACAGGTCATTTTATGCATAATCCACCCTGGATGGCTGGAACTACCCTTGGCTAGAACTATTTTTCAGGGTCCCAAGCCTGTTCGAGCCATTGAAGTTCTACTGTAAACTGCGTTGCTGGCTATGGTATCATACACGCCACTGTTTAGACACAAAATATATATATATAAAACTTCAGCTGACTGCAGAAAGGTGCTGGAAGCTGTATGTAGCCATGTGAGTACACCAGCAGCGTCATGCGTTATAGTGCAGTCAAATTAACGACTGATTCATACCAAATCTCGGGTTGCACATTTAAACCTCCGAGTAACTTATCAATCACATATACGGTTTGCAAGAAAAGTGCAAAAATATGGTGATGCGTTTTCGAAGTCTAGTAACGAAAATCAATGAAACAACCCTGCGCTGCGGGTATTGATTCGAACCAGCAACCACTTGGTCACGAGTCAGGCGGGCACTACGGTGCCTCCGAGATTTTCATCTGCATGTGTGTTTTTAAATATATTTAAAGATAAACTAACAAAGAAAAATATGAAAACCTGAACTACACATTAGATCAAATTCATGAGATATTACATGTAGCACACAGGAGATAAAGTCTTTTACGAGCCAAATTGCAGTCATTTTTCTCAAATATATAGTTCATTACGCATGATTATCCTACATTGTAAAGACGTATTCCAGCAGGCAGTGAAGACCGATATGAAATACCACAAAACGTGGCACTTCATCCGAGACGAAACTTTCTGCTAAAACAAAAACAATTTTCCGAAAAGGTAATGCAGTATAACGTGTCGCCCATCTATAAAAGCCATGGACCATCCCTTGTACATTGTATAAAATCAGAAAAAAAGATTCGATAAGAATACAAAGTGTTAAAGTATAGTTTTACCAATATGATAAATAGCAATTTCTCATTTGAACTAGTAGTAAAGGGACCAAGTCGGTGCAAATGACCTAATAAAAATCTCAGAATCACTCTTCAATTTTTCCTCTGGAGAGAGGCGTTGGAGTCAGACGGCAATGTCAAGAAGGGCATGCCTTTTCATGTCCTGGATGAAACGAATTTGGTTTTAACATTTGGTGATTCAAGGCCCTAGATCACGGGAAGGTAACATTAAGTTTTAGAGCATGATGTCGTACTTCCTTATCCAGTTTGATAGGATACCTCTCATCTAAGTATGTACAGTTTAAGGGTGGTATTTTATTCACCTCACATTCACAGATCTTGATTGGTTGAGGTTGACAAGTCTTTAAAAGGTTGTATACCAGATCATGCTAATGAAGCTATCACTAGTCTACATTCTAAGCAATCGGAACTGCCTCGGTCAATTCCGTGGAATTCTGTGTAATCAGACCTCAGAGGTACATCGAGGATCTACTTTGATAACATGACGCTGACGTTAAATAACGTGACGCTGATGTCACAGAAACCATTCCAACACAATGACAAGTGTGATTGTAGTAAAACAAAAGGTTATAAATGAAGTTTATGTCTTTTTTCCAATAAAATATTGAAAAAATACATGAACTTCATTTATTCTGCTGATTAAAATTTTTGGGTAACCAGAAAAATGGATTTTAGTAGGGCTGAACCCTCGTGCTACAGAACTTATTTTCTTGACGCCAGTTCTGGCTAACAAAATGGAACTTTTTCAAACTTAGTACTACGCGTAATGCGCCTTATGTACACCTGAGGCTTGATTTGATTGATTTCTCGAATTATGCCAGACTTTCCCGATTCCCTGAGAGGGACTTCCTTCATCTCTCAAAAACTCAATAGAATAAAAACGACACTATTCTCTAGGATGGACGCTGCCTTTCCATGGTCTAGAACGTTGAATCACCAAGATATAAAATCAAACGCATCCCTTGGGTCATCAGTGGTCATGCCCTTATTTATATAATTAGTTGACATTATCGTTTGATCCTTCAGAGAAAGAAAAGGAGGAGGAAGGCTCATTCAGGAAAGTCCTCCACAATTCGAGAATGTAGGTAAGGAGCATTACGCGTAGCACTATGTACCAAAAAGCTCCATTTTGTTAGCGGGAATAGGCGTATGGAAAATTAGTTCATGTGGGTTCAGCTTTATTAAAATCGATTATTCTGATTATCCAAAAAGTTTAATAAGCAGAATAAAGGAAGTTTATGTTTTTTTCAAACAAATATCGCTATAGCGATAGTTTTTTGAAAAAAAAATCATAAACTTCATTTATGCCGTTTGTTTTGCTTCAATTACACTTGTTATTGTGTTAACATGGTTTCTGTTACGTCAGCGTCACGTTATATAACGTCAGCGTCACGTTATCACCCGCGTTATCAAAGTAGTTCCTCGATGTACATCCGTGGTCTGATTCCAAGGAATTTCGCGGAATTGGCTGAAGCAGTTCGGATTGGAGGAGGGCTATGCCATCTTGGTGGCCATATTGGATATTTTGTGGCGTCATAGTCGCTAAAGTTGACTCTGTACTACTTCTACTTACTCATGTTTGTTTTTATGATAGGATTTTACCCCCACGAGGACATAGTCAGTGGGAACATTGAAGTCCATATCTTCATCCCAAGTATTAGCCCATGTGGAGCTGCATCTTTCTGTGTGATGAGCTGCGAAAATTAATAAACACATGCCTCTAGAGTTAGGTTCATGTCAACCTTTCAATTATTCGAACAGAACTAAACGTGGTATTAATATTGTCATCTATAAAACTGAAACCAAATACAACTTATCTACATTAATTGCTGGTTTTCGGCTTACTGGTGGTCAGTAATGGAAAAAAATGTGACCTTTATCCCCAATACCAGATATTGAAAGGTACATGGGCGGGAGGGGCTACTATTTTTTGCGTGGGGCCCTTAGGCCCACGCAGTGAATATATCACCGAACTTCAGATCATTACCTGTAAAGTTATCAAGTCTGCAGGCGCTTTCTGTATTTCAGGTTACGAAAAGCTTGTGTTTTTATTGACTGCTGCAGCACCGACCTCGTACGTATTATGATAGTGGATTGTGTGGCAGTCTAACGTTTTGAAAGCTTCCAACTAACAAAGCAGACGACACAAGTAGGTAAACTGTGATTGTTCTAAAAACACACAGGTTGGTTGATCTTGATACTTGATACACGTATGGTTACCTATATCACAGTATGTAAACTGAAATAAACATCCTGTACCGTTCCACCGCTAGCTCACGCCTTATAAACATGAATAACAGCACTCGTGCGTAACCAGCCAGTAGTCAGAAAATGCGTGTATTTAGGTACATGTACACGTTTCGATTTATATTGTTAGCGATACAGACAATACACATTCGAACAAGGTAAGAAAAGCCATTTTATCTATTTTATTCCGTTTTATTCCATGATCTTTGCATTTTGCTTTGTTAAAAATTGACTTGCTCACAATCAGAGCCGTTCTGTTTCGAAAACGAGCTTAAATGCCAGATTGCACGGTTTTAGTGGAATTGGCAATCACATGTATACATGATTACATGGTTGTAACTGTAATAGTTACTTAGATCTATGGAAAAAATGAATTTTAATAGGTGGGCCCTCGCAATTACAGCTATACCAACAAATCTCACATCACGATTTCAAACAACTGGTTACGCACGAGTGTTGTAATTCATAATGTATAAGGCGTGAGCTATGAGGAACGGGTACAGGGTGTTTATTTCAGTTTACATACTGTGTATATGACGAGTAGTTTTCCGCAGATATCAGTGGTGAAATAAACATGTGACTAACTTTTACAAGTCTCAGACCGTACAACTGAAATGCCCGGCTTAATAAAAGGCTCATAAAAATTCCATGCACATCTCATCCCTAGAGATAAAATATACACCCTTATTTCTTTAGATCGCTTGGATAAGCTCAATTCTTTCACAACACAAAGAAATAATTCAGGATTTTTACAGTATGTACCGAAGAACTGGAAAGCTCGAACATGGACAACTGATGCAATAATTAGAGCAAGCACATGTGCAGCCTGATGTGAATTCTCCGCTCTTTGACCAACAGGTTCTCATGGGACTTTATATATTAAATCCGCTAGTTCCACAACGAATACAGTGAGAGATCTCTTCAGTTTGTGCAGCTGCACAATCACAAGTTAATATACGGTAAATGTTCTAAAATTTGAATACTAAAAATAATTATTTTTTCCGCTGTTCATAATTTTAGAAATTACGTTTCAGAATTCGAAATTTTAGAATGTGGTCTAAACGGTATACATGCATGTAAAAATGTGGTAGAAAAATGTTGAAATCACTGCGATATGATTCTGCGCTATCTTAAAATATTATTAAACCGCTGCTAAATTCTTGCTAAACTCTTGCGGACTGAGTCAGTAAAATGTCCAGCGCGTGCGGTAATTGCCAAGTCGAGAGCAGGCACGTGCATTTTATGTCACTCAATTTACTAACAAGTCGTAAAAGTCCACTTATTTTTTAATAACTATTCGATAAGCCGGGTCTCCTATGTTCACTCGTCTCGGTCGCTACGCTTTCGTTCTTCCTTGAGAAAAAAAAACGCTTTCGCTCGCTCTCCATCTGCGCAAATGCCGACTTTGACTTCCTGTTCGTATTGTAATACAGTCACTCAAGGACATCTCGTACGAGCAGATTTTTTTCCTTCAATACTGACCACCAGTAAACCGGGAACCAGCAAATAATGTAGATATGGTCTGATTTTACAGGTACGATTATATCAACATGACAAGAATTTGAACAGAACTAAACGTATTTTTTACTTGACTTTTCGATTACTGTAAAGGCGGCAACTTTAATATTCATATCTGGGCGTGGTTCGGCTATTTCATCTGCTAAGGAAGGGAAATCAGGTTTTATTTATAATTTGGTAAAGAGTTAATCAGCTTTTTGGGCCGCGCAAACGTGCGTGCATTTCATGAAAATCCTAACCGTACACACACTGAACTTACATTTCTTAACCCTTACAGCGCATAATCACAAAATGTATGTTTTTGTCGTCCACTAAAATGTTTGAAGCCTCACTGACAAACAGTGTGGACCCAGATCAGACTGCTCCTGTAGGAGCAGTCTGATCTGGGCCCACATTGTTTGCCTCAATGCTTATGTTAAATAGACATTTCAGATACAGTTACTTTGCTGGCGTTTAAAGGACTTAATAACGTGTTTTGCGTCTATACTGAGGTAATGGTGCAAGATGATACAGTTACTTTTGAATAATTCAGCTTTAACCTATGTCTAAGGTTGACCAGTCCTAATTACGCATTCATGAGGTTCCGCCTTTACAGTAGGCGAAAAGTCAAGTAATATATGATATAGATAATATCTTACAATTATAAACTTAAATGGGAACGAGTGCAGCGGGTGAACCACTTAATTCCTTTATAAGTGTAATATATGATATATGACCTACTTATAGTTTTCCTCTCCTTTTTCATGACTGCACCTTTAGAAATGGTCGCATTGGATTTACTAATAGATATTACAAATATTGACAAAATATGTGATTAAGTTGGCCAAAAATTTTAATTTCTGTGCAAGCTGATTGGTTCTGAAGCACAGGAAGGGGCGGAGTAAACTATAAGTAGTATTAATGTTGGAAACGATAAGTTTAACCCTTTGTATACGAGTACTTTAGTACACAGTGAACCCTAGATAAAATGCAGCATGATGCACATGCTCGGATCCAGAAAGTTTTGTCAGTTTTGTTGAACTCATATTAATGCACTATGAAACTTTGACAACGTTTTTTTTTAGTTGAGGGAAGGGATGATCCAAATACGAAATGAGCGGGTCATTATTGGCCCGCCAGCGAAGCGCCATAGGCGTTTCGCTGGCGTGCCGATGATGGCCAGACATTTAGTGCTGGCTTGGTAGCTTTGCGATTTTCCAGGAGATCCAGACCAGTATTGGTAAAACACCCTATATGTGTGATTTTTCAGAGGGGCGAGAGGGGGTACGGACCCCCTGTCTCCCCTGCTGTTATAAGATCAGGCTCCAACCCTTCCAGCAACAAATATTTGGTGTATTAGCAGCTTCAGTAAAACTTTAAATGGGCAAATTAATGTAATGTTGACAAAAGTTAAATGTTGTAGTTCTAAACACAATGAAAACTATCATTTAAACCGGAATTAATCAAATCTGATCGATGAGTATTGGGATACAGTTCCTGGTCGACAGACAGGTAGAAAGCATGCGGGAATCCAGAAGGGGGACAGGGGGTCCGGACCGCCCCCCCTGTAAATCACAAAAAGGGTCAATGTTGGGCCATCATCGACACGCCAGCGAAACGCCATTTAAATGGCGTTTCGCTGGCGGGCCGATGATTGCCCGCTTAAAGTGGTATTTGGATCCTTCCTCTCCTCATCAAATAAAAAAAAAGTTGGAACCCCTCTGACAAAACTGTCTGGATCCGCGCATGGAACGACACTAGACTTTGTCGCTTTAGTGGTCATGTTTTATGCACGGATCCAGAAAATTCCACCAGGGGTTGAGGGTCCTGACAACTTTTTTTAAGCATCAACGTATTTGACAGAGGGCCGTACAGAAGGTCGACTCGAGATGCAAACAGACCCAAGAGGTCAAATTGCTATTGAGGGGATCCGTACCAGTATTTCTGAGAACAACTATAGCCACGTGTGATTTACTAGGGGAGGGGGGAGGTCCCGGCTCACTGTCCACTTCTGGATCCGCGCATGTTCCGTATTGTGTACATGTCCCAAACTTACTTGACACTGAGCAGCACTTGATTTTCCACCTGCGATCTTCATGTTTGTTGTGATGGTAACTACTCATCCCTGTTATATAACCGTTGTTTGGGCATTGATAATTAAAATCGTCATCCCAGTCGTTCACGTATGCTGTTATAAAAGTAAAAGGTGTATGACTATGTATCCCTGTTATATAACCTTTGCTTGGGCATTGGTAGTCAAACGTTTCATCCCAATAATTTACGTATTCTTTGAAAAAAAAGGGGAATAGTCAGGCCTCGAAATATCTTAAAATAGGCACTTGCCCTGCATCACAAAAATTATTAGCATATATGGGGGGAAATTTAAATTTTACTAGAAATAACAAAATTTTCACTTGCCCTGCAGCCTGAGGCACTCGTAAATACGAGCGGACGAGTACTATTTTCGAGCCCTGAAATAGGAGTTTGATATGCATCCCTGTTATACAGCCATTGTTTTTGGCATTAGATGTCAAATGTTTCATTCCAGTCGTTCACGTACGCTGTTAAACGGAAAAGGAGTATGACTATGCATCTCTGTCATATAACCATTGTTTGGGCTTTGGTAGTCAATCGTTTCATCCAAATAATTAACGTATGCTTTATAAAAGGAAAAGTGCATCCCTGTTATGCAACCATTGTTTGGGCATTGAAACTCAAACGTTTCATCCAAGTCGTTCACGTATGCTGTGTAAAAAGAAAAGGAGTATGACTATGCATCTCTGTCATAAAACCAATGTTTGGGCATTAGTAGTCAAAAGGTTTATCCCAATAATTTACGTATGCTTTAATAAAATGCTATATATCCATTGTTTGTGCATTGGTAGTCAAACGTTACATCCCAATAAGTTACGTAATCTTGAATAAAAGGAAAAAGGAGTTTGATATGCACCCCTGTTATACGGCCATTGTTTAGGGCGTTGGAAGTCAAACGTTTTACCCCAGTCGTTCACGTATGCTGTAAAACGGAAAAGGAGTATGACTATGCATCTCTGTCATCATTGTTTGGGCATTGGTAGTCAAAAGTTTCATCCCAATAATTTATAAAAGGAAATGCATCCTTGTTATACAGCAATTGTTTGGGCATTGGAAGTCAAACGTGTCATCCCAGTCAGTCACGCATGCTGTAATAAAAGAAAACTGAACATAACTATGCATCCCAGAATTCATGTATGCTGTTTCATTTTCCAATAACAGATTTTCATGAAACTGATAGTGGCTGTTTATTGTAAGGAGGGCAACCATGTTAACACTTTCGCTGCCAAACGCGACTGTCGCCGAATTAACCGTTTACTGGCAAACGCGACTACAGTCGAAATTAAAAAGCCCATTTGATAGCTGTCTATTTGTAACCGTTATAAGGGACGCAAATCTTTGTTCTTTATTTTAAAATGTTCAATGGACATAATAATATAGTATATGGAGGTAAACGCAATTTTCTGTACAAGAATGGATTTTAAAAAAAATGTTTGTTATGTCATTAGATTTTGCGGAAATAAAAAAAAAATATCGAAAACATGTCCATGGGGATGACATACAGGACGCATTATGCCCTTCAACTGCTATATTTTGATTTATTTCTGATGAAACAATATATCAAAATAAATCCTGTTGTTTGATACTTGATGTAGATGGATGTTTTATCTATTTTTGGATGCAATAGTTGTTTATATGCAGTTTTCATATTTTCAACATGACTTCCAAAATGACCGTCAAAGGTCAAGTGACTATCTTTTTCATTATTGGTTCAAATAAAAGTTTTATATATTAGCAACATTCTGTGAAAGTTTCACAGTGATAGATTGAATGGTTCTGAAGATACTCTGTGTTAAACCCATATACCCTCAATATTCAGGAGTCCTTGAAACATGCTTGGCACTGAGGTATTGGTTTTTTGAAGCGCTTGGCAGCGAAAGTGTTAATAAAAACATATGGTTCGGTTCAAGAGTTATGAGCATTTTCACTAAAAGACATCAACCGGGCAAAATGATGCTCGGCAAACTCTCGTCACCATATTGCATACCAGTGACTTGGCAATGTTAAAATCAATTAATATGCAACATTTATCTAAATATAGCGTGCGGATCGAGAGTTATGAGCATTTATACTAACTGTCCCCAACCCGGCTGAATGGTGCTCACCAAAAGTATTGTTACCCATACCAGTTGTAAGATACTGTTGACATGTATTTCTATGCAAAATGCTATCAAAATATGCTGTGTGGTTGAAGAATTTTGAGCATTTTCACTAACTGGTAACAGACGGACGGAAATACTGACATATAGTGATTATAGTGCAGACCTAAGGGTCGTATAATTAATGAGCCTAGTCACCACCTGCTCTCTCGTTTGCATACTAGTATATACCTTGGTAGCTTATATACTATTGCAATAAAGTTAAGCATATTTTAATACGATCCCGATTTTCGAAGTAATGAAAAATAATTTGAGTTTTGGGTTTTATTCGACATGTACACTTGTATTTTGGCTACCAAATTTGGATAAGTGTGATTATTTTCATTCACTATTGTCCATGAACGGGAAGCTTACGCCACAGTACTGTCCAGGATTTGATTTGCAAAAATAAATTTCTTTTGCTGTTGAGTCATGAAATAGCCTTAAAACGCAAATGTTGGATAAATCTACAAGAAAGAAAGAAAACAGTATGTGTAAAATTGCCATTAGGAACGCTGGTATGAAACAAGATGACATTGCAAGGGTATTAAATGTGTCTCAGAGTGTTGTAAGCAGACCTTTAAAAGAACATAAAGAGAGTGGCAATACATGTATTCGAAAAGGGAAACGGTCTACATTGATTCTTGACTGCAAGGAATTGCTACTGAAGCATTATTGTACGTGGTGCATTATCTGACGAGCACATGATACAGTTAAAGGTGGTTACTGGTACTTTGAACTCTCAAAAGTACCAGGACGAAATCCTGGAATCTGGTGTAAGGTCACCCTTGGATTCGCTAGATGGCCAGAACATGGTGCTCTGAGATCACATTGCAAGACCTCACTGTACTCACATCATCGAGGTATACAAAAATCAACAGAACATCGCTAGTCTTCCACGGCGGAGCTTGTTGCCGGACTTGAACCCTATCAAACATGTGTGGGACAAGCTCGGCTGATGTGTTTGTAACTAAGAACCAGCCGTATCAAAACCTTTGTGAATTTTAATAGACTCTGGTGCATGAATGGGGCATGATTTCATGTCTTGAACGCATGTACCCAGTGAATTTAATGATGAAAATATGCCAAGTTTTTATTCGACAGTGTGAAGGCTATACACAACATAAACCGGAAGTAAGGGATTATTATGAGCCATTTCGTGACATTTTGCACCAGATCCTGAAAGTGTATGCTCCAAAGAGAAAGTTTTGAACAACATACAACTATCGCGGCCTTATTGTAAAAGTTAAGCTGACTCTTGGCCTTCATGCTGTTATCATTGAATTTTGTAAAATTTATGGGTAATTTTGTATGGTGTTTGCAGCCTTTAAACAAGTCAGAGATTCCTCGGCATTTCTTTGTCAAATCGCTGGTATTCTGCTTTTGTTGTCTACCACAATAAATTTTTGGTATCTCTGTTAGTGGTGTTATCATATGGAATATGCTTAACTTTATGGCAATAGTATATTACCCAGACAACTATTTCCAATGGAGTAGTCTGATTAAGGTTTATTAAAGTAGTCTGGAGTGTATGTTAATAAAGCCAGCAGACGTAAGAAAGCAGACGACATTTTCAGGACATATTAAATTGGCGGGATAATGGTAAACGATACCGGTCCTTCTCAGATCATTTGTTTAAGACGAAAACACTCTACCCTTATATTAATTTCAAAAATCTAACGAGTCCATTGGCAGCTCTCAGAGGCCCTTGAGGCTCCCGATGGTAGTTTTCTACAATCCATATTCCACCTCCGGTCTTCACGTCAATCGTTGTGCTCACTGCGAATGCGAGACATACGGGACTTTAACGGACATCCAGGTAGCTGCGGTGCGCTGAAGCGGTAATAGGGAATTATAATGGAAGGTGTTAGTTTTTATACTATATCTTTTGAAATTATTAAAGCAGAATTCCTGTGCAAACAAATGTTTTACCTAAATATCTTGCGATTATTCTGATATATTTTTTATGAATTTCCCTCTGCAAACTCTTCGTCCTTTTTGATGGTTTTTGATAGAACCCTAAGAATGATTAAATTATATAGTAAAACGGGCTTTTTGAGATCAGCTCATTGGTAGATATTCGGTCATAGTTATTAAAGTATTCAATATATTTTCCCTGTGCAAACGGGACACTATGCTCAGTTCAATTGCGAACAAATTGGTCTATTTTTCATACAATTAAAATAAAATTTGATGTAGCCTTTTTAATTTTTCCTGATACAACCCTTTGACATTTTTCACAAGCTTTCCACGATAGTCTATTTTTAGCAACTGTATCCAAGGTAACAACAGGTATTGACCACACATACACTTTAGTAATCGCGTGTCTTGTTTTTGAAAAAGTTAAAAAAAAAAAAAGATTGCAAGAAAAAAAGACGCTTATAAAATAATGTCAATGCTGCGTGTGCATGCATATACTGCTAAAGCTCTCATATGGTATTAACATATTTTCGCATTAGTGATTAATTGATTTGGATCTACACGGATCTACACGGTTTTCTGGCTTCTCCAACATCAGCTTTTATCAGAGGCTTTTGAGCATGTGCGATATACAAATGTTATAGACGGATCTTTATTCCCTTTACAACTAAATTCGATATTCCACACTTCTTTCTCTGAAGATCTATATTGTCATAGAAAACAGAGCAGACTCTGATGTAATGCCACCCGTGTTTTCACTGTCAAAGTGTCCCATTGAATATCTCACTTTGGATACGTAAACATGTGCGTTAATGAGTGGCATTTGCGCATGTGCGATCAGTACCAGATTATAGATCAATGGAATTGTCCATAAAGTTTGAACGGTAAGGTCAGGACGGCCCATTTTAAAAATTGAGGGATTTCATAAAAAAAAATTCATTTCTTTCTCTGGATATCGAATCTGTCCTAGAATACAGTGTAGACCCCGATGAAAAGTCGTTTGTGCAGTGTTTCCTCTAGGTCTTCACTGTTTGTCATAGTCCCCATTTACTTCAAATTGATCTTAACAAAATCTTAACAATTTTGTTTCGCAACAATATGCGAGTCTAAAACGACTTTATCATTTGACACACCAGCGCATGAAAAAAGCTGCCACAACGATCATTCCTCGTCCGTTTGGACGCAATGTAACCCTTTGGACATTTGATCAGTGTCTCCACTGTGATATGGACAGTTTTAAACTGTTTTGATTACCACTCCCATTTGTGGACAGTGGAAATGATCAGTTTTCGTGACTGTACACGTCGCGAGAAAACCTGACTTTGTTAACTCCGAACAGCAAAGGTGCAGGACAGAATACGCATCTGCGCAGTCTGATCATCGCCTTTATTTTTCGCTATCTCTTAACTTGCGAAACAGCACGTCCAAAGAATGCGGCGTTTAGGCAGGGTCTTCACTGTTCGCGCACACTATTGAATAAATTTAATATCCAGAGCGATGATCAGACTGCAAAAGTTGTGTAGACTCATCTACGCGTCAGCATGCAAGAATATAACAATCCACCATGAGCGTCCATGTAGGATAGAGATATCTCACCCGAGGGGTCGGAAGATTAACCAGGGACGAGGCTTGCCGAGTCCCTGGTTAAATTCCGACCCCGAGGGTGAGATTTCTCTATCCTACATGGACAGGCTCATGATGGATCGTTTTTCTCCCACTTTTCGAAGGGTTTTTGTAAGAACATAAAAACTCCATGAAAACCTGAAATTTCTAACTTTTTACTCGTTGGGTTTACATTATTTCTGAGTTCACGAGTGTTTTTATCGGGCATTAAAATGGGTGTAAACATAGTTTGCACCTTGTTATTGCCAGGAAAACACCCTTAGAGCTTTAGTTAAGTTGCAATATGCAAAATAAATTCCTGCTTGGCTCTCTGTGTCATAAGCGTAACATTGCCGTATTCGTCACGCGATACACGTTCGGTGACGTCATTCACGTTATATGACGTCAGTAAGTAACGCTTAACCTTGCTTGGTGCCTTTGGGTAACTTAAGCGCAATATATTTAAGAAATAGATCAGCTCCAGCAGTGAATTGTTGAGTAATAATTCACTGTTTGGAGGTCAGTTGTAAAGAAGATCAAATCACGAGCGCGCAGCGCGAGTGATTTATCTTTGTACAACTGACTGACAAACAGTGAATTATTACTCAACAATTCACGCACTGGAGCTGATCTATTTCGATTCTAACACACAATGAACGACGAAAACACATTCGAAGTCTTCATCTTCTTCCAACTTTCCGCCATTGCACTGAAGAACTCCCGCCAATACTTAGACTACGTCGCATACGTTTACATGAAATTGTAACGTCTTTCAAGCGTGAAAACGACGTTACACCGTCTAACGCCATGAATGACGTCATTTTCCAGTGACGTCAGCTATCACACACTTTAGCAGTGAATTATTGTCCGATATATCACAGTTTGTTACCGTTGGCTCTATAGGCGAGGTGTGTTAGAATGGTCCTTTAAGTATCCTTTTTGGGATAAAAGAATATTTAACTCTGCCCATGTAAGAAAGCAGTCACGTGGTCATGTAAGATTATAACAATCCACCATGAGCTTCCATGTAGGATAGAGATATCTCACCCGAGGGGTCGGAAGTTTAACCAGGGACGAGGCTTGCCGAGTCCCTGGTTAAATTCCGACCCCGAGGGTGAGATTTCTCTATCCTACATGGACAGGCTCATGATGGATCGTTTTTCTCCCACTTTTCGAAGGGTTTTTGTCAGAACATAAAAACTCCATGAAAACCTGAAATTTCTAACATTTTACTCGTTGGGTTTACATTATTTTTGAGTTCACGAGTGTTTTTATCGGGCATTTAAATGGGTGTAAACGTAGTTTGCACCTTGATATTGTCAGGAAAACACCATTGGAGCATTAGTTAAGTTGCAATATGCAAAATAAATTACTCCTCGGCTCCCTGTGCCACTAGCGTAACATTGCCGTTTTCGTCACGCGGCGCACGTTCGGTGACGTCATTAACGTTATATGACGTCAGTAAGTAACGCTTAACCTTGCTTGGTGCCTTTGGGTTACCTAGGCGCAATATATTGGTCCTTTGACTATCCTTTTTCGAGATAAAAAATATTTAACACAGCCCTGTAAGAAAGCAGTCACGTGGTCATGTAAGATAGAAATTTCTTACATGAGCTGACAGCCTATCTTATATGGGCAAAGGTGGGAGAAAGAAATTTCTTACATGTGCTGACAGCCTATCTTACATGGGCAAAGGTGGGAGAAAGCGATTTTCTTGCGACGGTAATCAATTTCATTATGAAGTGTCGGGCCTGATCTAGGTCCACGCTCTCTGCTATACAAGCAGTAACTCCACATGGTCTGGTTCGAATTGCCTATCGTAGAGTTATTATTGTTTTATTGAAATCAGGGTCTTCACTGTTCGCTCTCAGATGGTTCCTCTAAAAGTTCAATAAAATTTAAAAACCGACATCAACAGCTGTAAAATTTGAAATGAACCCGTCCGAAACGTTCATTCGGCTTAAATCTTACTGATCAGGGAGGGCGAAAATACAGCAGATCTCTCTACATACTTTATCAGCACCTAACATAGGTCAACTGATGATCAGACTGTGTCTGTGTACGTGTTGGGTAGACTTATCAACGCGTTTTTCTTTATTTGTTATGAAATGTATTAAAATTATAAATGATACTAAATTTATGCTTGTTTCATTTGATGTTAATCTGATGTACACTCTGATCAATGTTCGATGCACACGCGCAGAAAAATATTCTAATAGTAATGCTACAAATTTTCGATAATCTGTTTCACTATAAAAACATTGTAAAAGTCCAGTGGATTAAACGCCTTAAGCTATGCATGGTTACTATGGCGACTCTGCCACCTGCTAAGGAATTAAAAATACAGGTAGTGTCCTGGCAGAATGAGATACGAACACTCGATGTCCTCAAAAGTCCGACATGGATTGACTGGTGCCTGGGACAGGTAAATAAGAGGGGTTCGTCCCAGTCGTTTAGATATGCTAAAGTTGCCGTTCCGCCAAAAAGCAACACAAGGGCTACAGCATACATCTAGAATGACAAAACACATACTACAAGTACATTTTGTATTAATAGACTTTTCACTTACCGTAAAGGCGGCAACTTTATTATTCATATCTGGGCGTGCTTCGGCTATTTCATCTTCTAAACAAGGGAAATCAGGTTCTATTTATAATTTGGTGAAGAAATAATAAGCTGTTTGGGCCGCGCAAACGTAGGTGCATTTCATGAAAACCCTAACCGTATACTCACTGAACTCACATTTATTAACTCGTAAAATGCATACATTTGTAATCACAAAATGTTTTTTTTGTCGTCCACTAAATTATTTAAAGAATCATAAACAAACAGTGCGGACCAAGATCAGACTCTGATCTGGGTCCACAATGTTTGCCTCTATGCTTATGTTAAATAAACATTTTCAGATGTAGTTATTTTGCTGCCGTTTTAAGGACTAAATAATGTGTTTTGCGTCTATACTGAGGTAATGGCGCAAGATGATACAGTTACTTTTGAATAAAACCACGCCTCAATTTCAGCTTTTACCTCTGCCTGAGCTTGACCAGTCCTAATTACGCATTCATGAGGTGCCGTCTTTACAGTAACCAAACAGTCATATAATATACTAAGGTCATGCTTCAAAAGTATTTGGGTTGTCACTTTCTGCTGGAATGCTTTAACCCTTCAAAACGCCAGTCACAGCAACTGTCGTATGATTTTGTCGTCTGCTGAAATGTTTTAGAAGCCTTTCCAACAAACAGTATATACCCAGATACGACTGCTCCACACTGTTTGTCTCTATACTCAACTTTGTTAAATAATGTTAGGAAAATTAGCAGAAGACGACAAAAGCAGACAGAATTTTCAGATGATTTTTTGCTGGCGTTTTAAGGGTTAAGCTAGGTAGGTAAGAAGACTCAATGGATCACACATGTTTATTTAATGCATAAACATTTGCTGGGTGCCAAGGAAACTAATTGAACACGAGGGCGTTAGGCAGAGTGCTCAAACATCTCCCGAGGGAGTGTGTGATCGTTATTCTTGAATATTTTACCTTATTCCAACAAAATTCGCACTGAAAACGTTGTTAGCACATTAAATATCCATTTTCTTACACTGGATTTCTCTATACAAAATGATTTCGGCTTTAAACTTTCGGACGTCGTCACAACGTCATAACAGTAAGCTACGTTTTCGCGAACAAAAACATTGGCGAAATGACCAGTCTGGTCCGCAAAGCTTTCTGTATATAACGTCATGTAAAACACTCAGGGTTCATTTTAAGTATTTTCAGGTTAAAACCAATGTCAAAACAGCACAGAGAGGGCTGCGTGATTCTACCAAGAGAGGGAGATCACAACCCATCGAATGTAAAGACGACATTAGCTCAGAATCGCTGATCACTCCTTGTGTCCAATGACTATCATAGCTGAATCAGTAACGTCACTTATTTAAGTATCCAATAAATATCATAGCTGAATCTGTAACGTCACTTATTTAAGTGTCCAATGACTATCATAACTAAATATGTAACGTCACTTATTTAAGTGTCCAATGACTATCATAGCTGAATCTGTAACGTCACTTATTTAAGTGTTCAATGACTATCATAGCTGAATCTGTAACGTCACTTATTTAAGTGTCCAATGACTATCATAGCTGAATCTGTAACGTCACTAATTTAAGTGTCCAATGACTATCATAGCTGAATCTGTAACGTCACTCATTTAAGTGTCCAATGACTATCATAGCTGAATCTGTAACGTCACTTATTTAAGTGACGTTAAAGATTCAGCTATGATAGTCATTGGTTACGTGGGTTTGTTTCAGTTTTAAGATATCAGCAATTTACATTCAAATAATTTAGTTTCTGAAGAGAGTCACGTAGCATTAAACATTTAGAACATTAAAACTGGAAAATTTAGGGATGGAAATAAAAGTTTAAATTAGCAAAGAATGTTCGTGTTCAATGTTAAGAAATCAATTAGCTGGTAATGAACTAAAATCTGATTCAATTTTAATTAAACCTTTCTTTAAATAAAAACATTCAGAAAGATAAGTATATTAAGTATACAAGGAAAAGAGAATGTATATTTTAAGCAAGTTAAAAAGCTAGCACCAGAGCTTAATCTAAGAGCCTGGGGTGCAAGGACCTTAGCAAACAGTGACAAAGTTGATGATATATCATATGCAGCATGGTTGCTGGAAGTCACATGACAGCAATAAATGTATGTTGAAGATTGTGTAGCCAAAACGTTAAGAATAACAGAAGTTGTGTCTCTGTAAGGCACTGTGAAGTGACTAAACATAATATCGCAATAAGAATCTAATCAACATTTTGTATTTTTAAAGCGCGTCAACTTGCAAATTGTGTTTGTTGTCTTTGTTATAGCAAATAATAAACGTGATTTCATTGATTCCTGATCTTTGCATATTTACTTACTTTAAGATTTGCTCGTTCCATCGTTTGTCTAGTCGGTACTAGCAATAGCAAAGGTTGTGCAGTATATTATTACTCAGGTGTCATGCACGGACTGTGAATACGAGTAAGCAGGTTTAAGCAAATATTTACATTTTCAAAGCAAGCCTTCAATTAATCTTTAGATTTTTGCAACCGTTCATAGCCTCATGAATGACATGAAATTGATTGACAGCTGCATAGCTCACTTGCCCGTGCAATACGCCTCGAACATCAAATTCATGCGCTAGAAATAACACTGGTGTTGTGATTGACAGCAAGCCACACCTGAGTCGCAAGTGTAAAACAAGCTTCTTATTTGCTCCATTGGCTTTCATGTTCACACTGGCTGTTCCGCTTTTCTGTTCTACACTCCAACAAATCGTTAATATGATTACATACCGAAAACAAAACTGTTGTTTTCTAAATTATAACAAAATTCTATAATTTAGATTTCTATAATAAAATGTAAATATGAGCAATAAGTTCAATTTTTGGAATGTTCATGGAATCATGAATACTGCGGGTCTTTTGCAAAGTTAACGTGAAGCCCTGGGCTTCACGTTAACTTTGCAATAGACCCGAAGTATTCATGATTGCATGAACATTCCAAAAATCGAATTCATTTCTTTAATGAAGTATCCTGTAAAATCTGTTCTAATGCGGCTTTATAAACGCAAGCAACACACAAAATTTTGTATACATTCGAACAATATATCTTGCCGTGTTGATTTGGACGACGTCATTGCTATGGGGTATAATGCACTGTATCAAATCACAGCTATTTTTGGCCAAACAAACAAAAAAAAGTTTGGTTTTGTGTGCTGGTTGGCGGGTACTTTGGCTATGAGCAGATCTAACGGTTAAGTAAGCTGTGTTACTGGCAGGGCTATTTATAAGCATTTTTACAACTGATTTTAGCAAGATCTACAACCTCCGTCCATGTCACGCTGCTCATTTACCTACAATAAAGCGCACCAACATGCAGACTGTGCTTCTTGTCTTTGTTACAGTTAAGAAGAGACGAAATTTATTCAGTTTTTAGTCGATTTTTCAGTCTCCATACACAGAGTTTATGAAGTGTCCTACCCGTGAATAACCAGGTAAGCAAACCGAAGTTTGGAGATATAAATACAAACAATATGACTTATAATGACAGGTATTTAATATTTTTGAAACGTTTTAAAGAGGCAAAGACAATGAACATGGCACTTAGTTTAAACTTTTATTTATTTTTTGTTTAACAACTTGTGTACATATACTCAAAGCCAAAAGTAACTTTACACTGTTATTACATATACCTTTTCTGGTTATTGGTAAGTGGTATTTTAAATATGTTTAACTCATATAAAAGTTAAATCAATTATTCATATGGCAGTTGAATTTCATTTTTTGCTGTCATAAATGCAACCACTATGCCCTAATGAAAAAGGCAAGGGGCAAAATAAACTTTTTCAAAAACACATCACTTTTGATCTGTTACTGTAGCTCTGCGATTTAACATTTTTTAACTTTAAAGAACCAGTCTGAAAGACAGGCTATTTAATTGTTGCTTACAGTTGAAATCAGCGCGGAACATCCTTTGAGTAACACATATTAGAGATGTGTTTTTACGTACATACACCTTTTTGAGAACTTTACAGTGCTTCTAGTGGCTTTTCCCACAAGAAATTGTCTGCCGTTTTTCTTCCAAACCGATGGGAATTTTTAAAAGATTATCGTGTGGCATACTTAGGGCATTAGTCTTAACAAATCGCTGGTTAAAAAACTCAAATGTCATCTGAGATAAAACTTTAAGCAGGGACTAAAGTTTACTATTGTTTTAATTCAAAGGGAGATAATTTCAAAGTGAACCAACTTAAAGATGCTGCCAAAAACAAACTATACGTCAGAGACTATTTATCTTGCAGTATTTTTAATAGGCAATTGATGGCCCTTAAGATAGCGAGTTCAAATCCTAGGTTTAATTTGGATTCTGTTCGGAAATGCTGATTTTGTGTTTTTAATGAAAGCACAGATAACTCGAAAGAAGATCAATTTACCGAAGTTGTTTTTCGTGAATTAGGTTAGAGTGGGTACCATCAACTCATTGCAATATTTAATTTGGTTAAAATCAAAAGCCGTAAAGATATATTTGGTAGTTCAAAGTGTAAAGTTACTATTGGCTTTGAGTATATACTGTAATACAAGTTGTTCACAAACAGATCATTTGAAATACAAAAAGAAATTCAGAAGAAAGTCTATTGACTTTTGTAAATCTGTTTCCCAGCTATTCAGTATTAGAAATACAATGAACGTATCACTTGAATTGACATAAGTAGGTATAAAACAATTCAGCAAAAACTCGATAATTTAAACTGGAATTAACCAGGTTTAACGGTATATACTTTAATGTCAAACTGCTGTTTAATACAAAATATAAATTTTGACTTTTGAGAAGGAGAATGAATATTTACAAATTACAGCTATCCTTGTGATCTCCACGGCGTTTGGAGGAGATGATCAAGTCTATGGGGGGAGGGGTATGGCCGTTGCCTCAATGTTCCCAGCTAGTAGAATAGTCGTCAATCCAATTAAATGTGAACATACCAGGATTCTGGATAATATAATATTGTTGAGGACATTGAGATATGGTTTCTGCATGTGAAGTGGGATATTGTAGCATCGCTAGGTGTATGAAACGTGTTTTGAATAGTACTATTATTGATAACACTGAGGTATGTTTCATACGAATGCAATGCGTTATTGGAGGATTGATTTGTATATTCACAACTATATGACTTAATTATAAATTATTGTACTGCTTAAATATCCCCCTTTATATATCAAAAGTTAGTGATATTTCACCACAGCGTAGAACGTTAAGATTTGTTTGGCAGATATCTGACACTGAGTTTATTAAGTGGCATACACATATAAATGATGAGTATCTTCTATAGCACCACAAGTACAAAAGGGACTATCAACTTTATTTTTGAATGCAGGTGTTAATGGAGAGGACTGCATGCAGTTCTTAGTCTAGCATGATATATTTGTCCAAGTCTTTAACCAGTGTTATAGTATCAGGGTGGTATAATCAAGTTGGAGTTCAATCTGTTTTTAAAGTATTAAGGCTTGGAGAACTTCTGGTTTGCTCTGGAAGTTCATTCCCATTCCTGACAGCAGAAGGCAAGAAAGATGTATAGTAAAGTCGAGAATTCATGTAATGTTTGTAGATCTGGAGAGTTACGTTAATGGTATCTTGACGCACTTCCAACAGTAGGGGGTACAAGAGAAGCATGATAATCAGGGCAAAGTCCATTTTTCATTTTATAACAGTGTTAGCTTATGAGTTTTCCTTCTTGATCCTAGTGTTTCCCAACCTGTTTCTGTGTGTAGAGAATCGATGGAGGGTAACTTAGTTGCACCAGTAAATATTCTAGCAGCTTCATTTTGGATCTTGTCTAATTCACTTGATTCATATTGTGTACAATTAATCCACACAACGTCAGCATATTCTAGAAGTGGACGTATAAATGAGAAGTAAATAGTCTGAAGAGATTTCATATCTAGTTGAAATTTTGGTTTACCCATTCTATTGATTGGCTTCTATGCTTTGGTTTTGACTAGTTCAAGGTGTTTATGGCTAGTGCAATCATTTGAAAATATGATACCAAGGTGCTTGTGAGAGTTAACTTTGGCAATTTGGGTTTGGTTCAACAGAACTGGAGGGTGATATGGTTTGTTACATTTCCTAGAGAGGAGGGTAGACTGTGACTTTTCAGGATTAAGTGCCACCAGCCATTTATCTGCCCAGCGATGGATTTTAGCCAGGTACTAATTTAACTGTTCAGCAGCCTAAATGGGGTCATCCCCAACGATATACACGCTAATATCGTCAGCATAAAGTCTAATAGAAGAATTAATGTCTACAAGACTGTCATAAGTAAAGCCTTTGATAGAGTTTGGCTATCAAAGGCTTTACTTATGTCATTAATATATACTAGGCCAAAAACGAAACGCCGCTATTTATGAAAACTGTACCAGTTATGTAGATCATTAAAAAACATGCAGTGATTAGAAAAATTAGAAGAAAATGGTGCTAGAGAATGCTCATTGCCAGTTCTTTGTTTTTCAATTCATTAAGACGTTAGTACTACCGCGGGTTCCTTAATGCGACGTAAATACTGCACCAAAGTTAAGTTCCGTCAAACGTTGGGAGGTAGGAGTCTTAAACAAATCTCTTGAAACGATTTCTAACAGTTTGAGCCCTGATTTTTGGACTACGCGTTCTTTGGGATGTCCTAGCTGTGACTGACTCCAGATAAAATCGATTTATCAAATGAGACGTCTGGATATCTCGATCCTGACGTCGCGTCGACAGACGTCGACGTCCTGGACGCGGACGGTGTGATGTTGTCCCAATTAGTCAGACACGATTCTTAAGACGTCCAATCGTCCTAACATAACACCGAAATCGTTTGGCTACTATCAATGGCGTCACATTAGCTTGTAACATTCCTGGTGCACGTTCACGTTCTATGTGTGCCAATTTTGTCACCGTAAATTAGCAATGTGTAATCATAATTTCCCAATTTTTTAAATGTTTTTAGACGTTCGGGATGTTCGACTAGAGATTTCAGTAGTTAGTGCACATGTAACTCTTAATGGACTGAGTGTGCACGTGAAAAACAGGAAAACAGAAAATTGGTCAGTACACTGGTTTGCATTGATTGACCTCAATAAAACAATTGGGAAAATGTGCGGCAGGCTAAATAGCAAAACCAAAAACAGGAAATGAAATTTGCTACTCCCATTTAACTTACAATACTTTTTTTATTGTATGCGGCGTTTCTTTTTTTGGCCTAGTATATGAGAGAAATAGGTCCAAGCATATAACTTTTTGGGAATCCAGCCTTTACTTAAGTCCAAGGAGAACTTGCATCAGGCCAAACAACCCTTTGTTTCCTGACAGTTAGATTATCAAAGAATCTAGTCAGCAACGATTCAGAAATACCTGCATATTTAGGTTTAAAAATGGGGCCTTTATGCCAAACTCTATCAAAAGCTTTACTTATGTCACAAAATATTGCGAAACTTCCGTACCCTCATCGAGAGCTTTACAGAATGTATTGTAAATATCAATTAACTAATTTACAGCATAATCACCTGGGACAAAACCGGATTGAAAAGCTGTAGTGACGTTATTTTCCAGAAAGAAGTTCAAAAGGTATTTATGCACATTTTTTTCAAAAATTTTGCTGACTGTACTTAAAAGAGAGATTGGCATGTAGTTAGGCACATCAAATGGGTCATTTCAATATGCATTGGTGTGACATTAGCCTGTTTCAAAATATGTGGCACACTTCCAGAACTTAGAGAGAAATTAAAAAGAGATCAGAGAGTGGAAGGGCAAGTGGTTCAGCACGTTCTTTGAGAAGTTGATTATTTATAAGATCAGGTCCAGCAGCTTTGCCAATAGGAAGTGATTTCAATGTGTCTCTTACCTCTTCAGGTGTAACAATGATAGAATCAAGTTTGTGTGTGGTATTTTTCACTGTTTGAGGCAGGGTTGCTTAGCTTTCATCTAACAGAGTTTGTTTGGCAAAGAAGGTGCTCAAGATATTTGCTTTGTCCTATCTCAGTGTGGATCTGTTTTTTCTTATTCAATGGCGGTATGACATCAGCCTGATCAGGTTTAATAAAGTGTTTTAGATTTTCCACAGGTTATTCTGTTTAGTGTTCCGACTTGCCAAATTTTCACTTAACTTATTTAAAACTTCTTTTTTTTATTTACGAATTTCCCTAAGGCTTGTTATTTAATTTTTTAAACTGTTTATATGTTACAAAGTGGTAACTATTATTTGATTTCTTGTATTTGTCGTATAGTCTTTCCATTTTCCTTATGAGTTTCTTCACTTTCTTAACGTGTGTTGTTAACCAAGCAGGGTCAGTTTTACGTATATTTATTAACCTGTTAGGTACATGCTTATTTGCAGGAGAAGTTATTCTTTCAGTGATATTTTCCGCGAAAGTGTTGATGTTTTCGCCTTTTAAAGTTTGCCAGTCAGTTTGAACTAGATAATTTGAAAAATGAAACATGGTGCTTGACAACATTCAGGATAGTCCGCAACAATTCGAGAATCGAATCATGGCTCGGGTGTATGTAGGGAGCATTATGCGTAGTACTATGTACCAAAAAGAGCCATTTTGTAAGCCGGAACTGGCGTATGGAAAATTAGTTCTGTAGCATGTGGGTTCAGCTCTATTAAAAATCGATTATTCTGATTATCCGAAACGTTTAATCAGCAGAATAAATAGCGATCTTTTAATGAAAAACATAAACTTCATTTAAGCCATTAGTTTTGTTGCAATCACACTTGTTATTGTGTTAACATGGTTTCTGTGACGTCAGCGTCATGCTATATGGCGTCAGCGTCACATTATCACCCGCGTTATCCTCGATGTACATCTGTGGTCTGATTCCACGGAATTCCGCGGAAATGACCGAGGCAGTTCCGATTGACTTGACAAGTGTAGATTTTTAAAAAAAAATCTTTATTTAAGTAAGACATGTTGTCGGTAAACATTGGAATTGCCTTATTGAGCAAAATCCAATGTGTACCTACAACATATTTCTCTTCAATAAATGAGATTAAAATTACCATATTGTTTTTAAGACCTTCGCAACTTCTTTAATTGTTTCAGTGAAATAAACACTTAGAAATGAACACATTTTCATGTAGTTTGTCATGTACCAGAATGACAATAAAGACTGCCTAAATTCTGCGTTTGACGTCTTTTCTTGAGACGTTTCATTGGACTATATTGCTAAACTGGTAACTGTTTGATTAACTGAAATAACAAGACTTTAGTTAGAAAACTTTACTTACCATTTTCCAGATTATCAACAATTTTCGAAACGTTTGATTTACTTGCTTTCAGTTGTATTTATGAGTGACAATCATAAGTCCAGACAAACAAAACGTTTGAGTGTAAACTTGAAACTATTTACTACCAGTCAGTTTTAACAATTGTTCTGAGCACTGAAAAGAACCGTCACCTTGCGACGGTTCTTTTGAGCACACACACAAAAACATTGGTTGACTGAGAAGAAACAATACTTTTAATAAATGCAATCTTATCTGGGGGCCAAAATGCATTCATGCCATTGACGAACCTGAGATGTGTCGTACTACTATTAAAATAACAAAGAAGCTCCGGTAATCTGAAACAAATCCATCCGTGAATGTCATTTCTTTTCTTAAAATGTCGAAATGTCAAACAGGATGCAGCTTTGTCCTTCTATAATTAAAACTAAAATTTCGTGAATAGGATGTGTCGCATGGCAAAACCGAAGTCAAACAAAGCAAATTTGTTGAATTTATAACCTCTGACGAAGGGTTATTTTAGAGAAATCCCATTTCTCCAAGCCCCAAGTTCAACTTGGGTATCATACAGATCATAATTGAAAGCCTGTCAACTACTTTTAGTCTTAATTCAATAAAAATATACTTATCTGCACAAACCCAACCCGACCCAGAGATACAGAGGTGTGTGTAAGGTCAAAGTTTTTGCTGCTATGTTGGAATATACTTTACCTTTAATTTGATATGCAGCATGACCACATTCAAAAAAAAAGTTTAACTTTTTGAGCTGACCTCACGGGTCGAGGTTGTGTGCAAGGACAGAATATGTGTGTATGGTGCTCTACACTCAATTCCATTTAATTTTAATACGCAACATGACTACTATTCGAAAAAAGTTTCACCTTTTAACCCCACTCCATGGGCCGAGAAAAATATGTGCTTACATGGTGCTCTATGCTCCATTCCCTTGACCGTTTGACCCACCCAGTAGTCCGAGAGCCCACATTAGGTTTAATCAAGTGGTTGAGGCCAAAAGGTTTGAAGGTGTGTTCTTATGTAGAAGAGTGTGCTAAATTCAAAAATCAAACTCTTAAAAAATCGGCTGTTACACAAAAGTGCTATGTGCAACGGAATAACTCCGGGGTAGGCAATAACTCAAAAAAGCGCTCAAATTGTGGTATCTTTGTGGGTTTATAATTAAAACATGTAATATTAGTAGTAAAATGCAAATTTTGGCAGCAGAAAATAAATAATGTTCAATATAAAAAAGAATAAGACATACCATTGAAGCTTTCTAGCACTATAATATAGCATTTTATAAAGCCTGCGAAATGCGAAAGCCTGATTATCGAATGATTTTTAATTTGTTTAAGCTAGAGCAGATTTATAGATCAATCTTATGTAATACAATGGTGTTGTCATCAACAATTGTTATAGTTTCAAAAAATGGTAGAGTATGGCCAAGACATCCCACAATTACATGATGCAGGCTCACCCATGGTACTCGAGGAAGGGACACAACGTAGGCATAGTCCAAGCTCTAACAGTACAATATATGTAGATTTTAAGTTCCTCTTCCTTTCAATGTGACTAAATTATGATCAGATAAGACTACGATTTGCCTATTAGCACAGCCCTATTAGTCTCTAAGCTGTGAACTCTATGTATAGCTAGCTTTCACCACATTACCAGCCAGGACTTAGCAGACTGTGCTGGTCAATATTCCTCATGACTTATATTTTATATCCTAGGAATTGGTCATAACCCCTATCCCACTCTTTTGCTGAATCTTAAAAGAATAGATGAGTAAGAAAAAAGAAAGTGAGTATGATCAGACACTGCAGACCAACCCACGGCATCGCGAGGAAGAGCTACATAAAAATCATAAGACACCAGGAAGACAAACAAAGAAAAGCAACCAGCTCTCACCTCCCCATCAAGATGATTGCAAAACTAGAAAGGACCAATAGCTATGTACAACAAAACATGGAACAAACACAGATTCCCACAATGGGAGTAACAATTAACAACGAATCAACAACAACAGATCCGCCGCTTAGAACGACCAACCCCTTCCTTGTTATTTGTATGGAAAAAAATAATATAGTGAGAACGTCAGTATAGATGCATTTGACAACAGTACTAGGTTGAAAAAATAGTTCACAATCATGCTTAACGTGCAAGACAATACAGATATCAGCTTCTACATTGTGTCAATTCAGGTCTAAGACATCTTGACATGTCACTCGTTCATCAAATACTGTGTATCTGTAGCAGACTTCATCAATCCAAAATACAGCTTACATTGCGTTGACATGCTCATTTCAGCACCACACTTCTGCCAGTAATCTCAACTTAGATATCTTAAATGATTCTGACTTTAAAGCGTGAGTAATATATTGGTATGCTCTGTTCAGGTCCAGATACATTTACCTCTCCCTATACCAGACCATGATCTTCTCTGGTGATACCATTAATTTATGGATATTTATAAGTGTCACATGCAAAATCTACATGATTTGAACGCCTAACAAGACAAGTCAGAGTCATATTTGCTTCACCACCAAAAGTTGAAGATAAATCTACATGAGACTGTACGAGTGACATTCCATCGACAATACAAACATCTAATTGGCTGGGAGCATCTGTGATTATCCTCACCTCGAGCTTACTGAAAAGAGTTGAATTGTCAGTAGATACATGTATTTTAAGTCCATAGATATGGGCAAAAGTAATAGGAATTGGTGTAATACACCTATTCCACACACGCCCCGAATCCCACGAATTGCCACGAATTGACAAATATTTGGATTCGTGTCTGAATCGTAATCAGTTCGTGAAGATCTTAACTGCTTCGCACAGTCGGAAGTCAGTTCTTGCAATTCGTAGGTCTATCGAGAATTTGTCTCAAAAGTTTTGAACTGTTCAAACTTTGGCCAAGAATTCCCCTATTCTAAAAATCGTGCGTGATTCGTACCAAATTCCTAAGGCATTCTTGGACATCGTAACTGAATCGTAATCGATTCGGAGGTTTTTTTGGGCATTCGTAGCTACTCTTAGCTCATTCGTGGGGAATCGGGAGATTAAGCCAAGCGATAAAACCAAGGAATAGATAGGAGAAGGGTTTCCCCTTAGAGTATCTACCCCGTCATGCGCATGTGAGCAAGTCCTAGAAGTTGAAACAGATTTGGCAGATTCTGGAGCATAATCAGGATCAGTCAGTAGGTCCTGGCTGGTGATTTTGCCAATGGCGAACTGCCATATTTTTCCAAGTCAAAGATTCTGGGCCAGGGCCCTTCGACTTTAACGTATTTGTTTTCTTCTAGCTAAATAAGAAACCGCTTTCAATACTCCAGTTGCAGGATCAATTCTACTGCTGCTTTACGAGGAACATTCATTTTGGAACTGATGCCCCGCAAGCATAGATGGGCCTTTTTTTATACCTATTGTGAGATAAAATCTCGCGAATCGTGGCGATTCGTCGCGGATTTCTGTTAACGTAGTACGGGACCCATGGAAACGATAACCCAGAGTTTTTATAAAAGTAAGAGTTATCGTTATTTTTGCCTTAAAATGTACAAGTATTGGCATTCACAAAAACGTGCGTATCGTTTATCAACATATCTGTATGACCAAGTATATATTTAGGTCCACGCCAACGAGTTGGCGGAGCTCTATTGTGTTTGGCTTGTCTGTCCATCTGTCTTTCCATCTGTCTGTCTGTCCATCTGTCCGTCCTTCTGCTGGTGTGGTCACTCTAACTTAGTCATTTTCAATCGAATTTCTTCCAAATAACATATATGGATTGCTTGCATCAACTCTGATTCAAATTCAAATATGGATTTTTTCTGACAAATGATAATCAAGATGGTCGGCAAAATGGCCGCCGTCTATCAGTTTGCATCCATCTTGGTCACTCTTACTTAGTCACATTTAATTGGATTTCTTCCAAATTTCATATATGGTTTGCTTCCATTAAGTCATACAGGACCCATGTCAAAAGATAACGGAGTGTTTTTAAAAAAGTAAGAGTTTATCTTTATTGATTGTCTTAAACGTACAAGTATTGGCGTTCACAAAAAATATCATTTATCAACACATCTGTATGGCCAAATATATTTTGACCGTCTGGTCTGGTTTCACCTCAATGCGTTCTGAGTTATACTGGTCAGGCAATTCTGGTCAGAAAAGTTAATATTCATGCGTATTCAATGTATGTACTATTGGCTGATAAAGTGTCTTGCCCCATGACACAACACTTTGACTCTGATGATTCACAAATTAATAATCCTTCGACCCCTAGTTTAACACTCTAAGAAATGCTGAGCCACTGTGCTTCTCAAGTCCATTATCTTTGTAAATATGACGTCGTAGGTGGAGGGGCTCCATTTTTTAGTTTGGGTGAAACCCAAGAGCAACGTATGGGACACTGTGAGAGCGCTCGCCAAATGCTGGGGCGTGCCTTTTTGCTATTTTAAGCTAGCCAGTGGGGAGATTTTTGACTGAGGTTTATTTTGTATATATATATGCGAGCTGTGAATAATCTAATATGGCCGTTCACATATGCATGCTTGTCTTAGCATTAACTAATTGCCTTTATGAAAAGAACTAAACTCGTGTATCATCTCTTCTTTACCCATTGTTGCATTGGTAGAATGTTCAACTTGAGACCAAGTAGTCCCTGGTTTGGGCCCTATTGCTTGTTTGTTTGTTTACTTATTTATTTGTTCGTTTGTGTTTTTCATGGGAGTGATATAATGACATGTACCACTAGTGGTTTACAAATTTTGGTAACGCTATCACGTCGCTATGTAATGACGTCCGTAATGGTTTCTCATATAATTATATGGCAACATCAAAGCATAGTTCCACGCAATTTCTAAACGCGATTTAAAAGTAGTTTCAGGGTCATACAATAAATAGAACCTAACAGTCGTGCTCCTGTATTATTAAATTTATCAAGCTTGTCACGAAAAAGTGACAAAATTCTTGACAAGCCTCGCATTTCATCTCTTTTTACAGCTCGTTTAATAACTTCAATATTGGGATCAAACGTGATTTTCTATGCATTACCACCTGCTAGAACACCAGGGTGGTGTTGAAACCCAAACATGAAAGGCGAGGGTTATGACTACCCCTGAGGGGTCTAGCAGATGATAGTGTATCACAAAACCATTATTGCATAAGGTCATTTTCTCGCTTGAACACTTGCAACAACGTTTTCGAAATAGAACCTTTTTTCCAGATCAAAGACTTGCGTTATCCTGACGACACTTCTATACCCGTTACTGCTGACGACGTCAATTTTGTAACGAATCCAGAAAACTTATACTGTACGTAAAGTAAAGAAAAAAAGAAAAGTATAAAAGCATCACAAAAATGCTATGAATCATCAGCACGTGAATTGCCCTCTCTCTCTCTCTCTCTCTCTCTCATACACTCTCCCTCATTTTGGCACACACAAGCACGCGCGCACGCACGCACTTATAAAGGTCTTAAGGGGTCCTAGAACGTGCCAAATGAGGAGTAGACAAATAATAGGCTTTCTTTGCACACGGACATCAACTCAAACAATACGCTGTCTACGCACACGGACCTAAATTAAACAATGAAGCAGGTATGGCACTCCATGCCTGTTTTTTATTTCAGAGGTAAAAAAAGAAAATAGCACAAAAAAAGAAAAACGAGCACGGTGACATATGCTTTTTAATTAATTATAAGTTTCTATGCAAAATTTCCTTCAAATTAATAAGTTTTTTGTTTCTGTAGTTACACTGTGTGACATTTTTTATTCTAGATTTAAACAATTTTTTGGCCTTAATGTTTTTTTACAAAATGGATTTTTTGCTTAAAAAATAAGCGACGTGCATTTTTTTCGCTGTTTTTTGTATTCTTTTATTAGCCAATAGCATGTAGCGTATTCCCAGGAAAACATTTGGCATTTCTCACTTTCAACTTTTTTAAAATATGAGAAATTGATATTTTGAAAAACTTATATTTTACGATTTTTAAAGTTTAATAACTTTTTAAAAAGCACGGTAAGGTCCTGTTATTTTTTTCAAAATAGATGAGTTTTGAGCTATTTTTTAACATGTCAAAAGATAGTAACTTTTTGGACATATGCTGGTGAGTCCGGTACTACCTTAATTCGTGCCCAATTCGTACTGCATTCGGCATATTCTTAGCTGATTCGCAATTGATTCTTTAACTTTCGTGCAGCATGATCTAATATTATTTTGCTAATCGTAGTATATTCTTGCGCGATTTCAGCCGAATTTAGCCGATTCCCCCGAATATTCGTAACGAAATCGTATATGAATCGGGACTGACTCGTAGAATATGACGATTGGCGAAAAAAAAAGATGAAACCTCATGAATCCCCCCGAATTAATAAAAAATCAATTTGTGGCGATTCGAGCAATTCCTGGCCTGTGTGGAATAGGGGTATAAGGGGATAAGCAATCGCCCTTTTCAGATCTAATTATAACTACTGACAGATAAAGTAAGTCGCCAAACAAGTATGACTTTTTGTCACTGGTTATCGGATGATTTTTAATTTGTTTAAGCTAGGGCAGATTTATAACTAAATCTTATGTAATACATTGGTGTTGTCGTCAACAATTATTATAGTTTCAAAAAATGATAGAGTATGGCCATGAAATGCCACAATCCCAGACTGCAGGCCAACCCATGGCACCGTGAGGAAGGAACACAAAATAGGCATAATCCAAGCATTTACAGTACAATATGTATATTTCAAGTTCCTTTTTCTTTCGAAGGGAATGAATATGCTCAGATAAGACTAAGATTTGCCTGGATATTGGCCCAGCCCTATTAGATTCTAAGCTGTGAACTCTATGTATAGCTAGCTATCGCCACATGGCCACCCACAACTGACCAGGCTGTGCTGGTCAATATTCAACATGACTTATCACGGTTGGCAACTTTGTTTTCCTCTTTAATTGCACACCGGTGGGTTAGACTTCAGACTCTATGACGGATACGACGTAAAGCCTTATCTATTGATGAGATTGTAGGGACCTGATGCTTTGGCTGTTGTCAGGCCCCTATCCGGGGTTTACCTTGCATCTTTTGTTAATCATTTACATTATTTCTGTCTTGTTTTGTTATGCTTTTTTTCGCGTCTGTTTATTGGTGCCTTGTGGTAATCTGCTGGGAAAGGGTTGGCCTCTTATCTCTCGTTTGTGATGTCTAATTGTGAAGTTGTTGTCACTTTCCCATTTGTATTCTGTTTCAGGTATGGTGCTTGATTGTATCCATTCCTGATCTTTGCACCCTTACTTACTTTGTTCGTTCGTCGGATGGACATAGCCCCTGTCTCCAACATTGCAGAAGGCAGCTGGGTGTGTCTCATCGCTGTAAATAAGCCCTGTGTGATATCTAGTCATACATTGAGCATAACTAGGACAATTTGTAGCAAAGAATATAATTGCACACAATTGACATAGACATAAAGTAAAAAAGTTTTAAATCTGTTGTAGTGCAGGATCTGTTGAAAGGAAGATAGATCTCTAGAAGGCCAATGTACATAATCCAGAAGGCTGCTGGTTTATTGTGTTCCCTGACATAGAAAGATCTGTGAAATGCTCATCAATCTCCATATATGTTTTGTGACTTTTGGTGTTCTGTGGCTCTTTGTCAAGGTGTTGTGGGTTGGTCTGCAGTGTGTGACTGTAGAATTTCCTAATCATACTCACCTACTTTTTTAATTCTCATCCATTTTTAATTAAGATTTAGCAAAAGAGTGGGATAGAGGTTTTCCGTATCATGCAATTCCTAGAACATATAATATAAGTCGTCTGGAATATTGTCCACCACAGTCTCGTCAGTCTTGGCTGGCCATGTGGTGATAGCTAAACATAGATTCACAGCTTAGTAACTAATAGGGCTGGGCCAATATCTAAGCAAATATTAGTCTTATCTGAGCACAATTTATTCACATTGAAAGGAAAAGGAACTTGAAATATACCTATATTGTACTGTAAGAGCTTGGACTATGCATACATTGTGTCCCTTCCTCACAGTGCCATGCCGGGATGACCTGCAGTCTGTAATTGTGACATTTCTTGGCCATACTCTATCATTATTAAAACTATAATAACTGTTGATGACAACACCATTTTATTACATAAGATTGGATTTTAAATTTGCTCTAGCTTAAACAAATTATAAAACATCCGATAACCAGAGACAAAAGGCATTAGTTTTCGTGGTCTTTATAATTTGCTATATATTTGTGTTTAAAAGCTTCATTGGCATGTCCTATTCTTTTTTATATGAACATTGAGCATTATATATTGTTTGCTGCAAAAATTTGCATTTTACTACCAATATTTGATAGTGCGTCCAGCTAACAGAGACTGGGCGTGTCAGACAGAGCGCTGGCATACACTGTCAAACAAGACTAGGGTGTAATTGCCTATAAACGCTTTACCCGCACAACCAACTGAAGCGCAGACGACAAGGGTGACTAATTTTATACGTAAGCATGCCTGGTAAACGTTTGTTTTAGCATACTGCTTGGGACCTGCTGCATTTCATTTTCCGGTATGGATATGTTGTGAAAATTTTGGGGTAGGGTAGGTTTATACTTTCTTCAAATTCTGTCTTTATGGCAAAACTAGTTTGAATTTTAAGCCCGATACAGTAATATTAAATCACCAATTAGAATTCAGCGGGACAAGGGTTAAGTATCTGTATCGCATACATGTATCTGCAAAAGTCTCTAATAATCGCTCATTCTGGCGTGTCCAGGGAGACTAGATGTCTAAAAGTTGTTTGGAGTCTTCTTTAACTTTCATACTTTGTTTAAGCGAGAAACGAAGGCTCTGGCGAGGTCATGCGTACATGTGGGCTCGTCAGAGCCTTGGCCACATGCTGATGTAAAAAGAACCATCATCTCGTGTGCTGATCCCTTTATAGTACAACGTAAGTGTGATTAAAATTTTATTGCGGACCATTATTTTCATTTCTTATTCAGTATAATAATTTTATAGTTACAATTTCAAACATTGTCTGAGCGTATATATCTTGACTAGTTAGTCAGTGTGCTTGTTATCCAAATTAATTCGAAATGCATTTTTCTCATAATGGGGCTCAAAACTACTACAGGTATATACAGGTATACAGGTGTAGAGGTAAAATTTGTATAGAGTACAGTGACGTCACTAATTTTAACTGTAATCGGAGAGGTCTATTGACAATAAAAGGTAATCCCGCATTTAGACAGGTAAACGAACGAGGATATTGGTAGTTATATCCTTACTAATGCATTAAAGCTATCATTGGGCGTCACAGACCAGTGGTCCAGTGGTTAAGTAGCGATATTTACATATTCGAACCTGTACTTTTTTCTGAGGGGTTCGAATTCCTTAGTTTTTATTTTCTTTTTGTTTCTTTGTCTTTCTCTTTCAGTGAGCAGTTTGAATTACCTAGCGCTGTAACAAACAGTGGCGGATCCAGAAGAGGTTCAGTGGGCTTCGGAACAGATTATTTCATTTTTAAAGGGATATTCAAGAAAAATGAGAGATCATCTGCAAATCGACCCCCTCCCTAATTTATCTGAATCCCCTCTCCTGGAGTCGTGGATCCGCCTTTGAACAAAAGGGCTTATGTCGATATTTCAGGCTTTACAGGAAAACCAGTTAAAGGCGAGGGTTTTAACGACTCACGAAGGGTCTAGCAGATGTTAGTGTATCAGAAAACCACGTTTGATCGTTATTATTGCATAAAGTCATATTTTCACTTGAAAACTTTGGGAAAACGCTTCGAAAAGTTGCATTACTATAATGGCGCGCAAAAGCATGAAGTATTCGTAGGTTTTGGAAAAGCCTGTTCCAGAGCAAAAACTTACGTCATCCTTACGCCACTGAATAACATTCATTCTATACACGCTACTGTTGATGACGTCAATTTTTGTGACGGCCCAGAATGCGTATATGTAAAGTAGAAAAGCCGTGCATCAACAGCACGTAAATTGCCTGATTATTACATGGGTTTTTGCCAGTTAAAACATGGTTGTTAATAACGTGCGACACGGGTTTTATGCAATAATTAAAGTTAAAATGAGTCATCATCTACATCCACACAGTGCGTTGTTAATGCGAGCGGCAAACGCTCTGGTGAGTTTGCGTATTTCTGCATGCTCACCTGATCCTTTGATGCTCAGTATTGCGATCAAAATCTCACTATGCTGTCATCATTTTATGAACTTTTATATCATATATATATATATATATATATATATATATATATATATATATATATATATATATATATATATATATATATATATATATATATATACTTAAAGCCAAAAGTAACTTTACACTTTAGACTACCGGATATATCTTTACTGTTTTTGATTTTAACCAAATTAAATATTGCAATGAGTTGCTGGCGCCCGCCCTAACCTAGTTCATGAAAAACAACTTAGGTAAATTAATCTTCATTCGAGTTATCTTTGCTTTCATTAAAAGCACAAACTCAGCATTTCCTAGCAAATTCCAAAGTAAACCTAGGATTTGAACACGCTATTTGAAGGGCCATTGATTGCCCATTAAAAATACTGCAAGACATTTAGTATCTGACGTATAGTTAGGTTTTTGCAGCAGCTTAAAGTTGGTTTACTTTGAAATTATCTCCCTTTGAATTAAAACAATTGTAAACTTTAGTCCTTGCTAAAAGCTTTATCTCAGATGACATTTAATGATTTTAATCAGCGATTTGTTGGGACTTCTGCCCTGAGTATGTGACAAGATAATCTGATAAAATTCCCATCGGTTTGGAAGAAAAACAGCAAACAATTTCTTATGGGAAATTCCATTGAAACCACAATAAAGTTCACAAAAGGGGTATATACGTAAAAACACAACTCTAATTTGTGTTTCTCGAAGGATGATCCGGGCTGATTTGAATTTTAAACAACAATACAATAGCCTGTTTCTCAGACTGGTTCTTTAAAGTTAAAAATTGTCCAATCGCAAAGCTACAGTAACACATCAAAAGTGAGGCGTTTTGGAAAAGTTTATTTTGCCCCCTTGCCTCTTTCATTAGGGCATTGTGGTTGCATTTATGACAGCAAAAACATGAAATTCATCTGTCATATGAATAAATGATTGAACTTTAAAATGAATTAAATACATTTAAAATACCACTCACCAATGCCCAGAAAAGGCATGTATAATAACAGTGTAATGTTACTTTTGGCTTTGAGTATATATTGAAATATATTGAAATAAAATACTATTAGTTAAAAAATATAAAATATAAAAATTGAAAAAATAAAATATTAAAAAATATAAAGAAAATACACAAAATCAGAAAATATCTAGAATAAGAAAATACACAATGGAAACAAATGTAAAAAATGGAGCATATCAATAAGCCTATAAAATGCTAAACAATGGGATTCGAACCCTTAACCTTTTACATAGCTCACGTGCATATTATTACAGTTGCCTCTCTAACTACTGTGCCACCGAGGATTTACATGCCATGATCATTATTTATCGCTAAATCCGTACAATTGTTTTACCTGCTGTGTTATTATTTTTTTCTGAATGAACTTGAATGAATGAATAACGGTATTAAGCTGCTACACCTGTTTTCTATTGGACTCTATCCATGACGGACAATACTCTTACCGTGTAAGATCTATAAAGCGTTTTACAGGTAAATAAATACACTCTGGCCCACTTCGAATCGAACTTAAGTTCCTACTATAGTTCTTACGTAATAGTTGCACGCACACGTTTACATCGGAACGGCTGCAGTTGGAACTTTAGTTGGTTGCAATGTAAACAAAGTGAATAGCCTTGCATGCCCCCTTTCAATTCTTCATTGCAGACAAAACAGATGTTCATATACTGCACAGCCAACTCTTATAAACAATTACGAATAAGAAGGACCGCCAACAGTGCACGGCGAGTAATTACTTTTTAAAACAAATACTTCCGAGGCTACTGGCAGATCTTGAACCCATCTTGTAAAATAGGGCTAGAGGAGGGAACCAGACAATCTACTAGAGTAACGATGCTTTGACCCACCGTTAATCTCTAGTGAACTATAGTAGCGACTATCGATGTTCGAATCAAACTATAGTTACTATAGTAGGAACTATAGTTCGATTCGAAGTGCGCCTCTGTCTTACCGATTTTTATATGGAAATGTCTAGGTGTGTGTCTTTGCTAAGTACCGCCCAGTCTCTCTTAACTGGTCGAACTATGGTTTAAATGATAAACCTACAAGGATACCCCAATTTTAGCGCTGATTTGAGATATTGCCTACCCCGCAGGTATTCCGTTGAGCATAGCTTTTTTGTGTACCAATTTTTAAGAGTTTGATTTTTGAATTCAGCACACTTTTCTACATTACAACACACCTTCAAACCTTTTGGCCTCAACCACTTGATTAAACCTATTGCAGACTCTCGGACTATTGTGATGACATTATGACGTTCGAAAGTTTACAGCTGACACCATTTAGGAAAGTGCATGTTGTCAGTGTCACTGGACCTTACTATGTTTGTTTAAAGGGAAATACGAAGCTCAAATAATTTTGACTGGTTCTCCATTTTTGCCTTGTTGATATTGATGCATTATGATGGCAGAGGTGTGCTAAAATAAGTGCAGATTATTAAGAAAAGTATTAAATTTTTAGAATTTACATGGAATCATGTATACTTCGGGTCTCTTGCAAAGTAACTGAAGCCCGGCTTCACGTTAACTTTGCAAGAGACTCGAAGCATTGATGGTTCCAATTCGGGCTTCACTTACTTTGCAAGAGACCCGAGGTATTCATGATTCCATGATCATTCCAAAAATTGAATTTTATTGCTTATATTTACATTTTATTATACATATCTAAAAGATAGAAATTATTTAATTACTTATAATTTAGAAACAAAAAAGTTTTGTGTTTAATATGTAACTGTATTAACGGTGTTGTTGGAGTATAAAACGGAAAAGCGAAACAGCCAATGTGAACACGGACAGCGAATGAAGCAAGCAAGAAGCTTGTTTTGCACGTGCGACTCATGTGTGGCTCGCTGCCAATAACAACACCAGTGTCACTTCTGACGAATTAATTCAATGTTCGGAGCGTATTGCACGGGCAATTGAGCTTGGCAGCTGTCAATCAAATTTATGTCGTTCATGAGGCTATGAACGGTTGCAAAATCTAAAGATTCATTCATTAAAGGCTTTTTTTGAAAAAGTAAATATTTGATGATGAATTGCTAATATCCTTATTTCTCTGAAGTGTGTCTGCAAACAAAATGTCTTATTTCATGAAAATGGTGCATTAGCTCCCATTACGCAGTATACGCACGTGCGTAATAAACATAGTAACACTCAAGGGAGCTCAACTAATATGGTAATTTGGTTTCCCATACCATTATAAGCAACTGCTCTTAAAGGAAAGAATTCGGTCCTCTGGGAGCAAATTCTTTCCTTTAAGAGAAGTTCCAATTTGAAAAGGGGCATAATTGTAGAGAATCAATGCTTGATACAGTAGTCTCCCTTTGATGTGCTTAACCTTTTCAGCTTTCTGGTCAAGCTACTATGATGGTACATGTGGAAGTGATAGATTTTGAAAGGTGTCTATTTGGCTTAAAATAGGCCATACTCATAAGAGATGTGGCTTCACTACATGCATCAAACAATAAACTCTATTGTAATAAATAACTTTTATTTTCATAAGTCATTGAGTGTTTCCGGCTTGCTACTGACTATCTCGATATACCATTGCATCCAGGCAGATTAAAAACGGGTTATAAAATTGTGTGATGTAACCTAAGAAAAGATATTTATCAGATTCGTCTTTCTGTGGCATTTGAACTCGGTCTGTACTGTTCGTCAACATGTACGTCTCATTATAAGGATGGCAACGTTACGCATATGTGAAAGATATCGTTTTCCAAATCTGCTAGTCAATTTAATTACTCTAATAAGTCCCTATAGTCCTGCCACAATAATAAGAAACGCGAAAATCTGGAATATTACTTAATTACTTGCATATTTTCGAACATAAAGTTCAAATCTCGATTAAGAATATCCTGCAGTGTCAAAGGAAAATTGTTTGAAGAATCTACTTCCACTGCCCTGACCCCTAATCTCTTGGGAATTTCGCCATTTTTAGGCTTTCTGAAAAGCGGGGGGAATTTAAACGACGTAACAGCCATAAGACGGCCTATATATCTGTACTTAAATTTCTACAGGTAAGTGTCAAAAGCACACATTTTCAAATCGTGACTACTTTGTACATGCCAGTTTTATTTTTAAGCACTGCCATTCGTTGATAGTATCGGTTCAATCAGCGTAGACACAGATCCAACTGATCAAATACGGTCAGTTTGATCTAGGTAAATACTGTTTGCTATGTTTGCAAGGACATTTCTACTAAAACGGCGTGATGTGGCTATTATGGACAGTTTTATAAAAATAACTCTTACAGTGGTAAATGGTTTAAACATTATCAACTACATATGTAATTTTATAGTCAACCATTCATTTTCTGCAATTAGTTGATTTGAGCTGTTTACATAGATTCTTCCAATGGTAACACTCAAGACTTGACAAGTGTCAAATAAGTGGAATAAAATGCCCAAATGCTACCATCAGAATTATTAGAGCAAAAACCAGGCAATATCGTTTGTCAAAATACTGCCTGAAATGATTCATGATTATTGAATGCTAAAGGTGATATAAATTGAAAACGTGCATCTAAAGTCATTTATTCGCGATTCTAACTTATGCAGCAGTACTGTATATGTATGATACATTTTATGCTATACTGAACAAAAGTGAAACCGCTACTCTACAATATTTTATATTTTGTGAGAAAGTATTGGACGAAACGTATTTACTAAAGCTTAATGTTTTCCAAACAAATGATTCGTCGAAACTCCACCAATTTGTCTCTTTTGATGTCTGAGTTATGTTCCTTTTTGTGTTTAAAGCTTATTCACTGAATTTTGCAATTGCGCATGCGTAAAAAAGAGTGTTCTGCATATCAGAATTTGTCATACTTGTGTTGCATTAAAACACAAGAAAACAAGCTGAACAATCAATTTCGAGTTTATCCAATTTGTAAAAAAAATGTAAAACGGCTCCCTTTGACAAAAACAAATAGGTAATATTAATATTTGGTAATCTTCGATTTATCACAATTTTCGATAACTTTCTTTCTTTTGCCAAATCAGGTAGACCTATCAGCACATTGTTCCTACCATTTCTCGACCAGTAATGTGCTCATACTAAGATGAAACAACACATTGATTTTCCTTTGGAGATTTCAAGCTTGGTCAATTAGATAAAAAGCCCCGCTTACTAAGGTTGCTATCTAAACGATCCAAACACATTTTTGATAAGTCCCTCACATTTCTGGTTGTCACATGTCAAAGCCTACCATTTCGTTCAGTCGGATCTGGTAGAGGCCCTAAACTGTGTGATATTTTTGTTCTAATTTGTAACCTGAAAAATTGGACCCCTGGCATATTTAAATGGCTTTCATGTGATTCCTCGTGACAGCATCCGTAAACCTTTTACTTTTTATGCATAACCTAGTCTTTGAACATTCAGATACACTTTCATTTGCTATACTGGCTTGCTTCATTTCCCATGTATATGGCAAACAATTCAGGTGTAGCGTTTTCACTTTTGTTCAGTATATAACAACACGGAGATCACTGACCTAAAACAACATCGAATGATTAGTCAACCGTTGCATATTATTAATAAACTGGGTCAGTTTATGTCCATTCTACCAACAGTAATACTCCCCCGTTGAAAAGAACCAAAAATATGCCAAAATTCCATCTAATTACAGAAGAACACAGCAAAAACACCAGGTTGAAAATTTTGTCAAAAAATACTGCAGCTTTTTCTACACACATATCGAAAAGTTCAAGAGAAAATAACGTGAAAAGCTGCACTTAAAGTCGATTTTTCGCGTTTCTTATTAATGCGACAGTACTTTAGTCTGTTTATTTCAAATTTCTTGTAAAAGCAGTCCTCGGTATGCTGCCTAAGACTTCAACTGACAGTACCGGAAGTTGTAAAGTCTGTCCCTGAAACAAATAAAATAATACAATAATTCCTCGAAAATTCGAGCTTCAATTTTTCAAAAAATTCGCAAATTCAAATTAAATTTTAGACACAATCGATTCAGAGAATGGAGCATATACACAAACTGATCAATTCGTTGGCCATTTAAGCTTTATGGACTTTCATAACCTTACAAGTAAAGGGACCCCAAGTTCAAGTTATAAATGTTGGGTGTCTTTCTTTCTCAGTTTCTTTCAAAGGGCATACAAAAGCAAACAGTGAAGATCCTGATCACATCATGAGTAGTCTGCTCTGGTTTTGCACTCTTTGCCAGTGTCATATAAAAGAGACTCAATAGACTTGAAAGGGATTACCTCTTGGCTGTCGTGGTGTTGTGTTTTATTGTGTTTTGTGACTTTCCCGAATGTGTACTGGTTCACATCAGAATAGAGGGCAAAGTTGGCGCCGTGAAACTAATTTAAGCCCTCCAGTAAAACTATTTTTACTGACCGGCGGTGCTTCTTTTGTGGATCATTTTTGGTTATTCATGATTCGTGTTTCTCTTGATTTTTCATTGTAGCCTTGTGGTCACCTGCTGGGAAAAGCCAGACCTCTTGGCTCTCTCGTATATTGGATTTTGTCAATTTCCAATGTGGTGTCCTGGGCAGGTGTGGTGCTTGATTGTATCGATTAATTACTGACCATTGCCTACTTACGTACTTTGTATGGGTAAATGTTTTCGTAAAGGTTGAAAGAGGGGAGCTTAATAGTTCCAGGCGCGTAGCTTGACAGAGGCCAGAAAGCCTGGGCTTCAACATCATATGGGCCTCCATGCGAGAAAAAAACTGACCGTTTAGCTTGCGAACAGCAAAGGCGCCGACCAGCCTGTGCATCCGCGCAGTCTGATCAGCGCCTTTGTTATTTGCTATCTGAAAAGTAAAGTAACTAGGTCAGATATTTCTTAATTCTCCAATTTGTTTTGGTGGGCTTCAACATGATAAAGCCTCTGGCTACGCCCCTGTGTTCACCAATTGAAGCCTAATAAAGCTTCTCACTCTTATCTATTACAAGATTTTTTCCAATCATATCGGTGTAAGGCGGTATTTTTCCAAATTTCAATAGCATGAATAGAACATTCTCTAAGCAATCGGTCCAGAGCCTGATCCAAACGTTGCGTTTTGTGGCGTATGGTCAGATTCTGCACTGTTCTTCCTTTTACCATAAAATATAATTTGACATATATTGTTTGAGGTTCACAGGGCAGGTGTGATATGCCCCTTCATGTGGGCCAGGACGTGAGAAAACCTGTCTTCGGGGGTTTGCGAACAACACTGGCGCAGACCAGCCTGCGCATCCGCGCAGTCTGATCAGCACCTTTGTTGTTCGCATTTTGGAAAGTATCATATGAAAACTTGCTACAGGTAAAATTTCAATTTTCTAGCTAGCCTCTGTAGCTGATGAGACTGGTTTGAAACTAGATTTGTCTTAAGCCCAGGAATCAGGTTTTCTCGCGACTAGGGCCATGTGATTCTGGTATGAAAATCTCCTGAGATAACTACAAAGAGCTCAGTTGGTATAGAGCAGGGTTGGTAACAGACAGGTTATATCACTAAGTCCATTGGACTGTTGGTACACATTGCTTATGTAACTGCAAAATCTACTACATGTACAAGACGGTGCAAATGCGCATTCTCGCCAGAGTAGCAGTGTTTGTAAGGGAACATGTCGCCACTTGTGTTTTCCAGTGGGAGGGCTGTGCAGGGGGTCCCCAATCCCTTCCCTCGTCCCTCTTGATCCTCTGTGCCCATTTCATATTTACTCATGCAAGCTAGAATATTGAATGTTTGTTTCAGCAAGTTCAGCAATTATGCTTGCCAGAAAATGATTAACAAACGGGCTGATCTGCGTATTTGTTGTTAGAAAACAAAAAGTTAGTCTTTCTCTATAAATGACATTGAAATACATCGCTTTTAGAGTACTGTCCTGACTTGGCTCCCAGTACCAGTAGTTAAACAGATGACGGAGAGCATTGATATGACTGTAAACAATATTATTTCAATACAAAAACCTGTGCAAAAAGGGCGACTCAAAATTAGTCAAACCAAATATCTTAATGACAAATGGTAGCTAAATGAAGGTAAAAATTATTGCAGAATGCTCCAACGGGAGCATTCTGCAAAAAATTTGACCTGTATTAAGCTATTATTGGTCTTGAAAACCGATTTTCGGCCTTTTTCAGAGTGGCCGTTTTACACAGGTTTTTCTGTACTTACTCTTTCTTGTTATTATGATATGAATATACAGCAACGGGAACATAGTTGGTGGGTACAGTGAAGTCCATATCTCCATCCCAAGTATTAGCCCAGTAGGAATGACAGTTGTCCGTGTCGTGAGCTGCAAACATTAAATCACAAGTATAAGCTTTTCAAAAAAAAGCTTGCCATCTCTCAGCAACTAACTCAAGTGGGTTGAAATTACAGCAGCCATTTGTAAGCAAACTTTCTGGAGCTGTGAAAGATGAGCTATTCAATTACACACCAAACTCATCGCTATCTCCGCTCATGGAGATGGCAATGAGCTGGGTGTGCCATTTAAGTGTTGTAACACCTTGATGTAATATTCATAGAAATGGCTATCTCATGCTACATCACTTTGCCGGTGCTACCATACAGGTTGCAAACGTAGTCGGTTATAATTGTCATCCACCTGAGGATGGCACAATTCCAGTTAAGTAACTAGCTGGCATACATAGTACTACGATTAATGTGCTTTACATACTCGATTCTTTAATTGTGCCAGACTTTCCCAATTGACACGGAAATTGTAATTGCATATGTTTAAATGCTTTCAAACTGTAAGTATTTTGCAAGTATAACTATACAGGATTATCTGTCCCTCGAAATCTCGGTTAATACCTTTCGCTTGGTATGATTTTTCAAATGTTGGCCTGCCTGATAATGGGTGTATGTGCCATAACAGTTTACATGTACCCAAAAGCGACACGAAGATATGTGAATTGTTCAATTATTTCGAATTCATTCAAAACTGTCTCACCAGCGTCACTTGCACGCTTCAATGAGTAGAGCCCTGGGCAAATGTTATCAAAGTTGTTTTAATGTACAAAATATTATCATTATATCACTAAATACTGTAATACACTATACTGTTATCTATATCATAAATTTAATGATGTTTCTATAAAAGCAATCAAAAGTCATGTATAATACAGTATAATTTTTATATTTAGTTCGGCTATGGTATTTTATCCTGCTTGTAGAGTGTGATTATAGCTATCCTGTATACATGAGTGATACACCATAGAAGACAGGGCAATCTTCGAAGTATATGACATGTTTAGATACTAGAACTTTGCCATCACTCAGCAAGTCTCTTGATACAAATTGGTGATCCTTGGGAATACATTTTTGACGCCCCTAATACTCGTCATGTATGACGTATAGTATGGGAGTGATATAAACCACTGGTGGTTTACATATTATGTTGTGTACTCACGTCTGTAATAACGTTGCGTATATATGGCAAAGTCGTGCGTGTTCGTTCCACAAAGTTACGTTATTTGTAACCGGAAATTAAGTGTCATATGATAAAAAGAATGTAACATTCATTGTCCTGTTTTATTGAATTGATAAAACTCGTAGAGAAGAAAAACACACTCGATAAAATGCCAGTCAAGCCTCACATTTCATCTCTTTCCCAATTTCGCTCACTATATTCAATAATACACAAGGAGTAGTGTTACATTTTGTTTATACATGTAGGCACTGAGCTGCTTATCGGATTTTCCTCCTTCCGCTAATTTAAGAAGAGTTGATGTCAGTTACAGGCGAAAGTATGTGCATGGCACACTGCATAACCGCATGGCCAAGCATACTAAGCTAAAGTGTGGATAGGTGAACGGACTGCTCCGAAATGATCATAGCTGTAGACTGGGATGTTAAACATCAAACCTAACAAACAATGACATGCGTGGATCCAGAATCTTTTGTCATGGTGGAGGTGAGGGGTCCAAACATTTAGATTTATATTTTTTGCTTTAGTCATCATATTTTACAGAGGGGAGAGGGTCCCCCTACCAATATTCAAAGCGGGTCATCATCAGCCTGCCAGCGAGACGCCATTTGGATGGCGTTTCGCTGGTGGCTGATGATGACCCCAGGTGATGACGTGTTTTTCTAGGGGTGGGAGTCTCGTTAGAACCCCTCCCCCATTCTGCCGGGGTCCGCGTATGAATGACTTACTTGACACTGAGCAGCATCTGATTCTCCATCTGCGATCTTCATGTTTTCCGCTATGTATACTAAACATTCCTGTTATATAACCGTCGTTGGGGCATATGTAGTAAAACGATGCATCCTAGTAGTTCACGTATGCTGTAATAAAAGGAAGATCAGAATATATCTGCGATATTCATGTTTTCCGCTATGTATACTAAACATTCCTGTTATATAACCGTCGTTGGGGCATATGTAGTAAAACGATGCATCCCAGTAGTTCACGTATGCTGTAATAAAAGGAAGATGAGAATATATCTGCGATCTTCATGTTTTCCGCTATGTATACTAAACATTCCTGTTATATAACCGTCGTTGGGGCATATGTAGTAAAACGATGCATCCCAGTAGTTCACGTATTCTGTAATAAAAGGAAGTTGAGAATATATCTGCGATCTTCATGTTTTCCGCTATGTATACTAAACATTCCTGTTATATAACCGTCGTTAGGCATATGTAGTAAAACGACGCATCCCAGTAGTTCACGTATGCTGTAATAAAAGGAAGATGAGAATATATCTGCGATCTTCATGTTTTCCGCTATGTATACTTAACATTCCTGTTATATAACCGTCGTTGGGGCATATGTAGTAAAACGATGCATCCCAGTAGTTCACGTATGCTGTAATAAAAGGAAGATGAGAATATATCTGCGATCTTCATGTTTTCCGCTATGAATACTAAACATTCCTGTTATATAACCGTCGTTGGGGCATATGTAGTAAAACGATGCATCCCAGTAGTTCACGTATGCTGTAATAAAAGGAAGATGAGAATATATCTGCGATCTTCATGTTTTCAGCTATGTATACTAAACATTCCTGTTATATAACCGTCGTTGGGACATTTGTAGTAAAACGACGCATCCCAGTAGTTCACGTATGCTGTAATAAAAGGAAGTTGAGAATATATCTGCGATCTTCATGTTTGCCGCTATGTATACTAAACATTCCTGTTATATAACCGTCGTTGGGGCATATGTAGTAAAACGATGCATCCCAGTAGTTCACGTATGCTGTAATAAAAGGAAGTTGAGAATATATCTACGATCATCATGTTTTCCGCTATGTATACTAAACATTCCTGTTATATAACCGTCGTTGGGGCATATGTAGTAAAACGATGCATCCCAGTAGTTCACGTATGCTGTAATAAAAGGAAGATGAGAATATATCTGCGATCATCATGTTTTCCGCTATGTATACTAAACATTCCTGTTATATAACCGTCGTTGGGGCATATGTAGTAAAACGATTCATCCCAGTAGTTCACGTATGCTGTAATAAAAGGAAGTTGAGAATATATCTGCGATCTTCATGTTTTCCGCTATGTTTACTAAACATTCCTGTTATATAACCGTCGTTGGGGCATATGTAGTAAAACGATGCATCCCAGTAGTTCACGTTTGCTGTAATAAAAGGAAGTTGAGAATATATCTGCGATCTTCATGTTTGCCGCTATGTATACTAAACATTCCTGTTATATAACCGTCGTTGGGGCATATGTAGTTTAAACGATGCATCCCAGTAGTTCACGTATGCTGTAATAAAAGGAAGTTGAGAATATATCTGCGATCTTCATGTTTTCCGCTATGTATAATAAACATTCCTGTTATATAACCGTCGTTGGGGCATATGTAGTAAAACGATGCATCCCAGTAGTTCACGTATGCTGTAATAAAAGGAAGATGAGAATATATCTGCGATCATCATGTTTTCCGCTATGTATACTAAACATTCCTGTTATATAACCGTCGTTGGGGCATATGTAGTAAAACGATGCATCCCAGTAGTTCACGTATGCTGTAATAAAAGGAAGTTGAGAATATATCTGCGATCTTCATGTTTGCCGCTATGTATACTAAACATTCCTGTTATATGACCGTCGTTGGGGCATATGTAGTAAAACGATGCATCCCAGTAGTTCACGTATGCTGTAATAAAAGGAAGATGAGAATATATCTGCGATCATCATGTTTTCCGCTATGTATACTAAACATTCCTGTTATATAACCGTCGTTGGGTCATATGTAGTAAAACGATGCATCCCAGTAGTTCACGTATGCTGTAATAAAAGGAAGATAAGAATATATCTGCGATCTTCATGTTTGCCGCTTTGTATATTAAACATTCCTGTTATATAACCGTCGTTGGGGCATATGTAGTAAAACGACGCATCCCAGTAGTTCACGTATGCTGTAATAAAAGGAAGTTGAGAATATATCTGCGATCATCATGTTTTCCGCTATGTATACTAAACATTCCTGTTATATAACCGTCGTTGGGGCATATGTAGTAAAACGATGCATCCCAGTAGTTCACGTATGCTGTAATAAAAGGAAGATGAGAATATATCTGCGATCTTCATGTTTTCCACTATGTATACTAAACATTCCTGTTATATAACCGTCGTTGGGGCATATGTAGTAAAACGATGCATCCCAGTAGTTCACGTATGCTGTAATAAAAGGAAGATGAGAATATACATGTATCTGCGATCTTCATGTTTGCCGCTATGTATACTAAACATTCCTGTTATATAACCGTCGTTGGGGCATATGTAGTAAAACGACGCATCCCAGTAGTTCACGTATGCTGTAATAAAAGGAAGTTGAGAATATATATGCGATCTTCATGTTTTCCGCTATGTATACTAAACATTCCTGTTATATAACCGTCGTTGGGGCATATGTAGTAAAACGATGCATCCCAGTAGTTCATGTATGCTGTAATAAAAGGAAGATAAGAATATGTCTGCGATCTTCATGTTTTCCGCTATGTATACTAAACATTCCTGTTATATAACCGTCGTTGGTGCATATGTAGTAAAACGACGCATCCCAGTAGTTCACGTATGCTGTAATAAAAGGAAGTTGAGAATATATCTGCGATCTTCATGTTTTCCGCTATGTATACTAAACATTCCTGTTATATAACCGTCGTTGGGGCATATGTAGTAAAACGACGCATCCCAGTAGTTCACGTATGCTGTAATAAAAGGAAGATCAGAATATATCTGCGATCTTCATGTTTTCTGCTATGTATACTAAACATTCCTGTTATATAACCATCGTTGAGGCATATGTAGTAAAACGATGCATCCCAGTACTTCAAGTATGCTGTAATAAAAGGAAGATGAGAATATATCTGCGATCTTCATGTTTGCCGCTATGTATACTAAACATTCCTGTTATATAACCGTCGTTGGGGCATATGTAGTAAAACGATGCATCCCAGTAGTTAACGTATGCTGTAATAAAAGGAAGATGAGAATATATCTGCGATCTTCATGTTTTCCGCTTTGTATACTTAACATTCCTGTTATATAACCGTCGTTGGGGCATATGTAGTAAAACGATGCATCCCAGTAGTTCACGTATGCTGTAATAAAAGGAAGATGAGAATATATCTGCGATCATCATGTTTTCTGCTATGTATACTAAACATTCCTGTTATATAACCATCGTTGAGGCATATGTAGTAAAACGATGCATCCCAGTACTTCACGTATGCTGTAATAAAAGGAAGATGAGAATATATCTGCGATCTTCATGTTTTCCGCTTTGTATACTTAACATTCCTGTTATATAACCGTCGTTGGGGCATATGTAGTAAAACGATGCATCCCAGTAGTTCACGTATGCTGTAATAAAAGGAAGATGAGAATATATCTGCGATCATCATGTTTTCCGCTATGTTTACTAAACATTCCTGTTATATAACCGTCGTTGGGGCACATGTAGTAAAACGATGCATCCCAGTAGTTCACGTATGCTGTAATAAAAGGAAGTTGAGAATATATCTGCGATCTTCATGTTTTCCGCTATGTATACTAAACATTCCTGTTATATAACCGTCGTTGGGGCATATGTAGTAAAACGATGCATCCCAGTAGTTCACGTATGCTGTAATAAAAGGAAGATGAGAATATGTCTGCGATCATCATGCTTTCCACTATGTATACTAAACATTCCTGTTATATAACCGTCGTTGGGGCATATGTAGTAAAACGATGCATCCCAGTAGTTCACGTATGCTGTAATAAAAGGAAGTTGAGAATATATCTGCGATCTTCATGCTTGCCGCTATGTATACTTAACATTCCTGTTATATAACCGTCGTTGGGGCATATGTAGTAAAACGATGCATCCCAGTAGTTCACGTATGCTGTAATAAAAGGAAGATAAGAATATATCTGCGATCTTCATGTTTTCCGCTATGTATACTAAACATTCCTGTTATATAACCGTCGTTGGGGCATATGTAGTAAAACGATGCATCCCAGTAGTTCACGTATGCTGTAATAAAAGGAAGATGAGAATATGTCTGCGATCATCATGCTTTCCACTATGTATACTAAACATTCCTGTTATATAACCGTCGTTGGGGCATATGTAGTAAAACGATGCATCCCAGTAGTTCACGTATGCTGTAATAAAAGGAAGTTGAGAATATATCTGCGATCTTCATGCTTGCCGCTATGTATACTTAACATTCCTGTTATATAACCGTCGTTGGGGCATATGTAGTTAAACGATGCATCCCAGTAGTTCACGTATGCTGTAATAAAAGGAAGTTGAGAATATATCTGCGATCTTCATGTTTTCCGCTATGTATACTAAACATTCCTGTTATATAACCGTCGTTGGGGCATATGTAGTAAAACGACGCATCCCAGTAGTTCACGTATGCTGTAATAAAAGGAAGATCAGAATATACATGTATCTGCGATCTTCATGTTTGCCGCTATGTATACTAAACATTCCTGTTATATAACCGTCGTTGGGGCATATGTAGTAAAACGATGCATCCCAGTAGTTCACGTATGCTGTAATAAAAGGAAGATGAGAATATATCTGCGATCTTCATGTTTGCCGCTATGTATACTAAACATTCCTGTTATATAACCGTCGTTGGGGCATATGTAGTAAAACGATGCATCCCAGTAGTTCACGTATGCTGTAATAAAAGGAAGATGAGAATATATCTGCGATCATCATGTTTTCCGCTATGTATACTAGACATTCCTGTTATATAACCGTCGTTGGGGCATATGTAGTAAAACGATGCATCCCAGTAGTTCACGTATGCTGTAATAAAAGGAAGTTGAGAATATATCTGCGATCTTCATGTTTGCCGCTATGTATACTAAACATTCCTGTTATATAACCGTCGTTGGGGCATATGTAGTAAAACGATGCATCCCAGTAGTTCACGTATGCTGTAATAAAAGGAAGATGAGAATATATCTGCGATCATCATGTTTTCCGCTATGTATACTAAACAGTCCTGTTATATAACCGTCGTTGGGGCATATGTAGTAAAACGATGCATCCCAGTAGTTCACGTATGCTGTAATAAAAGGAAGATGAGAATATATCTGCGATCTTCATGTTTGCCGCTATGTATACTAAACATTCCTGTTATATAACCGTCGTTTGGGCATATGTAGTAAAACGATGCATCCCAGTAGTTCACGTATGCTGTAATAAAAGGAAGATGAGAATATATCTGCGATCTTCATGTTTGCCGCTATGTATACTAAACATTCCTGTTATATAACCGTCGTTGGGGCATATGTAGTAAAACGATGCATCCCAGTAGTTCACGTATGCTGTAATAAAAGGAAGATGAAAATATATCTGCGATCATCATGTTTTCCGCTATGTATACTAAACATTCCTGTTATATAACCGTCGTTGGGGCATATGTAGTAAAACGATGCATCCCAGTAGTTCACGTATGCTGTAATAAAAGGAAGATGAGAATATATCTGCGATCTTCATGTTTTCCGCTATGTATACTAAACATTCCTGTTATATAACCGTCGTTGGGACATATGTAGTAAAACGATGCATCCCAGTAGTTCACGTATGCTGTAATAAAAGGAAGTTGAGAATATATCTGCGATCTTCATGTTTTCCGCTATGTATACTAAACATTCCTGTAATATAACCGTCGTTGGGACATATGTAATTAAACGACGCATCCCAGTAGTTCACGTATGCTGTAATAAAAGGAAGATGAGAATATATCTGCGATCATCATGTTTTCCGCTATGTATACTAAACATTCCTGTTATATAACCGTCGTTGGGGCATATGTAGTAAAACGACACATCCCAGTAGTTCACGTATGCTGTAATAAAAGGAAGTTGCGAATATATCTGCGATCTTTATGTTTGCCGCTATGTATACTAAACATTCCTGTTATATAACCGTCGTTGGGGCATATGTAGTAAAACGATGCATCCCAGTAGTTCACGTATGCTGTAATAAAAGGAAGTTGAGAATATATCTGCGATCTTCATGTTTTCCGCTATGTATACTAAACATTCCTGTAATATAACCGTCGTTGGGACATATGTAATTAAACGACGCATCCCAGTAGTTCACGTATGCTGTAATAAAAGGAAGATGAGAATATATCTGCGATCATCATGTTTTCCGCTATGTATACTAAACATTCCTGTTATATAACCGTCGTTGGGGCATATGTAGTAAAACGACACATCCCAGTAGTTCACGTATGCTGTAATAAAAGGAAGTTGCGAATATATCTGCGATCTTCATGTTTGCCGCTATGTATACTAAACATTCCTGTTATATAACCGTCGTTGGGTCATATGTAGTAAAACGATGCATCCCAGTAGTTCACGTATGCTGTAATAAAAGGAAGTTGAGAATATATCGGCGTTCTTCATGTTTTCCGCTATGTATACTAAACATTCCTGTTATATAACCGTCGTTGGGGCATATGTAGTAAAACGACGCATCCCAGTAGTTCACGTTTGCTGTAATAAAAGGAAGATGAGAATATATCTGCGATCATCATGTTTTCCGCTATGTATACTAAACATTCCTGTTATATAACCGTCGTTGGGGCATATGTAGTAAAACGATGCATCCCAGTACTTCACGTATGCTGTAATAAAAGGAAGATGAGAATATATATGTATCTGCGATCATCATGTTTGCCGCTATGTATACTAAACATTCCTGTTATATAACCGTCGTTGGGGCATATGTAGTAAAACGATGCATCCCAGTAGTTCACGTATGCTGTGATAAAAGGAAGATGAGAATATATCTGCGATCATCATGTTTGCCGCTATGTATACTAAACATTCCTGTAATATAACCGTCGTTGGGACATATGTAGTAAAACGATGCATCCCAGTAGTTCACGTATGCTGTGATAAAAGGAAGATGAGAATATATCTGCGATCATCATGTTTTCCGCTTTGTATACTTAACATTCCTGTTATATAACCGTCGTTGGGGCATATGTAGTAAAACGATGCATCCCAGTAGCTCACGTATGCTGTAATAAAAGGAAGATGAGAATATACATGTATCTGCAATCTTCATGTTTGCCGCTATGTATACTAAACATTCCTGTTATATAACCGTCGTTGGGTCATATGTAGTAAAACGATGCATCCCAGTAGTTCACGTATGCTGTAATAAAAGGAAGATGAGAATATATCTGCGATCATCATGTTTGCCGCTATGTATACTAAACATTCCTGTTATATAACCGTCGTTGGGCATATGTAGTAAAACGACGCATCCCAGTAGTTCACGTATGCTGTAATAAAAGGAAGTTGAGAATATATCTGCGATCTTCATGTTTTCCGCTATGTATACTAAACATTCCTGTTATATAACCGTCGTTGGTGCATATGTAGTAAAACGACGCATCCCAGTAGGTAACGTATGCTGTAATAAAAGGAAGTTGAGAATATATCTGCGATCTTCATGTTTTCCGCTATGTATACTAAACATTCCTGTTATATAACCGTCGTTGGGGCATATGTAGTAAAACGACGCATCCCAGTAGTTCACGTATGCTGTAATAAAAGGAAGTTGAGAATATATCTGCGATCTTCATGTTTTCCGCTATGTATTCTAAACATTCCTGTTATATAACCGTCGTTGGGTCATATGTAGTAAAACGATGCATCCCAGTAGTTCACGTATGCTGTAATAAAAGGAAGATGAGAATATATCTGCGATCATCATGTTTGCCGCTATGTATACTAAACATTCCTGTTATATAACCGTCGTTGGGCATATGTAGTAAAACGACGCATCCCAGTAGTTCTCGTATGCTGTAATAAAAGGAAGTTGAGAATATATCTGCGATCTTCATGTTTTCCGCTATGTATACTAAACATTCCTGTTATATAACCGTCGTTGGGCATATGTAGTAAAACGACGCATCCCAGTAGTTCTCGTATGCTGTAATAAAAGGAAGTTGAGAATATATCTGCGATCTTCATGTTTTCCGCTATGTATACTTAACATTCCTGTTATATAACCGTCGTTGGTGCATATGTAGTAAAACGACGCATCCCAGTAGGTAACGTATGCTGTAATAAAAGGAAGTTGAGAATATATCTGCGATCTTCATGTTTTCCGCTATGTATACTAAACATTCCTGTTATATAACCGTCGTTGGGGCATATGTAGTAAAACGACGCATCCCAGTAGTTCACGTATGCTGTAATAAAAGGAAGTTGAGAATATATCTGCGATCTTCATGTTTTCCGCTATGTATACTAAACATTCCTGTTATATAACCATCGTTGAGGCATATGTAGTAAAACGATGCATCCCAGTACTTCACGTATGCTGTAATAAAAGGAAGATGAGAATATATCTGCGATCTTCATGTTTTCCACTATGTATACTAAACATTCCTGTTATATAACCGTCGTTGGGGCATATGTAGTAAAACGATGCATCCCAGTAGTTCACGTATGCTGTAATAAAAGGAAGATGAGAATATATCTGCGATCTTCATGTTTTCCGCTATGTATACTAAACATTCCTGTTATATAACCGTCGTTGGGGCATATGTAGTAAAACGATGCATCCCAGTAGTTCACGTATGCTGTAATAAAAGGAAGTTGAGAATATATCTGCGATCTTCATGTTTTCCGCTATGTATACTAAACATTCCTGTTATATAACCGTCGTTGGGGCATATTTAGTAAAACGATGCATCCCAGTAGTTCACGTATGCTGTAAGTAAAGGAAGATGAGAATATATCTGCGATCATCATGTTTTCCGCTATGTATACTAATCATTCCTGTTATATACATATTACCGTCGTTGGGTCATATGTAGTAAAACGATGCATCCCAGTAGTTCACGTATGCTGTAATAAAAGGAAGATAAGAATATATCTGCGATCTTCATGTTTGCCGCTATGTATACTAAACATTCCTGTTATATTACCGTCGTTGGGGCATATGTAGTAAAACGACGCATCCCAGTAGTTCACGTATGCTGTAATAAAAGGAAGTTGAGAATATATCTGCGATCTTCATGTTTTCCGCTATGTATACTAAACATTCCTGTTATATAACCGTCGTTGGGGCATATGTAGTAAAACGATGCATCCCAGTAGTTCACGTATGCTGTAATTAAACGAAGATGAGAATATATCTGCGATCTTCATGTTTGCCGCTATGTATACTAAACATTCCTGTTATATAACCGTCGTTGGGGCATATGTAGTAAAACGATGCATCCCAGTAGTTCACGTATGCTGTAATAAAAGGAAGATAAGAATATGTCTGCGATCTTCATGTTTTCCGCTATGTATACTAAACATTCCTGTTATATAACCGTCGTTGGGGCATATGTAGTAAAACGATGCATCCCAGTAGTTCACGTATGCTGTAATAAAAGGAAGTTGAGAATATATCTGCGATCTTCATGTTTGCCGCTATGTATACTAAACATTCCTATTATATAACCGTCGTTGGGACATTTGTAGTAAAACGACGCATCCCAGTAGTTCACGTATGCTGTAATAAAAGGAAGTTGAGAATATATCTGCGATCATCATGTTTTCCGCTATGTATACTAAACATTCCTGTTATATAACCGTCGTTGGGGCATATGTAGTAACACGATGCATCCCAGTAGTTCACGTATGCTGTAATAAAAGGAAGATGAGAATATATATGTATCTGCGATCTTCATGTTTGCCGCTATGTATACTAAACATTCCTGTTATATAACCGTCGTTGGGGCATATGTAGTAAAACGACGCATCCCAGTAGTTCACGTATGCTGTAATAAAAGGAAGTTGAGAATATATCTGCGATCTTCATGTTTTCCGCTATGTATACTAAACATTCCTGTTATATAACCGTCGTTGGTGCATATGTAGTAAAACGACGCATCCCAGTAGTTCACGTATGCTGTAATAAAAGGAAGTTGAGAATATATCTGCGATCTTCATGTTTTCCGCTATGTATACTAAACATTCCTGTTATATAACCGTCGTTGGTGCATATGTAGTAAAACGACGCATCCCAGTAGTTCACGTATGCTGTAATAAAAGGAAGTTGAGAATATATCTGCGATCTTCATGTTTTCCGCTATGTATACTAAACATTCCTGTTATATAACAATCGTTGAGGCATATGTAGTAAAACGATGCATCCCAGTACTTCACGTATGCTGTAATTAAAGGAAGATGAGAATATATATGTATCTGCGATCTTCATGTTTTCCGCTATGTATTCTAAACATTCCTGTTATATAACCGTCGTTGGGGCATATGTAGTAAAACGATGCATCCCAGTAGTTCACGTATGCTGTAATAAAAGGAAGATGAGAATATGTCTGCGATCTTCATGTTTTCCACTATGTATACTAAACATTCCTGTTATATAACCGTCGTTGGGGCATATGTAGTAAAACGATGCATCCCAGTAGTTCACGTATGCTGTAATAAAAGGAAGTTGAGAATATATCTGCGATCTTCATGTTTTCCGCTATGTATACTAAACATTCCTGTTATATAACCGTCGTTGGGGCATATGTAGTAAAACGACACATCCCAGTAGTTCACGTATGCTGTAATAAAAGGAAGTTGAGAATATATCTGCGATCTTCATGTTTGCCGCTATGTATACTAAACATTCCTGTTATATAACCGTCGTTGAGGCATATGTAGTAAAACGATGCATCCCAGTAGTTCACGTATGCTGTAATAAAAGGAAGATGAGAATATATCTGCGATCATCATGTTTTCCGCTATGTATACTAAACATTCCTGTTATATAACCGTCGTTGGGGCATATGTAGTAAAACGATGCATCCCAGTAGTTCACGTATGCTGTAATAAAAGGAAGTTGAGAATATATCTGCGATCTTCATGTTTGCCGCTATGTATACTAAACATTCCTGTTATATAACCGTCGTTAGGGCATATGTAGTAAAACGATGCATCCCAGTAGTTCACGTATGCTGTAATAAAAGAAAGTTGAGAATATATCTGCGATCTTCATGTTTTCCGCTATTTATACTAGACATTCCTGTTATATAACCGTCGTTGGGGCATATGTAGTAAAACGATGCATCCCAGTAGTTCACGTATGCTGTAATAAAAGGAAGATGAGAATATATCTGCGATCATCATGTTTTCCGCTATGTATACTAAACATTCCTGTTATATAACCGTCGTTGGGGCATATGTAGTAAAACGATGCATCCCAGTAGTTCACGTATGCTGTAATAAAAGGAAGATGAGAATATATCTGCGATCTTCATGTTTGCCGCTTTGTATACTAAACATTCCTGTTATATAACCGTCGTTGGGGCATATTTAGTAAAACGATGCATCCCAGTAGTTCACGTATGCTGTAAGTAAAGGAAGATGAGAATATATCTGCGATCATCATGTTTTCCGCTATGTATACTAAACATTCCTGTTATATAACCGTCGTTGGGGCATATGTAGTAAAACGATGCATCCCAGTAGTTCACGTATGCTGTAATAAAAGGAAGTTGAGAATATATCTGCGATCTTCATGTTTTCCGCTATGTATACTAGACATTCCTGTTATATAACCGTCGTTGGGGCATATGTAGTAAAACGATGCATCCCAGTAGTTCACGTATGCTGTAATAAAAGGAAGATGAGAATATATCTGCGATCATCATGTTTTCCGCTATTTATACTAAACATTCCTGTTATATAACCGTCGTTGGGGCATATGTAGTAAAACGATGCATCCCAGTAGTTCACGTATGCTGTAATAAAAGGAAGATAAGAATATATCTGCGATTTTCATGTTTGCCGCTATGTATACTAAACATTCCTGTTATATAACCGTCGTTGGGGCATATGTAGTAAAACGACGCATCCCAGTAGTTCACGTATGCTGTAATAAAAGGAAGTTGAGAATATATCTGCGATCTTCATGTTTTCCGCTATGTATACTAAACATTCCTGTTATTTAACCGTCGTTGGGGCATATGTAGTAAAACGACGCATCCCAGTAGTTCATGTATGCTGTAATAAAAGGAAGATGAGAATATATCTGCGATCATCATGTTTTCCGCTATGTATACTAAACATTCCTGTTATATAACCGTCGTTGGGGCATATGTAGTAAAACGATGCATCCCAGTAGTTCACGTATGCTGTAATAAAAGGAAGATGAGAATATATCTGCGATCTTCATGTTTGCCGCTATGTATACTAAACATTCCTGTTATATAACCGTCGTTGGGGCATATGTAGTAAAACGATGCATCCCAGTAGTTCACGTATGCTGTAATAAAAGGAAGATGAGAATATATCTGCGATCATCATGTTTTCCGCTATGTATACTAAACATTCCTGTTATATAACCGTCGTTGGGGCATATGTAGTAAAACGATGCATCCCAGTAGTTCACGTATGCTGTAATAAAAGGAAGATGAGAATATATCTGCGATCTTCATGTTTTCCGCTATGTATACTAAACATTCCTGTTATATAACCGTCGTTGGGGCATATGTAGTAAAACGATGCATCCCAGTAGTTCACGTATGCTGTAATTAAAGGAAGATGAGAATATATCTGCGATCTTCATGTTTGCCGCTATGTATACTAAACATTCCTGTTATATAACCGTCGTTGGGGCATATGTAGTAAAACGATGCATCCCAGTAGTTCACGTATGCTGTAATAAAAGGAAGATAAGAATATGTCTGCGATCTTCATGTTTTCCGCTATGTATACTAAACATTCCTGTTATATAACCGTCGTTGGGGCATATGTAGTAAAACGATGCATCCCAGTAGTTCACGTATGCTGTAATAAAAGGAAGTTGAGAATATATCTGCGATCTTCATGTTTGCCGCTATGTATACTAAACATTCCTGTTATATAACCGTCGTTGGGACATTTGTAGTAAAACGACGCATCCCAGTAGTTCACGTATGCTGTAATAAAAGGAAGTTGAGAATATATCTGCGATCATCATGTTTTCCGCTATGTATACTAAACATTCCTGTTATATAACCGTCGTTGGGGCATATGTAGTAACACGATGCATCCCAGTAGTTCACGTATGCTGTAATAAAAGGAAGATGAGAATATATATGTATCTGCGATCTTCATGTTTGCCGCTATGTATACTAAACATTCCTGTTATATAACCGTCGTTGGGGCATATGTAGTAAAACGACGCATCCCAGTAGTTCACGTATGCTGTAATAAAAGGAAGTTGAGAATATATCTGCGATCTTCATGTTTTCCGCTATGTATACTAAACATTCCTGTTATATAACCGTCGTTGGTGCATATGTAGTAAAACGACGCATCCCAGTAGTTCACGTATGCTGTAATAAAAGGAAGTTGAGAATATATCTGCGATCTTCATGTTTTCCGCTATGTATACTAAACATTCCTGTTATATAACCGTCGTTGGTGCATATGTAGTAAAACGACGCATCCCAGTAGTTCACGTATGCTGTAATAAAAGGAAGTTGAGAATATATCTGCGATCTTCATGTTTTCCGCTATGTATACTAAACATTCCTGTTATATAACAATCGTTGAGGCATATGTAGTAAAACGATGCATCCCAGTACTTCACGTATGCTGTAATTAAAGGAAGATGAGAATATATATGTATCTGCGATCTTCATGTTTTCCGCTATGTATTCTAAACATTCCTGTTATATAACCGTCGTTGGGGCATATGTAGTAAAACGATGCATCCCAGTAGTTCACGTATGCTGTAATAAAAGGAAGATGAGAATATGTCTGCGATCTTCATGTTTTCCACTATGTATACTAAACATTCCTGTTATATAACCGTCGTTGGGGCATATGTAGTAAAACGATGCATCCCAGTAGTTCACGTATGCTGTAATAAAAGGAAGTTGAGAATATATCTGCGATCTTCATGTTTTCCGCTATGTATACTAAACATTCCTGTTATATAACCGTCGTTGGGGCATATGTAGTAAAACGACACATCCCAGTAGTTCACGTATGCTGTAATAAAAGGAAGTTGAGAATATATCTGCGATCTTCATGTTTGCCGCTATGTATACTAAACATTCCTGTTATATAACCGTCGTTGAGGCATATGTAGTAAAACGATGCATCCCAGTAGTTCACGTATGCTGTAATAAAAGGAAGATGAGAATATATCTGCGATCATCATGTTTTCCGCTATGTATACTAAACATTCCTGTTATATAACCGTCGTTGGGGCATATGTAGTAAAACGATGCATCCCAGTAGTTCACGTATGCTGTAATAAAAGGAAGTTGAGAATATATCTGCGATCTTCATGTTTGCCGCTATGTATACTAAACATTCCTGTTATATAACCGTCGTTAGGGCATATGTAGTAAAACGATGCATCCCAGTAGTTCACGTATGCTGTAATAAAAGAAAGTTGAGAATATATCTGCGATCTTCATGTTTTCCGCTATTTATACTAGACATTCCTGTTATATAACCGTCGTTGGGGCATATGTAGTAAAACGATGCATCCCAGTAGTTCACGTATGCTGTAATAAAAGGAAGATGAGAATATATCTGCGATCATCATGTTTTCCGCTATGTATACTAAACATTCCTGTTATATAACCGTCGTTGGGGCATATGTAGTAAAACGATGCATCCCAGTAGTTCACGTATGCTGTAATAAAAGGAAGATGAGAATATATCTGCGATCTTCATGTTTGCCGCTTTGTATACTAAACATTCCTGTTATATAACCGTCGTTGGGGCATATTTAGTAAAACGATGCATCCCAGTAGTTCACGTATGCTGTAAGTAAAGGAAGATGAGAATATATCTGCGATCATCATGTTTTCCGCTATGTATACTAAACATTCCTGTTATATAACCGTCGTTGGGGCATATGTAGTAAAACGATGCATCCCAGTAGTTCACGTATGCTGTAATAAAAGGAAGTTGAGAATATATCTGCGATCTTCATGTTTTCCGCTATGTATACTAGACATTCCTGTTATATAACCGTCGTTGGGGCATATGTAGTAAAACGATGCATCCCAGTAGTTCACGTATGCTGTAATAAAAGGAAGATGAGAATATATCTGCGATCATCATGTTTTCCGCTATGTATACTAAACATTCCTGTTATATAACCGTCGTTGGGGCATATGTAGTAAAACGATGCATCCCAGTAGTTCACGTATGCTGTAATAAAAGGAAGATAAGAATATATCTGCGATTTTCATGTTTGCCGCTATGTATACTAAACATTCCTGTTATATAACCGTCGTTGGGGCATATGTAGTAAAACGACGCATCCCAGTAGTTCACGTATGCTGTAATATAAGGAAGTTGAGAATATATCTGCGATCTTCATGTTTTCCGCTATGTATACTAAACATTCCTGTTATTTAACCGTCGTTGGGGCATATGTAGTAAAACGACGCATCCCAGTAGTTCATGTATGCTGTAATAAAAGGAAGATGAGAATATATCTGCGATCATCATGTTTTCCGCTATGTATACTAAACATTCCTGTTATATAACCGTCGTTGGGGCATATGTAGTAAAACGATGCATCCCAGTAGTTCACGTATGCTGTAATAAAAGGAAGATGAGAATATATCTGCGATCTTCATGTTTGCCGCTATGTATACTAAACATTCCTGTTATATAACCGTCGTTGGGGCATATGTAGTAAAACGATGCATCCCAGTAGTTCACGTATGCTGTAATAAAAGGAAGATGAGAATATATCTGCGATCATCATGTTTTCCGCTATGTATACTAAACATTCCTGTTATATAACCGTCGTTGGGGCATATGTAGTAAAACGATGCATCCCAGTAGTTCACGTATGCTGTAATAAAAGGAAGATGAGAATATATCTGCGATCTTCATGTTTGCCGCTTTGTATACTAAACATTCCTGTTATATAACCGTCGTTGGGGCATATTTAGTAAAACGATGCATCCCAGTAGTTCACGTATGCTGTAAGTAAAGGAAGATGAGAATATATCTGCGATCATCATGTTTTCCGCTATGTATACTAAACATTCCTGTTATATAACCGTCGTTGGGGCATATGTAGTAAAACGATGCATCCCAGTAGTTCACGTATGCTGTAATAAAAGGAAGTTGAGAATATATCTGCGATCTTCATGTTTTCCGCTATGTATACTAGACATTCCTGTTATATAACCGTCGTTGGGGCATATGTAGTAAAACGATGCATCCCAGTAGTTCACGTATGCTGTAATAAAAGGAAGATGAGAATATATCTGCGATCATCATGTTTTCCGCTATGTATACTAAACATTCCTGTTATATAACCGTCGTTGGGGCATATGTAGTAAAACGATGCATCCCAGTAGTTCACGTATGCTGTAATAAAAGGAAGATAAGAATATATCTGCGATTTTCATGTTTGCCGCTATGTATACTAAACATTCCTGTTATATAACCGTCGTTGGGGCATATGTAGTAAAACGACGCATCCCAGTAGTTCACGTATGCTGTAATAAAAGGAAGTTGAGAATATATCTGCGATCTTCATGTTTTCCGCTATGTATACTAAACATTCCTGTTATTTAACCGTCGTTGGGGCATATGTAGTAAAACGACGCATCCCAGTAGTTCATGTATGCTGTAATAAAAGGAAGATGAGAATATATCTGCGATCATCATGTTTTCCGCTATGTATACTAAACATTCCTGTTATATAACCGTCGTTGGGGCATATGTAGTAAAACGATGCATCCCAGTAGTTCACGTATGCTGTAATAAAAGGAAGATGAGAATATATCTGCGATCTTCATGTTTGCCGCTATGTATACTAAACATTCCTGTTATATAACCGTCGTTGGGGCATATGTAGTAAAACGATGCATCCCAGTAGTTCACGTATGCTGTAATAAAAGGAAGATGAGAATATATCTGCGATCATCATGTTTTCCGCTATGTATACTAAACATTCCTGTTATATATCCGTCGTTGGGTCATATGTAGTAAAACGATGCATCCCAGTAGTTCACGTATGCTGTAATAAAAGAAGATAAGAATATATCTGCGATCTTCATGTTTGCCGCTATGTATACTAAACATTCCTGTAATATAACCGTCGTTGGGACATATGTAATTAAACGACGCATCCCAGTAGTTCACGTATGCTGTAATAAAAGGAAGTTGAGAATATATCTGCGATCATCATGTTTTCCGCTATGTATACTAAACATTCCTGTTATATAACCGTCGTTGGGGCATATGTAGTAAAACGATGCATCCCAGTAGTTCACGTATGCTGTAATAAAAGGAAGATGAGAATATATATGTATCTGCGATCTTCATGTTTGCCGCTATGTATACTAAACATTCCTGTTATATAACCGTCGTTGGGGCATATGTAGTAAAACGACGCATCCCAGTAGTTCACGTATGCTGTAATAAAAGGAAGTTGAGAATATATCTGCGATCTTCATGTTTTCCGCTATGTATACTAAACATTCCTGTTATATAACCGTCGTTGGGGCATATGTAGTAAAACGACGCATCCCAGTAGTTCACGTATGCTGTAATAAAAGGAAGTTGAGAATATATCTGCGATCTTCATGTTTTCCGCTATGTATACTAAACATCCCTGTTATACAGTGTATAACCATCGTTGAGGCATATGTAGTAAAACGATGCATCCCAGTACTTCACGTATGCTGTAATAAAAGGAAGATGAGAATATATCTGCGATCATCATGTTTTTCGCTATGTATACTAAACATTCCTGTTATATAACCGTCGTTGGGGCATATGTAGTAAAACGATGCATCCCAGTAGTTCACGTATGCTGTAATAAAAGGAAGTTGAGAATATATCTGCGATCTTCATGTTTGCCGCTATGTATACTAAACATTCCTGTTATATAACCGTCGTTGGGGCATATGTAGTAAAACGACACATCCCAGTAGTTCACGTATGCTGTAATAAAAGGAAGTTGAGAATATATCTGCGATCTTCATGTTTTCCGCTATGTTTACTAAACATTCCTGTTATATAACCGTCGTTGGGGCATATGTAGTAAAACGACGCATCCCAGTAGTTCACGTATGCTGTAATAAAAGGAAGTTGAGAATATATCTGCGATCTTCATGTTTTCCGCTATGTATACTAAACATTCCTGTTATGTAACCGTCGTTGGTGCATATGTAGTAAAACGACGCATCCCAGTAGTTCACGTATGCTGTAATAAAAGGAAGTTGAGAATATATCTGCGATCTTCATGTTTTCCGCTATGTATACTAAACATTCCTGTTATATAACCGTCGTTGGGACATATGTAGTAAAACGACGCATCCCAGTAGTTCACGTATGCTGTAATAAAAGGAAGATGAGAATATATCTGCGATCATCATGTTTTCCGCTATGTATACTAAACATTCCTGTTATATAACCGTCGTTGGGGCATATGTAGTAAAACGATGCATCCCAGTAGTTCACGTATGCTGTAATAAAAGGAAGATGAGAATATATCTGCGATCTTCATGTTTGCCGCTATGTATACTAAACATTCCTGTTATATAACCGTCGTTGGGGCATATGTAGTAAAACGACGCATCCCAGTAGTTAACGTATGCTGTAATAAAAGGAAGTTGAGAATATATCTGCGATCTTCATGTTTTCCGCTATGTATACTAAACATTCCTGTTATATAACCGTCGTTGGGGCATATGTAGTAAAACGATGCATCCCAGTAGTTCACGTATGCTGTAATAAAAGGAAGATGAGAATATACATGTATCTGCGATCTTCATGTTTGCCGCTATGTATACTAAACATTCCTGTTATATAACCGTCGTTGGGGCATATGTAGTAAAACGACGCATCCCAGTAGTTCACGTATGCTGTAATAAAAGGAAGTTGAGAATATATCTGCGATCTTCATGTTTTCCGCTATGTATACTAAACATTCCTGTTATATAACCGTCGTTGGGGCATATGTAGTAAAACGACGCATCCCAGTAGTTAACGTATGCTGTAATAAAAGGAAGTTGAGAATATATCTGCGATCTTCATGTTTTCCGCTATGTATACTAAACATTCCTGTTATATAACCATCGTTGAGGCATATGTAGTAAAACGATGCATCCCAGTACTTCACGTATGCTGTAATAAAAGGAAGATGAGAATATGTCTGCGATCTTCATGTTTGCCGCTATTTATACTAACAGTCCTGTTATATAACCGTCGTTGGGGCATATGTAGTAAAACGATGCATCCCAGTAGTTCACGTATGCTGTAATAAAAGGAAAGAGAGAATATATCTGCGATCTTCATGTTTTCCGCTATGTATACTAAACATTCCTGTTATATAACCATCGTTGGGGCATATGTAGTAAAACGATGCATCCCAGTAGTTCACGTATGCTGTAATAAAAGGAAGGATAGCATGAGAAGGGTGTCTTTATAATGACATTGGTACTTAAACGATGCATCCCAGTGGTTCACGTATGCAGTTATAAAAGGAAGGTGAGAATGGGCATGAGACAGGCCTCTTTACAATGACATTGGTAACAAAACGATGTATCCCAGTGGTTCTCGTACGCTGTAATAAAAAAAAAGAGAAAATGAGCATGGTATAGGCCTTTTAACAATAAAATTAATAACAAAACGACGCATCCCAGTAGTTCACGTATGCTGTAATAAATAGAGAGAGAGAACGCGCCTGAGAAATGCCTCTTTTTAATGACAATGTAAGCAAAACGATGCATCCCAGTGGTTCACGTATGCTGTAATAAAGAGAGAGAGAGAACGCGCCTGAGATATGCCTCTTTATAATGACATTGGTAGCAAAATGATGCATCCCAGTAGTTCACGTATGCTGTAATAAAAAGAGAGAGAGAACGTGCCTGAGATAAGCCTCTTTATAATGACTTTGGTAGTAAAACGATGCATCCCAGTAGTTCACGTATGCTGTACTAAATAGAGAGAGCGAACGTGCCTAAGATATGCCTCTTTCTAATGACATTGGTAGCGAAACGATGCATCCCAGTAGTTCACGTATGCTGTAATAAAAAGAGAGAGAGAACGTGCCTGAGATAAGCCTTTTTATAATGACATTTGTAGTAAAACGATGCATCCCAGTAGTTCACGTATGCTGTAATAAGAAGAGAGAGAGAACGCGCCTGAGATATGCCTCTTTATAATGACTTTGGTAGCAAAATGATGCATCCCAGTGGTTCACGTATGCTGTAATAAAAAGAGAGAGAGAACGTGCCTGAGATATGCCTCTTTATAATGACATAATGTGTAGTAAAACGACGCATCCCAGTAGTTCACGTAAGCTGTAATAAAGAGAGAGAGAGAGAACGCGCCTGATATATGCCTCTTATAAAGGCATTGGTAGCAAAACGATGCATCCCAGTAGTTCACGTATGCTTTAATAAAAAGAGAGAGAGAACGCGCCTGAGATATGCCTCTTTCTAATGACATTGGTAGCAAAATGATGCATCCCAGTAGTTCACGTATGCTGTAATAAAAAGAGAGAAAGAACGCGTCTGAGATATGCCTCTTTCTAATGACATTGGTAGCAAAACGATGCATCCCAGTGATTCACGTATGCTGTAATAAAAAGAGAGAGAGAACGCGCCTGATATAAGCCTCTTTATAATGACATTGGTAGCAAAACGATGCATCCCAGTAGTTCACGTAAGCTGTAATAAAAAGAGAGAGAGAACGCGTCTGAGATATAACTGTTTCTAATGACATTGGTAGCAAAACGATGCACCACAGTAGTTGACGTATTCTGTAATAAAAAAGAGAGAGAGAACGCGCCTGAGATAAGCCTCTTTATAATGACATTGGTAGCAAAACGATGCACCCCAGTAGTTCACATATGCTGTCATAAAAGGACAGAGAGAATGAGCAGGAGACAGGCCTCTTTACAATGTCATTAGTAACAAAACGATGCATCCCAGTGGTTCACGTATGCTGTCATAAAAGGAAGGATAGCATGAGATAGGCGTCTTTATAATGACATTGGTAACTAAACGATGCATCCCAGTGGTTCACGTATGCTGTAATAAAAGGAAGGTGAGAATGGGCATGAGACAGGCCTCTTTATAATGACATTGGTAACAAAACGATGTATCCCAGTGGTTCTCGTACGCTGTTATAAAAAAGAGAAAATGAGCATGAGATAGGCCTCTTTACAATAAAATTAATAACAAAGCGACGCATCCCAGTAGTTCAGGTATGCTGTAATAAATAGAGAGAGAGAACGCGCCTAAGATATGCCTCTTTCGAATGACATTGGTAGCAAAACGATGCATCCCAGTAGTCCACGTATGCTGTAATAAAAAGAGAGAGAGAACGCGCCTGAGATATGCCTCTTTCTAATGACATTAGTAGCAAATGATGCATCCCAGTAGTTCACGTATGCTGTAATAAAACGAGAGAGAGAACGCGCCTGAGATATGCCTCTTTCTAATGACATTGGTAGCGAAACGATGCATCCAAGTAGTTCACGTATGCTGTAATAAAAAGAGAGAGAGAACGCGCCTGAGATATGCCTCTTTATAATGACATAATATGTAGTAAAACGACGCATTTCAGTAGTTCACGTAAGCTGTAATAAAGAAAGAGAGAGAACGCGCCTGAGATATGCCTCTTTCTAATGACATTGGTATCAAAACGATGCATCCCAGTGGTTCACGTATGCTGTAATAAAAAGAGAGAGAGAACGCGCCTGAGATAAGCCTCTTTATAATGACATTGGTAGCAAAACGATGCATCCCAGTAGTTCACGTATGCTGTAATAAAAGGACAGAGAGAATGAGCATGAGACTGGCCTCTTTACAATGACATTGGTAACAAAACGATGCATCGCAGTGGTTCACGTATGCTGTAATAAGAGAAAGGTGAGAATGGGCATGAGACAGGTCACTTTTCAATGACATTGGTAACAAAACGATGCATCCCAGTGGTTCATGTATGCTGTAATAAAAAGAGAGAGAGAACGCGTCTGAGATATGCCTCTTTATAATGACATTGTGGCAAACCGATGCATCCCAGAAGTTCACGTATGCTGTAATAAAAAAACAGAGAGAATGAGCATGAGACAGGCCTCTTTACAATGACATTGGTAACAAAACGATGTGTCCCAGTAGTTCACATATGATGTAATAAAAGGAAGGAGAGAATGGGCATGAGACAGGCCTCTTTACAATGACATTGGTAACAAAACGATGCATCCCAGTAGTTCACGTATGCTGTAACAGAAGGAAGGATACAATGGGCGTGAGACAGGCCTCTTCACAATGACATCGGTAACAAAACGATGCATCCCAGTGGTTCACGTATGCTGTAATAAAAGGAAGGAGAGATGAGCATGAGATATAGGCTTCTTTATAATGACATTGGTAGCAAAACGACACATCCCAGTAGTTCACGTATGCTGTAACAAAGGGAAGGAGAGAATGGACATGAGACAGGCCTCTTTACAATGTAATTAGTAACAAAACGATGCGTCCCAGTAGTTCACATATGCTGTAATAAAAGGACAGAGAGAATGAGCATGAGACAGGCCTCTTTACAATGACATTGGTAACAAAACGATGCATCGCAGTGGTTCACGTATGCTGTAATAAAAGGAAGGAGATAATGGGCATGAGACATGCCTCTTTACAATGGCATTGGTAGCAAAACGATGCATCGCAGTAGTTCACGTATGCTGTAATAAAAGGACAGAGAGAATGAGCATGAGACAGGCCTCTTTATAATGATATTGGTAGCAAAACGATGCGTCCCAGTAGTTCACATATGCTGTTATAAAAGGAAGGTGAGAATGGGCATGAGACAGGCCTCTTTACAATGACATTGGTAACAAAACGATGCATCGCAGTGGTTCACGTATGATGTAATAAAAGTTAGGGGAGAATGAGCAAGAGATAAGCCTCTTTACAATGTCATTGGTAACAAGACAATGCATCCCAGTAGTTCACGTATGCTTTAATATAAGGAAGGTGAGAATAATCATGAGATAAGCCTCTTTACAATGGCATTGGTAACAAAACGATAAATCCCAGTAGTTCACGTATGCTGTAATAAAAGGAAGGAGAGAATGGCCATGAGATATGTGCCTCCTTATAGTGTTTAAATACTGCCAGTTGAACAAAATGAAGCGCCAATATCCTGGGTATATCCATGTTGAGACATTCAAATAAATAATGATTTTAATTTTATTTATTTGTCTATCTTTTTCTTTTTTTTATCTTTGTTCAGGCATTTCATCCATATGCGTTTTTCTGTATTTTGTATCCAAAGCACTCTCAGTCTAGTTTACACGATATGTGTCAACATTCGTAAAAACACACTGTGTTAACTTGCATTTAAACTAGCTTCTTTATATACATGTTTATATTTACGGAGAATATACATAAATATGTTTTGTCACCCATCCCATTTTTCTGTCTTGAAGACATTAAAAATACTAAGAGATGTGTTCACGGTTATGTAGATATAAACCACATGATTTGACAATGCAATGCACATTAATGAAATTTTACGCGTTATTTTTTTGCTACATGTTTCAAGGTACAAAGTTATAAAAAATACAAATAAATGTATTGCATTCTCATTAATATGAATAAGCATTAAATTGTATTTGAGTCAGCACATAATATGTTGGTGCTAAAACGGACTGCAAAGCTAAGTATGTGCATATGTAGATAGTGCCTTCGCTGCTCGTATACACAGGGAATGGATGTACACAGAAAAAATTACATATTTTTCTCCACTGGAAACGTCAGTATATAAATGTAGGTGTTTATTAGAGGCTATTGTCAATATGCGATAAACACCAACATCCCTACCAAAATCCCATGTGCTTCAGTATAGGTGTTTATTAGAGACTATTGCGAAAAATGCAATTATACCAAAATCTCATGTGCTTGCTTACATATATCATAGCAAGTGTTAATGCAAAAAATTAAACAATCGGACTGAAATGCATAATTAGGGATATATACCAAAAACAAGTTCTAATTGGTCACTTTTCAAACTCATTATTTCTGACCAAAAGCTAATAAAATTGAAATGATTTTTAGCCTATATATGTGCATTTTAATGGGCAAACGTTTAGCAGTGTTTTTGAACAGTTTTCTTTTACTTCAAAGTTTTTTAGGGTTAAAATGCAAAAATCGACTTTTTTTAAAGAAAAAATGATTTTGAGAGTTGTTTTTATAAAATTGACATTTAGGTGGTTACAAACTGGCCTATCCGACTTGAAAATCACTAAACAATTGAAATTTTGCTTATGGTGGATTTTTACGCATTTTTGAAATGTTGTATTTTAAAAAAAAATCGATTTTTTTTAAATTCACCAGTATTTCCTGATGAAATTGTTAAATGCACTTACTTTTATTTGAACACTGTAGGCCAAACACATTAGAACTTGATTAGTCCATTTTTGCGATTATTGTTTTACGACTACTGTACACTTCCGGTTTCAATGTGAGAGTTTAAAAACCGATTTGGTGGCATTCTATTTTTGTTTTGTTTTTTTCAATTCTCAAGACGGACGGTGACGTCTGGTGATAATAAATAATCGCTGAAAATTTCAATGCCATGTCGCTGATAATAAAGCGTACAGAGCAGTGCAAAGTCTCTATGTAAATTGCAAGCTTAAAGCTGAATTTCAATGATTAACCTGCTAAAAGTGTTTGTCTTATGTTGTTGAGTAGCAAAAACAACGAGTCCGATGGAATAAAAAATTTTAATGTTTATAGCTAGGCGACTAAGAGCCAAGATTGTGCTATTACTTGTTAAGGTTGGTAAGCTGACGATTTTTAGATGTAGAACCACTTCGACAAATTTCCTCTGCGCATGCGCAAGGCAAAATTCACTTCCGTTATAGAAAATGTGGTCTTACTTGACTACACAGACCAATATTTGCGTGTAACATGGTAAAAAGCAACCCTCTATATCTCTAGATGTCCTTAAAGACATAAACACATTTATTTTTTAAATCGTTACATAATTACGCATGCGCACCTAGCTAATACTTCCGGTTATCTCGTTTAATGATGTCAAAACCATAGAAACCATTGGATAAATGGAATACTTATATCTTTTGACTGGGGAATAAATGTGTTTCTGCACAGTCATTTATCCAATAATGTTTGCTGCGCATGCATTCACGCAATAGAGCCATTGTACTACAACAGTGCAGTCATCGGTGGCTGGTTGCAGTCGATGAGGGCACACATTATATTACTTTGGTTTACTGTGATCCATTCTATGTGCTAGTTCTTTACAGCTATTAATTTTCATGATGATGTTTTCAGTTGCAATTATCACTTAGGTATTGTCGTTCATTCTGGGTCAATTGGAGCCTTTAAATTCTAAAACTAGCTAAGTTCCAGCTGATTTCTGGATAGCCAGTAAGATTTTTATGTGTACGAAATGTGTTCACAGATTAATAAGACGCTATTATAGTCATTAGTTATGATTTAATGGCATCACATAATGAAGAATACAAATTAGTGAATGAATATAATGTTTTGCATATTTCTGTTTATATTTTTTATGAAGTTGCAAACTGTTTTGTAGTTGTACGCAACATTTGAGTAGTCAAGGGCATTGTACTAGAAGTCGAGGGTCTAATTATAATCAATTTGTATGCAATCTATGACCCGGTCACTGGACCAGTACAACCAAGATAATATAGTACTATGTGTACAGTATTAACGTAAGAAAGGGGGCAAAGAACAGGAATCGATACAATCAAGTATCACACCTGAACAGGAATCGATACAATCAAGTACCACACCTGACCCAGGATACCAAATGGGAAAGTAACAATCACACAATTTAACACCACAAACGAGGGCCAAGAGGTCAGTCCTTTCCAAGCAGGTGACCACAAGGCAGCAATGAGCAGACGCGAAAGCATGACAAACACAATACAGAATTAACACAAATGATCCACCAAAGAATTACCGCCTTGGAACGGTCAGTAAAAGTAGTTTACTGGAGGGCTTTAACCAGTTTCACTCGAATAAATTTCAAAATGCTCTGCCCTCGGATTTCGAACTTATGCGAATTGAATTACTAATATTTTGCATTTTATCTAAACTAACTAAAGTAAGCATATATTCCAGAACATAAATAAAAATGCCTTCCATCCTTTTTTCCGAAAAAATATCACTTTTTTGGCATAACCCAGGTATGTATCGACTAACGTTTAACTCACACAAATCTTTGTTAATCAGATAAACAGCTGGATATATAAGTGACAATAATAAGCACACACGTCTACGTCTGTAAACTTGAAGACAGCCATATCTCACGAGGTCAATAGAATATTTTGATGCTTGTGGTATGGTTGTCCACAGTGGACTGTACATTCCAGTGTCTAGTTCTATCCACCACAGTTTGTCGGACTTGGTAATCATTTCCACTGTTCTAGTACTGACCCTGACACATGAGCCTTCTTAAGCCGCCTTTAAAATGTGCTGATACTAAAACCACCTTCGTAAGGGCTGTTATTTCATCAAACAAGTCTTTTTGGTTATCAAATGTTTACTAGCCATGTCTATGTTCATGTTGTTGCTTGCTTGTTCTACCAAACCGTACTGTGATGAATCGTACAATGGTGCAAAGGTAATCTGTAGGTGGTTTTTCAGGCAGAGAGTTCATTTTTACAAAATACCCAGTTACAGCTGGAAAGCTTACCCCCCGTTTTCAACGACCAAGGAGAAAGGATATTTTATTGAACCCTGCGAGTGAATGAAAAAAAAGCAAGACAATTCGATTTCACACTAACGATAGCTGGCGATTTTTGCCAACCCCGCAGTTCATATACTCACAACTGTTGCACCACAGGTATGACCAGAACTACTACACAAAAGTGGATAGTACGTAACGCTTTAAAAACATCATTGGTATACTGCTCACTGAATAGTGCTAGCCCCTACACCTTTAAGTATCTGAATAACGGAGGCTCCATCCAAAATGACAACACTGACTCCAAGTGTGAAATCTTTTACAGGAGGACTAAATGCCTCGAAGCCAGTCAGTAGCTTCACAACCAAAACTGTGAGGCATATCAGGCACCCCATTCCCAAAAAATGTAACGTTATCATACCCACATAAAATAGACTGGCGTAGAGTGAGTATTGTTTGGTATGGTTCGTTTGCAGGAAGTGAGACACTTGAAATAGACATATACAGTCCACTGACAGTTTGGAGACAGTCCATCGACAGACAGTGATATGGTGTAATGAGTTCTGTGAGCTCAAGCATGGCAGAATATATATGTCTGCCGACCTGTTTGTCTGTCTGTCTGTGAGTCTGTCTGTTTGTCTATCAAAAAGGTATATTACCCTTGGCCAGTGACCTATATAAGCTGCGTCACTGCATTGGCTTAAAACATAACTTTTTCAGTGACGTCCTCAAGTCAAAACATTCCAAATTGTTCAAAACAAAGAAAATATGTGGTGGTGACTTTGGACCACCCTGGTAACTCAGGTGGTGAGTGCGTCTGTCCAGTGTTCCAAGGGCTTTGAGCTTGAGCAAAAAAAAACTGATTGCATGTTTGTCTTTCTGTCAAAAGCCTACTATCCTCTTTGCTAAAAACTTGACTTTTAAGTCTAATAACAATTTTATATATGTTTAGCATAAACATAGCTTTTTTGTAAAAGCTTATACATGTAAATAAATGGGGCTTTGTTTATCGTCTAAACAACATCTGAAACCCACTGTGCATGCGCATCTAAACAGGTATGTAGGTCCCTATATTGAAGACTTGCTTTTGTCATTTGATAGGGGCATTAGGTTTTGCGCAGTTTACAATAAAAGAGAAACAGAATACAATCTTTGGTATTTGGTATTTAGTACCTGTAAAATGCATTTAAGCCCCCCGGTGGCTTACGCTGTTGTCTGTTCTAAGGCGGTGGTTCTGTTGCTGTTGACTTTTTGCTTATTGTGACTCCCATTGTGCGAGTCAGTAATGTTCTATGTTTTGTTGTGCGTTACTTTGTGTCCATTCTAGCATTGCAATCATCTTGATGGGGAAGGGAGCTGCTTTGCTTGATTTGTCTTCCTGGTGTCTCGTGATGGTTTTAGTATATGTTCATGTAACTGTATTCAAACTTTTCATTTGGGTAGGTATATTGTTGGATTTACAGTCGGAAATTTAGCTTTTCGGCGACGCGCGACGATAACCCTCTCCAAATGAAATGTTGAATATGGTTATTTCCATTCTGATGCACTTCTGCAGCTTCATCTCAAATTGGAGCGTTGCTACTTGTAGCCGAATAAAGCTTCACGCAATTCAATAAACGTGACATAATTTGTGATGTCAAACTATTTCCGACAGTGAATCGCACGATTATACTATCACAATTTTTTGTCGGTATACAATCGGACGTCGTGTTACAAAAAGATGGGTATTGGAATAATAAATTGATATCGTGCATGTAATAATTGTACACAAAGTAATTGTTACTCAGAATACTTACTCGTTGTCCATTGACAGCTCTCAGGAGTACATGCTGAGACGCCCCCTGGGAGGTTTCTACAATCGAGCCTCCACTTCCGGTCTTCATAGTGATTGTGGTGCACACTGCGAACACGGGAGATTGACTGGTGCCCGGAACAGCTGAATAAGAGGGGTTCGTCCCAATCGTTCTGGTATATAATAGCGCTGGCTCCGCCGAGAAGCAGCAGAAGAGCTACAGGGTACTTCTGGAGTGACAAAATATCACTAACACTTGAGTAATGGGAATGGAACATGTATAAACTACACTGCATGATGGATTCCTGAATTATCTAAAGCTCTGAATAAGACGAGTAAATCAACGCATAAAAATATTATGGCCTAAGCAGAACAAATATGTAGATTTGCCAATCTGTGCTGTAGAAACACGGTGAATATTACTTTTCATTTTCTCAATATCATAAAGCTGGTAACGTGTTTAAAATTCAACTTATGAAAAAGAATTTGATAATTTGATTTTGCTGTTACTGTCACGGAACTTGTAAATGAGCAAAATATGATGCATGCTCAAAAAATTAACAGGATTTTATTCGTCTTTCCCGCCATTCCGAACGTTAAAGTTTAGTACAACTCCATACCGTAGTTACATTGTCAAGGCAATTTCCCACGTTAAAGCCATATCTCGGTTGAAATTTGTAAAAAAAGAAAACCAAATCAAAGATATTGCCACTGTTATAATAATTGATGTTTAACCCTTTTGATTCGGTAATACCTAAACACAGTGAAAACTCAGATATAAAGCTAAACAGCTATTCTTACCATGATCCAATTCAAAATATACTTTCAATGTCGTTGCTTGAGTTGCTTTCAGTTGTTTTATTGAACTTAATCAGTTACAGTCTGTTGCGCATCATGTATTTTACGCATCATCGACAATCTATTTTTGCACAGTTTTACATTAAGATGATTTTACTATAATAATGACTATTTTCAAAGGGGAGATTTACGTTTGAGCGGATCCATTATACGAAAGAGCAGATTTATTTTTAAAAAAGAGCGGAGAATCATAAGGCAAAAGAGCGGATGTTTGAATCATTCAAATGAGCGAATTTTCGCGGTAAAACATCCAGATGCAAGGGTAGAGCAAGGATTCCTGGAAATGGGGTTCATGTGTACGGAGGTGTGGGGGTTCACTTTGCTGATTTATCTCATTTATCTTAAATATCCCATGAAAATGAAATAATTTGGTCTCACTGAGACCAAATTATTTCATTTTCATAGGATATTCAATAGCGGGGGACCCCATGAATCCCCTTTGGATCCGCCACTGTAATGCACTCCCAATCACCTATAAAGGACTGAGCAATATTGGCCCTTACATGTTATACAACTGAGTGAATACTTATTTTAAGGCCTTTTCCTGGAAAATTTGCTCATTTAAATGATGATTCATCCGCTCTTTTGACTGTATGGTTCTCCGCTCATTTCATACTCCGTCACGGTATGATTTCCGCTCAAACGTAATTAGCCCTTTCAAAGATGAACAACGTGAACAGCTTTCGTTTGCTATATATTTCACACTGGTCAATGTAGGAGCAATGGTGGTTGCTACAACGAGTTGGTGGTGGCAATTTTCCGCACTACTGCTGGTGTAAAAGGTAAAAAAATCTATACCCGTAATACTTATAGAGGATCTATCATGAGTGCTCATGTTTTATTGAATTTATTAAACGAGTTTGGGAAAAGTGATAAAACGCGAGTCTTGCCGAGCATTTTATCTCTTTTTTGCAACGAGTTTAATAAATTCAATAATACAAGAGCACGAATGTTAGATTCTAATTATCATATGACATTAAGATTACTTTAAAGTCTCATTTCTGACGTAAAAACGTAATGATTTTGTTATTATGTACACAACGTTGTTATGGACGTAATAACGTTTCCCGAAAATCTATAAACCACTAGTGGTTTATCGATTTTATTGCATGGTGTTATTTCACTTTCAGACGCGACGTAATATGATTATATGATTTATTTATAATCCTGCATTTATTCTATTTATGATGACACCTGGCGCACAGGCCATCGATAACATTTCAGTTTATGGCTCTGCCAAGCAATTGGTGATTTAATTCATGGTTTGGACGGTAAATCCAGCACAGTTCTAGTGGCTTAGGCTGCTGTCTGTTCTAAGGCAGTGGTTCTTTTGTTGTTGACTCGTTGTTGATTGTTGCTCCCATATTAGGATTCTGTAATTGTTCTATATATTGTTAATTTATGTCCATTCTTGTTTAGCGATCATCTTGATTGGGAAGAGAGAGAGCTGGTTGCTTTGCTTAGTTTGTCTTCCTGGTGTCTCGAGATTGTTGTGTGGCTATTCCTCTCGGTTCCATGGGTTTGTCTGCTGTTAGTGATTGTGTGATATTTCCTGATCATACTCACTATTTTTGGGTGTTATTAATGCGTACAGCGATGGCTTTGACGAGTCTGCACATTTGCTTGGTCTAGTCTAAGCCTTCGTCACGGTACAAAAATTCTCATGTGGTGGCTCAAATGGCGATTGAATGCCATTTTGTGCGAGCAGCGAAGGCTCTGGCGAGTCTGCACATTTGCACAGGCTAATATTAGCCTTCGTCACTGTACAAAATCTCTTGTGCTGCCTAAAATAGCAATTTGTGTGCCATTCATGCCAGCAGCGAATACCCTGGTGAGTCTGCATATTTGCACAGGCAAAGTCACTGGAAAATGCGATAAGTATCAAGATCTCTTGTGCTGGCAGCGAAGGCTCTTGGGAGTCTGCATGTTTGCACAGGCTCGCCTGAGCCTTCATGACGATATCGAAATATCATGTGCTGGATGAAAAGGCGATTTTAACAACGTTTATGTGAACAGCAAATGCTGTGGTGAGTCTGCACCAGCAACCACAACACTTCTGTGCAACAATCAGTGCGTTGTATCAAAGCGTCAAAAATGCTGCCAGTGCGTTGTAATAAAAATTCCTCAATAAAACATTTGCTAGTCAACAGAGAAAAAACACTAAATGGTTATCGTTTTTGTGGATGTTACTTGACAGCTGCGCTTAGACATGCAGATTTCCCTCAATTTAGGCAGTTACACAAGAAAAAAGCACCTGTCACAGCAAAAATCCAGAACTGTTTTGGATTTGCAGTCCAAACTATGAATTAAATCACCATTTGCTTGACAGAGCCATAAACCGCAATGTTATCATAACATAACATAACATATTCTTTATTTCTCTCAGGTCATTACAATGACATATGAGGCATAGAATATATACAGTTTTAAGTATTTATAACAGTGTCGGACTTTTGAACATTTGTTTTGATAGATGTAAGCCTAATGGAAGTAATTTAACAATCCTTCGGCAACGTGCTAGCATCGCCATGATGCTGCCACGATGCCAAGAATCTGCTAGGGGTGTGAGAAGGGAGGGGGAGCAGACTATTCAGTGCTTTGAGTGCTTTTTTAGGACTTTGTTTTTGTTTACATGCATGGGCTTCTTATCGTTCTCACATGATTGACAACTGGACGTCGGCGATCCTGCGAGAACGATACGATACACCAATTCAACTGAATCATGGATGTTTATTCTAAATGAAGTGGGCATTTTGTATCCATTCGGCGTTCCGTCGGCGCCGTTTGACATTCTAGTGTCTCACCGATTGTTCTCCCCGGCGTCGAGGTGTGAGCGGTGTCCATTCCTGAAATACGTATTAATGTAGTTGCCATACATTAGCTAATTTGAGGCATTACTAACCTGACCTAATTATTAGAGTTGTTTACAGGCCCGAACTATTCGTGCTGGTTTATTTTGACAGAAAACTTTGGTTGGCTACATGAATCGACACCGCCCACTTCTCTTATCATGAGCAATTCGTAATAATTGTATTGGGCTCTGCGTAGGTTCGATTGGATAATTAGATCATGCCACGCCCTATACCTGTCAATGTGCGAAGGCTGGACCGCTTTCTCGGCGGTATGTATCGGTAATCGTTCATAGTGTAAACAAATGCTCGTGGTGAAGGGATTAACATTCAACTTTAAAGTAAGTTTTATCACGAATTAGTTTTGAGAGTATGAATTCCCTTATATCTGGTGTGGGAGCATACACATCTTACAGGGTCGGGCAACTTTTATAAGCCTTTGGCAATTAGTCGTTCTCTATTTTATGACTGGTTAATGCAACTATCGGCCGTTTAACCCCCAAAACGCCGATGAAAAAAGCAGTCGAAAACTTCGCTCGCTGAAGCCTGCGGCTGCACACACCTGCCAATCTAAGCGCAGAGACATACGGCGTAGACCCAGATCAGACCGCCATAGGAGCGGCCCGATATGGATCCACACTATTTGTCAAGAATGCCTCAAAACACTTCAGTAGACGGCATGGTAGACACAATTTGTAATGGGCGCTCGAGGGGTTAGGGATTGCTTATCCATGTATGGCGTCCTATATTTGGAATCAGGTAAAGAGATGTCTCTGGCATGTGCCAGTAGTTATTACCCATTTGTATGGTAAAAGCAGTTCTGTACCTCTTACAATTGTGTGTGTGTGTGTGTGTGTGTGTGTGTGTGTGTGTGTGTGTGTGTGTGTGTGTGTGTGAATGCGTATATGCGTCTGTGCGTGCGTATGTGCGTGTGTGTGTGTGTGTGTGTTTTCATGAATGGTCTAATCGAAAATTCAACTTCCAGGGTGTGTTCAGCCGAGGTGTTCATTTTGAGCACCTCGACAGGGCACATCGTGTTTTTGTTATGTAATTCATTTAACGATTATCGAATGACCCGGTTCTTTATATAAATAGGTCGATTATGGTTCAGTGTAGTCAGGCAGGTCTCCAAGCCATCTTACTTTTGAGTTCTCGACTTTCAAACAATGCGTAATTGGGAACAACTTTCGGCTGTCAATCCGACTACACACTATTTGCGTCATTACTTTTATTGCTTACATTAGCCATCAAAATAAATTCAAGAACGCCATCGCATGTTGACATTCTGTCGTTTGCAGCTACCATTATTAATGCAGAATAACATGAGGCATCGCAGCATCGATGGCCTGTGCGCCAAGTGTCATCACAATTTAAATAAATGTAAGCTTATAAATAAATCATAAAGTCAAGAGGTACATGTATAGATTTTTTTACCTTTTACACCAGCACCAGTGCGGAAAATTGCCACCACCAGCTCGTTGTAGCAACAACGGTGCGTTTACACTGACCAGTGTGTTTTTATTAATAAGAAAGTCATACACGAAATGCGATTCATTGCCAGTATGGGAACCTTGCCTTGAGGTCATAAAGGTATTACTTGACTTTTCTCTTACTGTAAAGGCGGCAACTTTAATATTCATATCTGGGCGTGGTTCGGCTATTTCATCTGCTAAGGAAGGGAAATCAGGTTTTATTCATAAATTGGTAAAGAGTTAATAAGATTTTTATCCGCGCAAACGTGCGTGCATTTCATGAAAATCCTAACCGAAAACACATTGAACTCACATTTATTAACCCTTAAAGCGCATAATCACAAAATGTATGTTATTTGTCGCCCACTAAACTATTTGAAGCCTCATAGATAAACAGTGTGAACCCAGATCAGACTGCTCCTGTAGGAGCAGTCTGATCTGGGTCCACAATGTTTGCCTCCCTGCTTATGTTAAATAGACATTTTCAGATGCAGTTATTTTGCTGGCGTTTTAAAGACTAAATAATGAATGAGGTTATGGCACAAGATACTACAGTTACTTTGAATAAAACCACGCCTCCTTTTTAGCTTTTACCTATGCCTAAGGTTGACTAGTCCTAATTACGCATTCATGACGTGCCGCCTTTACAGTAAGCGAAAGGTCAAATAATATCACTGTACGATTAGGCACCGTGATTTTGGATGCACTAGGATTAATGAGCATTAGAAAGTCTGGGTGTACTTTGGTCAACCCCAATTTTGCTCTGCTGACACATGGCCATGATTTTTTTTTCACACCAGAAGCTCTCCAATCGTATGCCAGACAGCTCCAACAAGTTTCAGTTAATTCCGTAGTCCATTCATTAATGAAATACTTTTTCCAGGTCAGTGTATTCAGGTCAGTGGGCCGATGCAGCAGGAAAATTGACTGTTTCTTTTTTTCTCTTAAGTTTTTGAACATAAATAAGTGTTGATTAATGACCCAGGAGTTGTACTTTAGAAATTACGTGTGTATTTTGAACATTAGGCTATATAGGAGAATGCATACAGTGAGAACTAAAACGTTTCCATACTCAACTCAGCTGAGCATAAAATTTGTGCTGCTCACACGTTTTAAAATGCCTTAAACAAACCGAGAAAAACCTTTATTTTCCAGCACTCTTGTACAAGAGTACATGTTTGTATGAGCAGTTGATATTCCATGCTTAGTTGAGTTGAGCATAGAAAAGTTTTATATCTTTGGGGGAGGGGGGGGGCGTTTTTCTATGTAAGTAAATTACGTATACCGTCAGAACTCGACGTCATCACGTTATCAATTTGTCGCTCTCTTTCCGTAGATCAACTTCGATCATTATCGAGCGTCAATAGAGAATGTTTACCGTCGTGAGTTGGCTCCCGGGACCGTTAGTTTAACAGGTGACAGGGCCCAGGGCGACGACAGTAAACATTGGGCTAACAGTAGTTGCAAATGTCTTTCTTTGGCCGATGAATACGTTTGTTTACATGATTACGCAATGACCTCGAGTTTCCGACGGTATATCGCACTATATACTGTCGCAAATTTAAGGCTTTATCAAACTGGATACTAAATACTAAAGCGTAGATCTCTACTAAAGCGTATGCTCCGACATGTTCGAGCTAAATGTACCATGGTTCTGCTTTATATCGAACAATACTGTTTTTGAATTTTGTAACACGATTTTACGCTTTTAGCTTTATGGAAAATATAATACTTCATGCGGCGGATCCAGAAATTTGTGAGAGGGGGTCCAACTTTGATTACGTTTTTTCTTTTTTTTTAGAGTGATAAGGGGAGGAAGGATCAAAATACCACAATCAGCCGATGGCGTGCGATGATAGCCCTACATTGAATGCTGGCTTGGTAGCTTTGTGGTTTTAAGGGGATCTGGACCAGTATTGCTAAGAAACCCGACATTTTTGCAATTTTTCAGGGCGGGGGGTCCGGACCCCCTGTCCCCCCACCTCTGGATCTGCACATGTACTTTTCATCATTTTCACCGTGGCCCACTTACTTCAGTTTCAGGATCTAAACTGACAAACATTTCGCCATCCGTGATATAGTATACGTTTTCATTTGCGTTATCTTAGTAGGAATCTGGTGGACATCCTGCTTTAGTTAACTTTTGTAATGTCGAACCCGGATGCGACAGCTTTCGAAAACAGGTATCAGGATACAGCATATTACATTTCAGCCGCGACATGAGATTTCCAACAATGTGGTATGTGCGACCAGCAAAGCCTCAGATCAGCCTGCGCATACGCACAGTCTGATAAGAGCCTTTGCAAGTCGCATGAATATTCTACGAGTGTTAGGCTACTGGCCGAACCTAATTTGGATTTTCTAAGATTAAAATGAGACTGTACAGGCTCGTCTGAGTCTACACTTGTCAAAATACCATATTGTTGGAAATCAAATGTCGCGGCTCATTTGTAATACATGTAATGATTGAAGATGTGCGATAAAATGCGGTGGAACTAGGGGCTGTTTTGGCTCGATATCTGCAGTACTTATTATATATCAGTACAGTAAAACCTGTCTTAAGCGGCCACTCAAAACAAGACAAAACAAAGATGTTAATGACAAACAGTAGCTTAATGGATGTCGAAAGTATTGCAGAATGCTCCCCTTGGGGCAATCTGCACCCGGATTCTGCAATACTGTTGTAACCTGCATTAAGCGATAATTGATCTTGAAAACCAATTGTTGGTCTTTTTGAGACTGGCTGTTCGCGACAGGTTTTACTGTCTTCTCCTGTAGCTCATTACTTTGTATATAATAAACAATACCATTTGGCAAATAGATAAGACATTAGGCAGAAGATTCAACTATAATTTGATTTATCTCCGTCGCCGGGTTGATCGACGACGAAACCGGAACTATGTTCATTTTTTTTGCTTAACAATAACGCAATTGTAAGCCGACCATATTCAGAAATTAATTCAAAATTACATTGAAAATACAAGTATTTTGTTAGAAAGCAAGCGTTGGCTGCTACACTATGTTGACTTTCTTTTGATTTGATAAAAGTTACCACAACACCAGTTGACTTAGTTAAAAGTGCCGGCGTGGAATAACCTCTGTTATACCAACTTTAGCACGTAATATATCGTGATATCCAAGGTCTACACGGATGTAGGTGGAATAAAATAGTTATACCATGTTTGTCCACCTGTACGTTAGATAATCCACGTACAGGCGGACAACCAATGATACATGTACATGTATAACTATAACTTAACCAGGTTTGGTTGAATACTCTCTATAAAACAATATTCGAACAACAGCAGAATCTAGGGCGAAGATTTGGTACAAGTAAGATACTGTGGCTTAGGCTGCTGTCCGTTCTAAGACGGTGGCTCTGTTGTTGTTGACTTTTTGCTTATTGTTACTCCCATTGTGGGAGTCTGTAATTGTTTTATGTTTTGTTATACGTAACTTTATGTCAATTCTAGTATTGCAATCATCTTGATTGGGAAGAGAGAGAGCTGGTTGCTTTGCTTAATTTGTCTTCCTGGTGTCTCGTGATGATTGAGCGGCTCTTCCTCGCGGTGCCACGGCGTTGTCTGCGGTTTTTGATCATGGTATTTCCTGATCATACTCACTTTCTTTTTTGGGTGAGAGATTGATATAACTAATCCATATATGAAATTTGGAAGCAATCAGGTAATAAATGACTAAGGTAGAGTGTCCACAAAAGCAAACTGATGGGCAGCAGCCGTTTTTGTTGGCCATCTTACTCATTGTCGTTGGACAAAGCCCAATATCAAACTTGAGCCAGAGTTTAAAGGAAGCAATCCTTATTTGAAATTTGGAAGAGATCAGGTATTGAATGACTTATGTAGAGCGTCCACAATTGCAAACTGATAGAAGGTGGCCATTTTGTTGGCCATATTGGTTATCGTTAGTCTGACAAAACCCCTATTGAATCTTAAACCAGAGTTTTGATGGAAGCAATCCATGTATGAATCTGAAAGAAATCTGTTTTAAATGACTTAGTTAGAGCAACCACAACAGCGGAACTGATTGGTGGTGGTCATTTTGTTGGCCATCTTGGTTATCGTTCGTCGGACAAAAACCCATATTAAAACTTGAACCAGCGTTCTATTGAAGCAATTCATATATAATAATTGGAAGATATTGGGTAATAAATGACTAATGTAGAGCGTCGACAAGTGCATTTGATTGCCAGCGGCCATTTTTTGTTGGCCATCTTGGTCATCATTTGTTGGGCAAAACCCGTATGCAAACTTGAACCAGAGTTTAATGGAAGCAATCCATATATGAAATTTGGAAGAAATCTGGTAAAAGATGACTTATGTAGAGCATCCACAAGTGCAAACTGAGAGGCGGTGGCCATTTTGTTGGCCATCCTGGTGATCGTTCGTCGGACAAAACCCCTATTGAAACTTGAACCAGTGTTTTGATGGAAGCAATCCATATATAAAATTTGAAAGAAAGCTGGTTAAAATGACTAAGTTAGATCGACAAAAACAGCGGAACTGATGAGTGGCGGTCATTTTGTTGGCCATCTTGGTTATCGTTCGTTGGACAAAAGCCCATGTTGGAACTTGTACCAGAGTTCTATAGAAGCAATTCATATATGAAATTTGGAAGATATCAAGTAATAAATGACAAACGTAGAGCGTCCACAACTGCAAACTGATAGGTGGTGGCCATTTTGTCGGCCATCTTGGTTCATTTTTGTCCGACAAAACCCGTATTCGATCTTGAACCAGAGTTTGATAGAAGCAATCCATATATAATTTTGAAATAAATCCGATTAAAATTTCTAAGCTAGAGCGACCACAACAGCGGATGGATGGACAGACGGAGGGAGGAGCCAAAAACAAAATAGCTCCTAAAAATGATTTTGTTTTTATTTCAAGTGTAAGGCCATTTTTAGATTACAATTTTTAGTATGATACCAGTCACCAGTTCTAGCTTATCTTGTAAATTGCACATAAACATAAGGTAGACGATTGTAATGTTAAGAACAACTTTATATTCAACGTATCATGGTGGTTCTGTTCATACTGGTTCATTGTTATTTTATGTTCCTATTGTTTTGGAGGATTTTGTGATTGGTCCTTGCTTTGTAATGTAGTATTTAGGGGATAACTGTATTCAAAATTTTCATTTGGGGAGGTATATCGTCGGATATATGGTCGGAAATATAGTTTTACGGCGACGTGTAAGCGGAGCCGTAAAACGTGATTTCCGAACGTATATCCGACGATATACCTCCCCAAATGAAAATTTTGAATATGGTTATCCCCATTTTAATGCACTATTAACATTTTTTCTTCAAAAAGACAGTGAAAATGTACTTTTTTGCGCCTATACGTCCAGCGACACCAGCTGCATAAAACCGCTTGCCAGCTGCATATATGCACTTGCCAACCAATGAAATGCGACGTTACGTAATGACGTCGGGTTTCCGACAGTATATCGCAGGATATACTGTCGCAAATTTATGACGTTATCCAATCAGACGTGACGTTGCATTTGCAAGTGCATTCGAATTGGTTTTGGTTTGGTTGTTGCTTAACGTCTCAGTCAACAGACATGGTCATGTAAGGACTCCATTTCACCAAACCACACTATTTTTCTGGGCAAGCATGACTAAGCAGTTAACCAGTACTTAGTACACATACTTTAACTTGTAACTGAGAACAACTCTTCTTATATCAGCGGAAGGGAGGAGAATGACCGTAGATATCATTTCATGATCAATCTCCACGAAAGTAGCTTAATATATGGCAAAAATTTAGGTTTTCTTTCCATTCTTTTGTGAAGATTTGTGTTTGATCCTTCTTGTGTAATGCAATAATTTTTGTCCTTTCTAGTTAAGCATTCGCCTCTCTGAGTAAAAAAATATCTGGATGCTCTACTTTAACTATGATTTAGCTATCATTTAGCTTTTAGTTTTCTGTGTCTCTTCCTTATGCTAACATGAGCCATTTGACATTGTGTGATTGTGGCAGTTTTCGGTCATAATCACTTGTTTTTCGAAACGTTTTGAATTTACTTCTCATTTAAATTTGTGACACACAACTCTGACTGGTTGTAGTATCCAACTTTATCATAACCCAAAGACAAGGACACAAGGTGAACAACATGTAATTAAAGGAACAATGTCGGAGTTGCTAAGCTGTTTAGAGCATATATTTGTACCTGCAAATAAAAGAAAGAAAATGCTAGTTCAGTTGAACATAAAGTTTATCATGATATGGTTGCTATTTTTCTTATTTCATAGATGCCTTGTTCTTTTTGCAAGTATTGCAAACAGCCCAAGGGATACTATACCCGGCGTCAAAAGTTAAGCACTCCCTTTATGTTTTCAATGAAAAACAGTGAAGTTTTCCAAACATAGATTTATACTTGTAACGTTTATGAAATTAGATAAAGTGGTGACAATTTACTACATATTTTGATTCAATTATCGTTAAGGTTAACAACCAGGCATGGCAAATGCACGTCTACCACTTAAAATGTCCATATTTGCTGTCCCAATGTGGTATTTTTATACCGCTACGATATACAAATTATAAGATTCATATTATAACAAAAACAAAAACGTGATCTGTATGTAAATTTCAGATGAATATCTCTGACAGAACAAAAAATATGGGGTGTAAAGAATGGCATGTTAAATAGTGAGAACGCAAAATTCAAAACACGTGATTATTTATCTATGTATTCGACAAGAAACCTCAAGTTCGCAACAACAATTTTGGATTAGTTTGAAAAATATGTCTAGTATGTTTTCGCATAAAAAACAACTAATTCAAAAGAAGCACTTTAGGTACCATTAAACACTTTTAAGGATATGCTCACAAAAATGACATTTGTGTAAAAAGGACACCGTAGAACATTAGCAAAATTTTCAAATATCATTCTGATAAGTTTGGCAGATGAAAGAAATACTTGGGTAGCAAATGCTTTACGGAATGATTGTACTATTGAAGAAAAATGTACGTAAAACCGTACTCTTCAGGTGGTGCTTAACCTTCGTCGCTGTGTATTGTTTGTATCCTTAAATGCAGTCAAGCCAGAGAAACACTTTACACCCTTGTGCACATGAGTTGCACATGGGTTGCACTACAGGTGAGCTAGCTTTGAGCGATGAGTTGCACCCCATTCTCAAACCCTAGTGCACATGAAGTGCAAAGCAATCATTGATGGAATGCTTGTGTATGTTGGCTTGAAAAGTCTCACAGAGACAGTTCTAGTGAGCATACATGACATGACAAGAATTCAGATTGACGTCTATCCATATGATCAAATTACGACATGCTTGGGCGGCTGATATAGTTGTTTAGCCGATATATTTAGTTAAAAGACCACATGGTGAATAGTCTCAAAGAGACGGCTCTAATGAGCATACATGACAAGAATTCAGATTGTCATTTATCCTAATGATTAAATTAGGGCATTCTTGGGCAGTCGATATAGCTGCAGGTATATCTGACATCTCGAGTTAAAAACCACACAGTGCAAATGTTACTAACACGCTATTCAAGGTCTGTGTTTGCCTATTTCACATGCAAAACATGTTGTGGGTGCTCAATGGAACTGTCACAATGAGACCGTTCTTTTGTGTACCCAGAATACATGTAAAGAAAAAACAACAACTGATGCTGATAAATTATGCAAAGATAAAACTGCAAAAATGTATGAACCATGGAGCTGTCAACTTGAAAAGTTGTATTAGATAAATTTTATAAAGTTATGATGCTGTTGTAATACCAATAACTAATTTTGAATACATATTTTGTAAACCTATGTACATCATGTTTAAAATCATGTAAAGTAAATTGTTTATACAATTAGAGCAGCAATGCAGATCTTGATCAGGAGGCTCAATAGGAGCAGACCAATCAAGGACTTCAATGTATGCTGTTCTGGTGGAGACCCAGATGACCAGGTTGCAGAATGGCAGCTCATCAAGGTTCTTACTGTTTGCTAAAAAAAAAAGCCAAAGAAAAAAATTGCCAAGGGCCTGTTTCAGGAAATCCTCTGTTGTGTGCAATGAATCCGATATTGACCATCAAATACTTAGATTTTATTCCTCAGAGGGCTAAGAATGAAAATTCACTTATCTGGAATATGTGCTTTTATGGTAGACTTTTAGTACACACGCACGTGATCTTTAACTAAATCATAAAAGCACAAAACTAACGGTTATTTCCATTCATCAAAATAAGTACAAACTGCATACCTTGTTCTGCTATGCTGCACATGCACAACTGGCTGTGGACAAAATAATCCCGTAAAAAAGAATGCACTCAAACAGGTTTTTGGCCATTAGGCCTTACAGTTTTGCACATGTGGAATTATTTATAGAATGTGTAACGATGAATTCTATATATAACCCCAGAAATGTACAGGTATTTTTATATGTAGGGATTTTCCCATACAAGTTTGAACTTCTATAAAGAACGGGAACGCATGCCCCAAAGTCAGTTCTTCTGTTTCGCTTTCGCTAGAAGGTGACGGATGGGGCAATGCTTTGATTCGTTGGTTCTGCATTTTGATATTTGGCATAGACACCAAGGTTCTTCATTTCCAAATGAAGAATCTGGTTTCTATTGTCAAATAGCACAGAAAATTATAGATTAAAAACACCCTCTCGAACAATGAAAAGCTCCTATGTAATTAAGTGTTAATTATTTCCTTTCTTTAACAAGATCAGCTAATTTAAAGCGATATCAAGTAATCTGCTGCGCACACCTTCTCCATCATTCGATAATAACGTATTCATGTGATAACCATTGGTATCTGCCGCATTATGGCATTTTTTAGGCACTTCAAACTTGACCGGTACATTTTAATCATTTATGATTCAAAACTATTTGAAGGTCGGGTGAGACTGAGCACATGTTCAGACTCGCCCGATATTCCTTGTTGTCACCCATGTGACGGGTACCAATTTCAGATATATATGCTATATACTCTCAATCTAATATCTGTTAATATTGATATGTACTACACTGTTTTCTGCCATGTATATGTATATATGTTGTATCCTCATGGGCATTTATTGCCTTTTGGAATTTTCAAATAAACCATCTATCTAGTTCTTAGACCATAGTGCACTTGTAGTGCAAAAAGTGCACAAACATTTACTTGATATCATCTGCTATTCGTATTGCAAAGATAGAAAATTCAAACTGATTGTTTATTTTTTGTACATTGTACTTATTCCAGCTGAAAGTAAATTTTAATATTTATTTTCTTATGCTTCAATTCATTTATTTAATCAAATTAGTTAATAAAATCTTATTTGCTATCATCGTTTAACTTTTTAATGGTTAACAGTTATTTCAACTAATTAACTTATTATTGCACAAACATTTACTTGATATCATCTGCTATTAGTATTGCAAAGATAGAAAATTCAAACTGATTGTTTATTTTTTGTACATTGTACTTATTCCAGCTGAAAGTAAATTTTAATATTTATTTTCTTATGCTTCAATTCATTTATTTAATCAAATTAGTTAATAAAATCTTATTTGCTATTATCGTTTAACTTTTTAATGGTTAACAGTTCTTTTAGATTTAATTATCCAATCAAATTTAGATGTATCAGCTTTGATCACCATTGTACATTTTCATATCTCAATAAGCATAAGTGTGTTGGCACACATAACAAAACCAGTCTGCCTGCAGATATAAAGATTTTTGTTACTAATCATGCTAATTGAGTTGACAATTTTGTATGCTTTGAATTTTTATGTTTTTATGTTTTTTTTTATTTTTACATTAGCTGATGTCTTTAAAAATCAACCTTTTCCAATCATTTTTCCTTCAGACCAGATCCAAACTTATATTTTTCAAAATGGTTTTTGCCAGCCAGCGGAAAATTTTGTTATCTGCTGTTAATCTTTGCAAACAGAGACCCAGATCAGACCCAACTTATGCTGACCCAATCTGATCCAAACTGTTAACACTCTGATAGTGTCCATGAAATAATTTCAAGGGTTTTTTGTATTTTTGTAAAGACAGAATTTATTAAATGAAGTAATAATTTAAAACTGAGTGGCATGTGACTTGCTCAGCAGGCCAGTGGTTAAGCATCTGCGTATTGTTCAAAATTGTCAAATTTTATGGCTTCTGTGCTTTATTATAACATAGTATCAAGAGTTTCCTTTCATTGCTTAAGTTCAGAAATACCATCAGAGTGATTAACAATTAAGATTATGATCAGGTCCGACAGTTTGTTAGACCTGATCTGGATCCAAACTGTTTGCAAAAGCACTGTTCTTATATTTACTCTAATATAGAACAGAACTGAAGTTTATTTGAAAATTCCAAAAGGCATTAATGCCACGAGGATATACAAACATAATATAACACAATGTACTAACGACTGTGGCAAAAGTTATCACTGAGATAGAAAATTTTCTCAGATCAGCGTGCTTCATGAAGAGCAGACTGATCAGGAACGAATTTCTTTTGATTCTGGGAGCAAATAATTTATAAAAAACACATACACAAAAAAAGAAACTTTTTCATCACAAGGCTACACCAGGTAATTTCCTGAATTGGCATGACTGGCTTAACTCAATACTTGCTAGCGCTTTCTCATCTGTGTCTACATTGTTTGTGACAGCTTATGCCTGTGTACTAAACCTGCTAAGTAAAACTCCATGTTTATTTGATTAATTACATTTTAAAGGATTAAGTGGCTAGGTAATATCTTTTCACACCAGGAGGTCAACACGTGTGGTCAATTAAAGGCCAATTAGAAGCGATTATCTACTGTCAGGTTAACAAAAATATCTTTCAGTAAAGCCCCATTTTCACTGTGCCGATCTAGCCACGGTTCATCCCGATGCAGAACAGCCGGTATACCGTGATGCACCGGGACACATTTCATAAAAAATAAATTGCGTTCTCACCTTGCCGACGTTACCCCGGTATAGCCTCGGTTCTCAAGAAAGCAAGACGCCGGTTGATCCCCGGTTCACCACGGAGCACTTAGGGTGCAGCACGGTGGAGCCACGGTTCGTGACGGTATACCCCGGTGTTACCCAGGTTGTTTACGGTGATGCCGGTTGCGCCACGGTTGCATGCCGGTAGGGCCACGGTTGCGTCCCGGTGCTACTCTACACTATTAAACCAGGATAAAAACGTGGAGTAATATCAGTTTTCTTCTGTCTGTATCGCATAACAGTTATGACACAAATTGGACTGCACAGCCATATACGAGTTACTAGAGGAGGTGATCTGTGTAGCGAAAGCAAATGCCTAGTAAACTCGCAGCTCATTTGCATGACAAATAAGCAGAAGCAGACCTGTTTTCTTATGACGAGGTTTAAATGTTGTTTATCGCGGCCCAGAATTACAATGCCTCCTTAAAGTTAAGGAAGACTTAATTTAAGTATTAATACTTCAACATGTACATTAAATGCTTAATAAACTGCCAAGACTGATGCAGTACTCATGGTCAAAGATATCATTGCGATCTACAGAAAAAATGAAACTATTTTGGTTTTAATCAGTTTGGAAACGTTATTTTTCGCATCCTGGAAATTCATTACTTAACTTTAGTACTCCTTAACTTTAAGGATACATTGTAATTCTAGGCACAGATTGTCTTGCTTTTTCGTAAAAAATATATACTCAAACCAAAAAGAAACGTCCGATTTTCATGGTACTGTATCTTTCGATCCAGGTAAGATGTCGCAACAAAAATAAAAACAAAATGTTTATCAAACGTCGGACACACAAAAATTGGTAATTATTTGATTTTATCTTATTATCTTGAAGGGTTATTGAACCTAATGTGTACACAGATTTTTCCATTATCATCAGGAAGCTAATCATCAAAACATGACACATTTTACGTTAAATGGCAACCAGAAAGGTCCGACAATGAAAAAACATCTAAAAATCCCAAGTCAGCTGTCTCATCGAGCGAAATTGCAGTTAAAAATCTTTGATTTACGAAATTAACTGAAATTACCTCCCTTTGGATTAAATAAATAACAGTTAAAGAACTGTCAAATCTCCTTAATCTAACATTATTTTGAGACCGTTTTTTATTTTAATTTGTTGTGTTTGTTTATGACAACAATTACAAAAAGAGAAAAACAAAAACTATGGCTGATGCCGGGCATCAAAGGTTTTCTAAATCTGTGTTTTATACCCCACCCCTTACTGCAAAATCATCGGAGAATTTCCAGTAACAATTGTTTTGATGCTGATTAGTCTTAACGTATGTTGAAATGCTTTTTATTACGAAAAAATAACACAAAATTGGTCAATTAAGTTGATTATCAAAATGCTAGACCAAAATGAATTTTCTGAGTGTTTTCACGCACGCTCGTGATCGATGTTTGTGACGTCAGTGAATGTTACAGATTAATGGCTGTGGGCGTAAAAGCAATGCATACAACTAGCACGCATAACATCTTGCTAGAGAGTTTGCTCAGTGATGTTAAAATGTGCTTGAACGGCTCGGAATTATGACGAACACACAAGCTATTGATGTGACTTTTGATTTTAAGGGTACTCGTGTTCACTGCTTTGTCAGCGGCTCTTCTGAATATCAAATGAATGTCTTTTAGGTGCAAACCGGTGCTAAATGATCAGAGTTGGTAATGTGAAAATTTGAATGAAATGCGTTTGTACATTTGGAACTGGCAGACATAAACGTCAAGCGGACATAACTTTATTGTTTCAGTATATAAACACTTTGAGCGGGGCATGTGATTTCAAACAATGTGATATTTTTGAGAAGTGTAGACTCAGACAAGCCTGTGCAGTCCCCAATTAAGCTTTAAAGTTGTTCGGTCAGTAGCTTAACAGTCATAGAATAATCAAGCGACTAGCAAAGGCTCTGATCAGACTGCGCCTAGGCGCAGGCTGATCTGAGGCTTTGCTAATGGCAATTACCACATTGTTGGAAATCTCATGTCGTGGCTCATATATGCTTGACTCTTCAGTAACTATATTGTGCATTTATTCATAAGCTTTGTAAATGAGCAAAATTTATACTGCTGACAATTTAACCAACTTGTGACGAATGGACTTTCCCATCCTTATCATTTGGATGAATCCACTTTCATTTTAGGGGCAGCAGGAGTAACTTTTCATTTTTATTTTGCATTTTATTACATAAACATAGGCAGTGGAACCTTAAGCCCCATTCTCACTGTCCCTGATGATCCGGGATGAACCGCGATGAACCGTGTCACAACTGTGGCGGCACCGTGGACAACCTTGGAGATCCAGGATGAACCGTGTTGAACCGGCTCATGTCCCAGATTGTTTTAAAATGTTTAAAACAACCGGGACTAACCGGGAGTAACCAGGAAGGCTGTCAAATACTGTGATAAACAGGGAAGACGCCGGGAGCAGCCGTGTCTCCACCAGGACGGCGTCGGGGCGATACCGGCGCAATCCGGGAACATCCGTGTCTCCACCGTGATAAACCGTAAAGCCCCATTCTCACTGTGCCGATCTAGCCACGGTTCATCCCGATGCAGGACAGCCGGTATACCGTGATGCACCCGGACACATTTCATGAAAAATAAATTGCGTTCTCACCTTGCCGACGTTACCCCGGTATAGCCCCAGTTGTCGAGAAAGCAAGACGCCGGTTGATCCCCGGTTCACCACGGAGCACTAAGGGTGCAGCACGGTGGAGCCACGGTTCCTGCCGGTATACCCCGGTGTTACCCAGGTTGTTTACGGTGATGTCCCGGTAACTGCCGGTTGCGCCACAGTTACATGCCGGTAGGGCCACGGTTGCGTCACGGTGCTACTCTGCACTATAAAACCAGGATAAAAACGTGGAGTAACATCAGTTTTCAACATGTACATTAAATGCTTAATAAATTGCCAAGACTGATGCAGTACTCATGGTCAAAGATATCATTGTGATCTACAGAAAAAATGAAACTATTTTGGTTTTAATCAGTTTGGAAACGTTATTTTTCGCATCCTGGAAATTCATTTCTTAACTTTAGTACTCCTTTACTTTAAGGATACATTGTAATTCTAGGCACAGATTGTCTTGCTTTTTCGTAAAAAATATATAAACTCTTTGAGCGGGGCATGTGATTTCAAACAGTGTGATATTTTTGAGAAGTGTAGACTCAGACAAGCCTGTGCAGTCCCCAATTAAGCTTTAAAGTTGTTCGGTCAGTAGCTTAACAGTCATAGAATAATCAAGCGACTAGCAAAGGCTCTGATCAGATTGCGCCTAGGCACAGGCTGATCTGAGGCTTTGCTAATGGCAACTACCACATTGTTGGAAATCTCATGTCGTTGCTCATATATGCTTGACTCTTCGGTAACTATATTGTGCATTTATTCATAAGCTTTGTAAATGAGCACATTTATACTGCTGACAATTTAACCAACTTGTGACGAATGGACTTTCCCATCCTTATCATTTGGATGAATCCACTTTCATTTTAGGGGCAGCAGGAGTGACTTTTCATTTTTATTTTGCATTTTATTACATAAACATAGGCAGTGGAACCTTACAGTTTATCACGGTGGAGACAGGGATGTTCCCGGATTGCGTCGGTATCGCCCCGACGCCGTCCCAGTGGACACACGGTTGCTCCCGGCGTCTTCCCGGTTTATCACGGTATTTGACAGCCTTCCCGGTTACTCCTGGCTAGTCCTGGTTGTTTTAAATATTTTTAAACAACCGGGGACATGAGCCGGTTCAACACGGTTCATCCTGGATCTCCAAGGTTGTCCACGGTGCCGCCACGGTTGTGACACAGTTCATCGCGGTTCACTCCAGATCATCAGACTGGGATGAACCGGCACCTTAAACTGGGACAGTGAGAACGGGGCTTTAGATGTGAACCATAATCTGCTCACACTCTGAATGTCCCGACTAGCCTGTCATGCTCATTTTTTTGTGGTCTGCTGAAATAACTTTGTTTTAAAAAAAAATCTTTCCAAAACACTTTCAGATTTTCAAACAATTTGGATCCGGATCCAGATCAGGTAGGTGCTGATCTGGGTCCTAACTATTTGCATTCCAAAATTATTGATGAAGACCTTCACTGTCTGTTTGATAAAACAGAATTCACAACAAACTGTTCTACATTAAATGAAAGTTCCATTTATTTTAGTTTTTGTATTATTTTTTTTATTGTTGTTGTCTGCTGACTATTCGTTTTCAAAATTAACTTTTTCCAAAACTTCTTTCAGGAACACTATCAGATTGTCAAACAGTTTGGATCCAGATAAGGTAGGTGCTGATCTGGGTCCTAACTATTTGCATTCCAAAATAATTAATGAAAACCTTCACTGTCTGTTTGATAAAGCAGAATTCACAACAAACTGTTCTACATTAAATGAAAGTTCCATTTTTTTTATTATTTTTTTTATTAATTTTTGTTATTGTTGTCGTCTGCTGACTACTCATTTTCAAAATTAACTTTTTCTAAAACTTCTTTCAGGAACACCGTCAGATTGTCAAACAGTTTGGATCCAGATCAGGACCAACAGAAAGGCCGTCCCAATCTGGGTCCCAGCTGTTTGCTTTGACAAAAGTCGCTTAGAACAAAAATGGTTTAAGTTATTATTTTAAGATAGAAATTAAGCATGAAGCAAATTTCTTTAATCGCTAGATATTTGAGTTATTAATTCTTATTATCGTTAATCTAAGCTGGTCAGTTCCTTCAAAATCACTGATTGTTATGCAAATTTCTAGAAATATTTACAAGAGATCATAGCCATAATCAGGCTGTGCTGTCACAAACACCTGTACAATTTGGACCCATATCAGGACCAATGGAACATCAGTCCTCAAGCTGATCTGTGTGCTAACTGCAAGGTTATCAGCAGACTACAAAATGTACTGTTAACAAGAAAAGAGCTAATATTAAGGTGATATAAGCAAATATTATTTAATCTGGTAGAAAACAAAGGGTTTATGATCTGATAGGGGTTTACACCTACAGCTCCTAACCCACCTTACATGATGATTTTCATCTAAAAATGTATAAATAGCTTTTAACTTAAAAATATATAGTGGTCTGGTCTATAGGGATTACATTGTTAGAGTAGTCAAGTGAAAATAGTATTTTGCAGGATAATGGATAAGAACACAGAGATTGACACTGTTCAGTAATAAAATAATTAATCCCCTACCCTCAAGCTATCAATGTGTCAAAATAGCGATTGACTTCTGCTTATTATCTTTGCATAGCATTGGTCCAGATCAGGCCCGACATTTTGTTGAACTGATCTGGATCCAAACAGTTTGTCAATCTGAGGGTGTTCCTCAGTGGACGATTTTTAAAAAAGATTGTTAAAAACACAGACAACAAAAATGCATGAACTAAAAAAGTACCCAGCATACAAAGTGTGAAACGGGTATGCATCCATCCACTTAATAAAAAGCATTTATCTTGAGATAAAAAAAACATTTTTACACCCTTCTTGGTAATTATGCACATGTTTTGGGTGTCTACCGTTTTTAGTCATTTTTTTCGAAAAGTTCTTTAGAGTGTCAAACAGATTGGATTAAGATCAGACCAAACATCTGGGTTCATCCTATTTGCAAAGATTATCAGCAGACGACACAAGAATAGTAGGCAAAGAGTTAACCAACATGAGCATAGTTTCCTTTTTGTGGGTCATAGACAAACCAGATGCCACAGAATGCGTGGTCTCTACCATCAGAGTGCAAACAGTTTGGATCCAGATCAGGCCTGACTAAATGTCAGGACTAATCTGGGTCAAACATGTTTCTGCAAAGTTAATAGCAGATGGCAGTTAGCCAAAATTAAGCCTGTGATCATTTTGTGGTCATAGGCAAACCGTGAAGAGCCAGATTGGGCTGCACAGAAAGCAGGGTTGTATTTTTTGCCTGATTTGGGTCCAACTAGCTAGCAAAGATTATCAGCAGACTACACTAGTAGACATAGTTAAGACTAGTAGACAGAGATAAGCCTAGTACCTGGCCAAAATCGTAGACCCAGATCAGACGTCACAGACTGCAGGTCTAATTAGGATCTCGGTTTGCCGACAAAAATACTTGAGGCTAATGTTCACATAAAGAGTCACTATAGTATAGGACTGTCTCTGATGAGGCTCAGAAAACTCTAAAACATTATCCAGATAAGTAATGTAGCTAATGGTAATAAAACAATTAATCCTACCCCCTCAGGCTAATCATCAAGGTTTACAAACAAGGTGAATGGGTATCACAAAAAGGTGTAAGCAAGTATGTTGAATGTCCCTTTTCTCATGTAAAATATTTTCAATGAAAAATTAATTCTATTACATTAAAAAAAAAATACACATGGACATGTCAATTAGGATCCAGGTCAGGCCTGACACCTTGTCACACATGATCTGGGTCCAAACTGTTTGCTATGGTACATGTAACTTGGGTTATGTGCTATATAGGTATTAAACTTCATTGTGCACAAGGAGTTTTCATTTACCTCTTGGTCAGAATGTCTAGTGCACTTGTGTCTCAAAGTCTAGTGCACATGGGTCGCAGATGAAGTTCAAAGTCATGTGCACACCTCTCTCTGGCGTAGTGCACACGGGTTGCACTTTATGTCAAGTGTTTCTCTGGCTTGACTGTATATATCCCTAGCGCCATTACATGCTAAGAATACAGTGACGTCGTAAAATAAATGGCATTTAGTTAGTGGTCAATGATGGCTTGGTAGCTTTGTGACTTTCCAGTGGATTTGGACAATGTACCAGTTTTTCAAATGACATAGGTTTGTAAAAACATGCTTCATGGTCCCCATGTTCAATTAATTCAATGATGTCACATTAAATATTCTCTGTTGCATAATAACTGTCAATATGCCATCTGTGCAGGCCCAAGAATACCATTGATAATAAATTTCAGTTCAGTTCAATTAAATTCTAAGAAAAGGGTCCAGACTACCAGTACGGCTTCTTGATTCACACATGTCCCTATATAGCCTAGTGTTTAAGGCATCTGCTTCGTGAGCGGGAGGTCAAAGGTTTAAATCCCAGTGTCGAGGGCAATGGGGTTTGTTCTGAAATGGCCGGTTGGTGAGCCGCCAGCTAGTTAAATGAATAGTTACCAATTCCTAGCCTGCATGGTGCCTGGTTAAAAGGATGGGATTCAGGAAGTAAATGTAACAATTTGTGGTGTTTTATAAGTCAGAAATGGTGGCCCTTTTAATAGGGGTGACACTATAATAAACAAACACTTTTTGTAAGCCTACACTTATCAGGCACTCTTCTCACAGAAGTAGTAGTTGTCATGGTGACAGTCTTCATTGTTCCAAGCACGTGTCACCTTCTTCAACTCCAGACAGTTGAAACCATTGTTGGAGGGGGCACCTGATCCCCAATGGCTGCTGTGAATTGTTCTACCACTAGTCCAGGTCCAGCGGCTGCCGTGTCTTGTTGCGCCTAGCCACCAGTCTCCTGCAGAAAAAAAGTTGATACAAATATGTGGGCGGTAGTGTATGTTCCTAGTTAACACCAGTAAGGACAATCAAAGAGGACTACCATCGGTGCGCTACCAAAACGCCGTTTGAATGGCAGTTCAAGGCCGTGCACATGTTGAGACTGGGTTGGCTGGCTTCAGATAATTTTATTTGGAAAAGCGTTGTCTGATTCCGTGCAATCAGATCTCGTTTGTATAGAGTCTACTTTGATAACGTAAAAATGACTTCACAGAAACCATGCCAACACAATAACAAGTTTAAGTTGATTACAGCTAAACAAACGGTTACAACATTCCACCATAAATTATAAACGTCTTTGAAAGAAGATCATACAATGGCATGTTATGGAAATGTGAAACATGTATTTTACCTGTTGACAGCACTCATTGGGTAATCAAAATAATCAATTTTAATTGGACTAAACCTACCTGCTACCATACTAAGTAATAGTTATACCATGGGTTGTCCACCTGTACGTGGAGATAATCCGCGAGCTTTAGCGAGTGGATTAGCTTGCGTACAGGTGGACAAACATGGTATAACTATTTTATACCACCTACATCAGTGTAGACCTTGTAATTATATCATGGGTTGTCCGCCTGTACCTGGAGATAATCTGCGAGCATTAGCGAGTGGATTATCTTGCGTACAGGTGGAAAAACATGGTATAACTCTTCTATACCACCTACATCAGTGTCAACCTTACACATCACGATATATTTCGTGCTAATGTTGGTAAAGGTGGTATAATTTTCCTTACACTTGCTCAGACTAACAGTTTTCAACTTTTTCATACATAATACTAAGCCCTACATGAATCCAAGGGCTGATTCTAAAATTAGACATATATTTTACGAATGACATTATTTAGGTAGATTTTGACATATAGGAAATGTTTTTTTTAAATGACATGGCAGTTTATTCTATCATGAACATCCAAAGAATAAAAACGGTCAGTTCACCTACCCAAGCTTTTTCCTGGGCAAGCCTGAGCATGTGGCTAACCAGGACTTCGTGCACAAACTTCCGCTTGTAACTGACATCTCTTCTTGAATCAGTGGAAGTTAAAGGGTTCAAGGGAAACACCCTCCCCGCCCTACATTTCTAATATCCTATGAAAATGAACTAATTTGTTCTCAGTGAGAGCAAATTATTCCATTTTATGGGATATTTTAGAAAAATTATATGAAATAAGCAAAGCGAACCCCAGCACCTTTATACATGTACATATGTATCCCCTTTCTAGTAATCTGGGATCTGTCTCCGGTTACACTGCTAGTAAAGTGTGTGTTGTTGGTTTTACTTATTTATCATATGACGTCGCGTCTGGGAGTGAAATAACGCCATGCAATAAAATCGATAAACCACTAGTGGATTACAGATTTACGGGAAACGTTATGACGTCCATAAAAAGTTTCGTTCATAGTGTCAAAAGTTTGACGTTTTTAAGGCAGATGTGAGATTTCAAAGTGATCTTAATGTCATATGATAAATAAATCTAACATTCGTCCTCTTGTATTTTTGAATTTATTAAACTCGTTGCGAAAAAGAGATACAATGCTCGGCAAGCCTCGCATTTTATCTCTTTTATCTCTTATTAACTCGTTTAATAATTTTAATAAAACATGAGCACTCATGTTAGAATTTCTATGTACACAAGTTTTACGTTCCAGCAAATACCTTGGTGGGCAACTGGTCCCTGCTGTATTAGAAACTGCTCTTCGCCGTCACTACCGACTTCCACCAGATGAGCACCATGGCTGCTACACCGATGCTACAAGACAATTGAGCCGTGGCATGTGATTTCCAACAAAGTGGCAATTTGACAAGGGTAGACTCAAACGAGCCTCTGCAGCCTCCTTTTAAACTTAGAAATTCAAAGTGGTGTTCAGTCAGTAGCTTAACAATCATAGAATATTAAACGACTAGCAAAGGCTCTGATCAGACTGCGCATATGCGCAGGCTGATCTGTGGCTTTGCTGGTCGCACATAGCAAATTGTTGGAAATCTCATGTACTGACTCAATTAAACTTTTATTAATATTGTTAAGAAAACAGTCAATATGTTTAAAAAAGTAAGACAGAGAGCAAAGATCAGGAATCGATACAATCCAGAACCACGCATGACCCAGGATACCAATGGAAAAGTGACAACTTCGTAATTAGACATGACAAACGAGAGCCAATAGGTCAGCCCCTTCCCAGCAGGTGACCACAAGGCATCAATAAACAGACGCGCACAAAGTCATAAGAAATACAAGACAAAAATAACATAAATTATCCACAAAAGAAGCACAGCCTTGGAACGGACAGTGAATATTTTTTACTGGAGGGCTTAAACTGGTTTCATGGCGCGCCAACCTCACCCTTAGTTCAGATGTGGATCAAGACATATAGACGTTTTGTTTGAATAAAAGACCCTTAACGTATCAATACATCATTTCCTAGAACATATAAATCAAGATATAAAAAGGAGATAAAACAAAGATAAGGACTCAACAGTAAATAAAACTGAATACCGGAGCAAAAGCAATCCAACAGGTAAACCCATGTGAGCCTGGCAACAGCCAAAGCATCAGACATTTTTGTTGATGACAGTATATTCAAAATCAGTTAAGGGAATACTATTAACCAAAATAAGCTACCTTTATTTTGATGCCAAGGGCTGACTTAATCAAACTGCTTTTGAAAAAAAGATCTGGTTGAAAAAAAAGATAACTAACAGTCTTCATTATATAGACCAAAATAACGGAGTAGTAAAATAAAGACTAGAATTTGTTTTTCTTATCTACAAAAACAAAAACAAATATCTCTCCCTAAGATATAAAAGTAAGGTTTGCTATTTAGCTACAGTTACACTTATATTACTTGATATATCATTACCTAGTGTTTAAATGCGCCAGCCACTTGTATCCCCTGCCCCCTAGGGATTGGGTAATAGTGATGTTGTTAACTTTTCAATTTTTAAAGCCCTGCTAAAAGCCCCGCACTGTGAGGTCAAATTTGTGGTTACATCCCAGCTAATTGCCCCGCCCCCGGGGGTTCACAATAATGAACAACATCAAATGACTTAAATCATTTTAATAGTATTCAGAGCTTCACATGGTGCTTTTTTGTGGATCATTTATGTTATTTCTGTCTTTTATTTGTTAAGCTTTCATGAGTGTCTGTTTATTGATGCTTTGTGGTCACCTGCTGGAAAAGGGCGGACCTCTTGGCTCTCGTTTGTAATGTCTAATTGTGATGTTTTCACTTTCGCATTGGTATCCTGGGTCAGTTGTGGTGCTTGATTGTATCGATTCCTGGTATTTGCCCTCTTTCTTACTTCAGTTGTCCCGGTGGTTCAAGAGAATTTGAACACACACACACTTTCACTTGGGAGCCGTTAGCATAATATATATTGCAACTGTACATGTCCCTGTATTCTTAAACACCAAAGCACAAAACTGAGAGTTGTTCCAAATGCAAAAAGGACTTGGGAATGGCTTAATGTGGATTTCTCTATGTATGTTAACTTTGACCCTAGCATACAAATGTGTAAGCTGCAGGATAATAGTCGCACCAAACAAAAGTACGTTTGTCAGTGCCATACCATGAACTATACGTAATAGTAAGTGAGTATGCTCAGGAAAACACACAATCACAAAATGCAGACAAACCCATGAAACTGCGAGGAAGAGCCACACAACAGTCACGGGAGACATCAGGAAGACAAACTTAGCAAAGCAACCAGCTCTCTCTATCCCATTAAGATGATTGCAAAATTAGAATGGACATAAAGTAACGTACATCAAAACATAGAAAAATTACAAACTCCCATAATGTGAGTAACAATAAACAAAATATCAACAACAACAGAACCACCGCATCAGAACGGACAGCAGCCCAAACCATAAGGGGCCCAAATGCATTTTACTGGTACCAAATCTTCACCCTAGATTCTGCTGTAAAAGTTCAGATAGCATGGAAGCCTTCTAACTATTGCAATGTATCATTATGGAGAAACACTCTAAAACCTGTTTTTGGAGTTTAGAAATCCTATAATTAATTAAACCGGCATACTTGGCTACAGAGACCAGTTTAAGTCTTCAAATTTAGAATAAGACAACTAAGAGTAGAGTATTGAATAAACTTTCTAGGCTACTGCAAATAACAGTGATGGTCCAGATTCACAGGCTGATCTTCCATTTGACTTAAGCCCCTGCTAGCTGGAAATCAAAACCCAGGAGTATCCACGTCAAAGCAGGGACACATTGTGGATTTAATCCTGGCACTTAGGCCCTGCTATGTTCTCAGTATCCCCCGTCCATAGGGACGGGCAACAAATAACTGGTGCATTATATTTCTGCTGAAACACCAAAGTAAGAAATGTGGTAAAAGATCAGGAATTGATACAATCTATTACCACACCTAACCCAGGAAACCACAATGGGGATTGACAAAAACACAAACCAAATAACATCACAAGGACCACAAGGCTACAATGAACGGACGCGAACGCATGACAAACAAAAGACATAAACACAAATGTTCCACAAAAGAAGAACCGCCTTGGAACGTTCAGCAAAAAAATACTGGAGGGTGTTATCCAGATTCATGGCGCCAACTTCACACTTAGTTCAGATGTGGATCAAGACACTTAGATATTTGGTTTGCATGAAAGACCCAAACTTTTCCATGCATCATCTACTAGAAAGTCTAAAATGATGTTGCAAAGCATACATGATATGAGCCTTGTCGTGAGAAAACCTGTCTTTGGGGTTTCTGACTAAGCGACTCTCTAACCAGTCTGCTCAGTTAATCAGACTGGATAGAAAAATGAAATTTCACATAGCAAGTTTACATATGGTATTTTCCACTAAGTAAATAACAAAGGCGGTGGATGGACTGTGTGGATGCTGTTCGCAAACCCCTGAAAACAATTTTCGCACGTCGAGGCCCATCTCAATGAGACGGTTCTTTTGAGCACCCACAACATATGTTAAAATTGATGGGTAAGAAAATATTTACAATTCTTTGCTAAAAAATTTTGTTTATCTAAATCTGTGTGCAAGTCAGCTTAATGGTGGAAGCAGCAACTTTCAGTGGTTTATTCATTTCAACATTGTTAATTGGAAATTTCCTTTTAACTAAAATCAACAGCCAGATCAATGCAAATCAGTATGTTACAATTATCAAACTAAAATTATTTTGTTTTTCAATAAGTTTTATTTGATTTTTATCTATCCTTTTGTACCCCAAATGAGGAAAACATAGTTACAACATATGTTGTCTGCTATAGTAATAATTCGTGTTTTAATGGTAAAATTTTAGAAATAATTATCAAATATTGGCCAAGTATATACACTCGTCAGTGCAAAACACTGCTAAAATATTACTTTGAATCAGTGTTACTTTTGCAATTATCAAGGATGTGTTACTTTTCTTGAGTTTTGATAAAAGCAGGTGAAAGTGCTTACAGTTTTCTTGTGTAGAGCTCATTGACGTGAAAATAGCCAGACCCCTAGGACAAGCAAAACTAATTAATTGCAGGATTATTGAAGAGCTGTCGCAAACATTTAAGAAGGGATTATTCCTTCCCTACTGTAAGCTTTAAAATAAATGCATTCGAAAAAGGAGTGGATTTTCTTTTTAAGAAAAAAATATCATTAACAGCGTTCAAGTTGAAAGAGCTGACATGAAATTGAACTCAAAATGGTCAAAGGAAAAATAAACAATCCAGAGTAATATATAACATATACGGGTCCAGAAAGTTTTGACAACGTTTTTTGTTGTTTTTTTTTTTGTTTTTTTAAGTTTGATGAAGGGACCAAATACCACTACCAGCGGGTCATCAACGGCCCGCCAGCGAAACGCCATTTAAATGGCGTTATGCTGGCGGGCTGGTGATGACCCAACATTGAATGCTGGATGAGTAGCTTTGTGATTTTAAGGGGATCCGGACCGGTATTGCTAAGGAGCCCTATATTTTTGTAATTTTCCAGGGGGTCCGGACTCCCTGTCCCCCCTCTTGATCCGCACATGCATACTTCTTGTGCACTGCACGTTCACTCAACATTCTCTTCATCTGTATGAAAGTTCTAGAGCAAACAATTTTATGATCAAGAGATAGTGGGAAAGCTACAGAGACAGATTCAATGGGAATAGTTAAAACTTTTTTCATTTGTATTATACATAAGCAATTACTAATCAACACACTCTACTTACATTTAAGCATTATACAAAAGGGATTCAGTAAAAAGTCGGTAGACTTATTCAAATCTGTTTTCCTTGAAAACGTTATATATCTCCCGATCTTGACCAATGAGAGATACAATTTGAATTTTTGACTGTGACCCTTCATATTTACAATTTCCAAGTTATGTGTACCAAATCCAATTACAAAATGCTATCAGACTGCAATTTGTAAATATAATGCCTAGCCCCACCTTTTGTGGGTCAAAGCCAAAATCAGACACCAGAAGTGTGATGTCTTACCATGCTCGTCATTGATTGCTTGCAGGATTTTCAATTCAAAGGGAAAAAATGAGAAAATGAATAAATAGACTTTTCGCTTACTGCAAAGGCAGCAACATCAATATTCATATCTGGGTGTGGAGTGGCTATTTCATCTGCTAAGGAAGGGAACTCATGTTTTATTTTTAATGTGGTAAAGAGTTAATAAGCTTTTTAGGCCGCGCAACGTGTGTGCAGTTCATGAAATACACTGACCTCACATGTATTAACCCTTAAAACACTAATCACAAAAATTCGTCTGCTGAAATATTTTGAAGCTCTTTAAAAGTAGTGCAGATCCAGATAAGACTACTCCTCATCTGGGTCCACACTGTTTGCATCTATACTTATGTTAAACAATAAGCATACACTTTCAAATGTAGTTATTTTGCTGGCGTTTTAAAGTTTGAATGATTACTGTCTTTACTAAGATGTACATATTTAATAATATAGTTATAACTTCGAGTAGAATTACCCATGTCTAAAGTAGACCAGTCCTCTTTACAGTAACCAAAAAGTTCAATAATACCTGTCCTACCCGTAAATTGGAAAATACACTCTCCATTTTGATAAGGATGAGAAAATTACATTCAAATTACATTCAGTGACTTTTCTGGTGGACCATTTTTCACAAATATATTTGAGCCGCGACATGTGATTTCCAAGAATGTGGCATTTAGACAAGTGTAGACTCAGACGAGGCTGTGCAGCCTCTTTTTAAACTAAGAAACTCCAAATGATGTTCAGTCAGTAGCTTAAAACTCATGAAATTTTCAAGCGACTAGCAAAGGCTCTGATCAGACTGCGCGTATGTGCAGGCTGGTCTGAGCCTTTGCTGGTCGCACATACCACATTGTTGGAAATCTCATGCCGCGGCTCATATATTTTAACCTCTGCCCAGGTCCAGTCAGCTTTTTCAAACAAACAACAAGGTATGTAGCGATGAACAAGAAAAAAAAGCGGTAATTTGTGTAAAGATGTGACAGGAAAATCCCTCATTATTACCGGTTGTCATCACTAGGCGCGTTGCTGAATTTCATATAAGGCTTACTTTTTGAGAAAACTTACCTCATCGTCTTAAAGGATGAAACCGGTCTCAAATCAAATCTCAATGCCTCTACTTTAATTTTGATTGGGTCGTACGTTCGAAAATTGGTAGCGTCATATCTAGAAAAGGGGAGATAACTCTATCCTTGCAAAAAAGGGAATTGTGAAGTACGAATTTCGAATCGACTTTTCGCAGTGTTAAAACATTATTTTTTCGTAAATTATTTTATTTTCTAAAATCAATTTCACTTTTATTGATTTTTAAATCAAATTCGGCTCATTTTCTTCATTTGCAGATATAGCTAATGAGGGATAACTCTTACTACCCTTTAAACTAGACCATTTCCCTCGATGTCGTTTCTAATAATACCGTTATTTTTAGTAAAAATGCGTAAAATTTGATCAATTAGTAGAAACATATAAATTTGCTATTCAAAAACATGATTAACAGCATTCTGACATCCTTGTCGGCTCTGAAAATCACTTGCAAAGTTGCTACCCCCGTGTGAAAAATACTCTGTTTTCGTGCATTTCACCAATACACTTGATACACTATTAGGCGCAGCTTCTGAATGCTTTTGAGAAAATGAACATCATCGTCCAAAAGGATGAAACTAGTCTTCAATAGAAGATAAATGTCTTTACTTAATTTTATTTGGGTCTTATACTCAGAAATGGGAAGCGTCATATTGAAAAAAGGGAGATAACTTTATACTCGAAGAAAACAGAATCACGAAATACGAATTTTAAAAGTATCAAGTATGGACTTTTTTCTGAAGACAAATGGTCTGACACATTTCTTTAAGGTAATTTGGTATGCTAAATCCGAAAACCAATGTTTGCAAGCTGAGAAATGGCGGCTTATTGGGCTTATTTGCATGTTTTCAAGATGGCCGCCAAAATCATACAGAATCTTACATTGTTGTTGATTCATTGTTTAAAGTACCTCGGAATATTTGTGGGGGTTCTGTGTTGGTCTTTGTTTTATTATGCATCTCTTAGTGGTCTTTCTATTTTTGTTAACACCTTGACGAGGAAACGAATGATAGTTGCTTTGCTTTAATTGTCTTCCTGGTGTCTTGTGACTGTAAGTGTTCTGGGGCCAATTTCATCAACGAGTTTACGACGTGTTTTTGTCTTAAAAACATCGTACGAAGTTCGTACGTTAAAAATTGGGTTTCATCAAACTATTGAACTTTGCGAACTTCTTACTTTTTGTCTTATATTTAAGACAAATATTTAGGTGTCGCAGCTGACATCTTTGTCATAAATATTACTAACTTACTACTTAGCAAGCTAGACTGCTGCATTTCACACGATTCTAGAGGCTGAAGAGCAAAAATCGACAAAGGTTTAAATACCTTGAAAGTACTGCAATTTACATACCGTATGATTTACCAAAATGAGAAAATAAGCTCCCCTTCCTTGATGTTTATGAGTTATTTATGTGTCCATGTAACCTCTCCCACCCCTTCCCCTACCACGCTGTATACTCTCACCAAGAGGTTCGCCTATGACCACCATGCCGTCAGTAGCTGAATTTATGCATAACCATCACGTCTAATGATATACAGGATAAAAATAGATTTTTAAGATGAAAACTTTAAAAAAATCTTCTTCTGAAACCACAAGGCCTAGAACTTTGATATTTTGGTATGTAGCATCACCTAGTAGACCTCTATCAAGTTTGTTCAAATTATCCCCCTGGGGCCAAAAATGGCCCCGACCTGGGGGTCACATGTTTTACATAGGCTTATATAGGGAAAACATGAAAAAATCTTCTTGTCTGAAACCTTAAGGCCCTGTCACACTTTAACGTTTTAGCCAACGTATGCCGACGTATGAAATATATTATCTAGTACTCTGGCATACGCTGAATTATAATTAAAAATCAGAGGAAGCCTCTCTCAGAACTTATGCATGCCGGGCCGCGTAGCGCAGTCGGTAAGGTGTCTGGCTACAGATGCGTGTCTGACTGCAGATCCATGTGTCGCGAGTTCGATCCCGGTCCGGTCCCATACTTTCGTGGAGATTGGTCATAAAATGATTTCAACGGTCATTCTCCTCCCTTCCGCTGATTCATTCAAGAAGGGTTGTTGTCAGTTACAAGCGAAAGTATGTGCACGAATTACTGGTTAACCGTTTGTTCAAGCCTGCCCAGGAAAAAGTGTGGTTAGGTGAACTGACCGTCCCGCAATGACCATAGCTGTTGACTTGGGACGTAAAGCAACAAAACAAACAAACAAACAAGAACTTATGCAAAGCGTATGCGAAACTAACATAGAACGTTTGTCTAACTTATAAGTAACTTATTCATAGCTTATTCCCGACGTAACATAACTTATACTTATATCAGCGTTTAAAAGCGTATGTGCAGCGTATTACTAGTGTTCTTGACCTATGAGAAACGTATGCACAGCGAACGTCTAACGTATGCTGAATTGTACATATAACGCACGTTAACGTATGCATAACTTATGTGTAGCGTACACCTAACTTATGTCAAACGTATAAAACAGTACAAAATTTTGGGACCACTTTGTCATATGACAACGTATACCAACGTACTGTAGCGTGTTCTTAACGTATCGGAAACGTATCTCTAACGTATTCAGCGTACACCAACGTACTTGGTGAATTTATATACGTCCACATACGTTGGTGCTAACGTACCTTAACGTATGCATAACTTACCAGTTGCGTACATCTAACTTATGCCTAACGTTTAAGCAATACGTCGGCATACGCTGAAGATTTTTTTTATGCAAGCACAAAATTTTGGGATCTATTCGTCGCATGACAACGTATACCAAATTACTGTAGCGTGTTCGTAACGTGTTCAAAACTTATCTCTAACGTATTCAGCGTACACCAACGTACTTGCTTAATTTCTCATACGTCCCCATACGTTGGTGCTAACGTACCTTAACGTATGCATAACTTACCCGCTGCGTACATCTAGCGTATGCCTAACGATTAGAAGCAGTACGTTCGCATATGCTGTAATTTTTAATGGATTCATAAAATGTTGGACTTTTTGGCTGTATGTCAACGTTTACCACCGTACTATACCGTATTCGCAACGTGTTTAAAACTTATTCCTAACGTACTCGGCGTATACAAACGTACTTGCTGAATTTTTCATACGTCGGCATACGTTGGTGCTATACGTCGTAGTGTGACAGGGACTTTAAGGGAATCTAAAAAAACATATCAGACGCCACATAACCACGGAGGCGTCGGATCAGGTTATGAGCTCGTCCAAAAGATTAAAATGGGAAACTCCATTCAACATGTATGGGTTAACATAAAGTGTGAAAACGAGTAATTTTCGGGACGTAGTTTCAACATTACATGTACCCTTTTTGTTATGAATACAATATGTTCTATCTCTTTTATGTTCAAATGATAATAGCATGTCCCTCTTAGGGGTCTGTAATTGAGCATTACAGCAATCAATCATCGGGTGTGAAGAAAGCCGAGACAACTGCTCATAATGCCCACGACTCAGGATCAAATTTCGAGAGTATACAAAATTTGTCGGCAGTATAGGACTGGTTCTTGATGCTATCATTAATTTGTTAGATGGATGTTGAGGATATCAGATTACAATTGAATTATTATTTTTCATCCAGACATGTTAAAAAAACACCTTTAGTTTCTAGTGACTCTCAGTATATTTTGTGGTTTTAGGTAATCTTACTGATTTGTGCCTTGCTAGTACATGGTTTCTTATGATTTCGGGAAACCCGTCATCTAAGTGTCAAAGAGTTTGGCTCCAGATCAGACCGACGTTTGACATAAATAAATATGTATATGCACCGAGTTAAAGGGATTGATATATTAAAGGGGGTATGCTGTCGCCTACTAGTCTTCTCATGCGCGGGTCCAGGAATTTTTGTCCGGAAAACTTCAAGTTTACAAGGTTCTGGGAGGGGATCCATTATTTTTCAGGTGGTCCACTTGCTAATTTCTATGGAAACCTATGTAACTTGTTGTTTTCAAGGGGATGAATTCCGGACCCCCTGCCTTCATTCAGGTCCGCACATTCTTCTTCTTTAAAGCTTTCTTCACATATCTACGTATTTTTCACTCTGTGTTCAACCACTTTACACGGCTATATAAAGTCCGCACGTGACCAATCACATGATATTTGGAGACTGGAGTTAGGCAATGTTTTAAAATACGACGTTTTTTAGTGAAACACAAATTTTTGTTCTTACGAACAATTTAAGATGTTTTGATGAAACTGACGTACGCACTTCTCAGAAAACAACGTACGCACAATTTAAGATATATCGTACGAACTTTATTGATGAAATTGGCCCCTGTTCTCTTACTCGCGATGCCGTTGGTTGATCTACAGTAGTGATTGTGTTTTTTCCTGTTTATGCTCACTTACTTTTTGCGTATCTAGTGTCCAGCTATTGTAATGAATGTTTCATTCATAGCACTATTTTGAACTGGGTTCAAGCTTTTAAAGTGATAAACGAGAAATGAGTTTTGAAAATCGACAAGTAGCTTTGATTTAACTGTCGTCATAATGTCCATTCTTCCTAGCAATATCCACAAAATATGTTACACTATCTATACATATATCAAAAGTAAAAGCATTTAAATTCCTTAGTACCAAATGGTCGAATTAGACCAGCCTTGCGTCGTCCTCAGGACAACTTCTCATGGGCGTCAAATTGTTTTGTGGGACCGCCTTCAATAGGTAAAAGTATTGCCCTGAAAATAACCCCATTTGAGCTATGTGAAATTGCATGGTTTCCATGGCAACAAACAATGTGCTTCAAAACAGTTGGGTATGTCCCTACAAATAACTTATATCTCAGCAGAAACTCATCCTAAAGTACCAGCTCGATCAAAAAAACAAAAACATAGCAGCTTCATTCAGCAGTAAGGTATGCTAGTGATCAAATTTGCATATTCATGAGAATTAATGAATACATTAGGAAATCGTAAAAAATAAAAGGGTGTACCCACAAAGATACTTTCAACTCTGCTGCAAATTATTTTAGACAACCACTCTTGGAACCAAATAATGCCAAAGCACTGCACTTTTACCAAATTGTCCATTTATCAAATTTTCTGAGATTCTCACTCATAAATACTAATAAAAAAATAAGAAATGAGAAAATTTTGGAAAAAATTATAGGGGTGTACTTACAAAATTACGCATAATATTATGTCAGTTGCTAGTTATCCTATTCTCAAATTGAGCCTAGAACTAGTTTTTATCTTTCTGTGTTCTTCTTTCTTTTTAATGTTTTCTTATACATTATTGAGTAGGCAAATAAGATCATTTGTATATTCATCATTGGGTCAACGAGCTATATCTCAACTTTCATTTGGTACCATGTTTGGTAGTCCAGGATATATGGCAACTGAAATATAGGTTATTTTGTATGTTTAACCACTTTAGTTTTTTACTATTTTTGACTTATTCTTTTTTATGTGTTCTTTAATATTCGTGAATATGAAAATTAGATATTTCGAATACATATAATCATAGGGTCGCATACCTGTATCTCAACTATTATTTGGTACCAAGTTTTGTAGTCTAGGATAGTAAGCAGCTGGTGTAGAGGTAATTTGGTAGGGATACCACCTTAATTAATCTACCAATTTTGTCTTATTTCTTATGTTTACGTTAATATTTATGGGTATTCAAATTAGATCATTTGTATATTTAATCATTTTCATCAAATGAAAATGTCTCAACTTTTATTTAGTACCTAGTTTTGAAGGTAATCATAGTTAGCGGCTGACTTAGTGGTTATTTTGAACGTAAATCACCTTATTTTTCTTCAAATTGCCTCTTATTTCTTAAGTATTCATTGATATTCATGAAATATATTCAAATAAGATAATTCGTAAATTTAATCATTTCGGTCAAAATGCAATGTCTAAACTTGAATTTGGTACCAAGTTTTGCAGTCTACGATAGTTGGCGGTAGACATATTGGTAATTTTGTAGCTATACCCCCTTAATTTTTTTATCTATTTTCTCTTATTTCTTATGCTTTCATTCATATTCATGAATATTTAAATGATAAAATTCGTATATTATATCATTTTGATCAAATGGCTATGTCTCAACTTTTATTTGATACCAAGTTTTGTAAAATAGGATAATTATCAGCTAGCGTCGTGTTAATTTTGTAGGTATACCACCTTAATTTTTCTACCAATTTTGTCTTGTTTCTTATGTTTACATTAATATTCCTGAATATTTATATAAGAAAATTCGTATATATAATCATTTTAGTCAAATGGTTATGTCTCAACTTTAATTGGGTACCAATTTTTATAGTCTAGGAGGGTTAGCAGCTGGAGTACATATAATTCTGTAGGTATACCCCCTAATATTTCTACTAATTTAGTCTTATTTCTTATGTTTACATTAATACTCATAAATATTTAATTAGATAATTCGCATATTTAATAATTTTGGTTTAATGCCAAGGTCTCAACTTTTATTTGGTACCAAATTTTATAGTCTAGTCTAATAAACAGCAGACATATAGGACATTTTGTAGGTATACCACCTTCATTTTTCTACCAATTTTCCCTTATTCTAATTTTTACATTAATATTCATGAGTATTCAAATTAGATAATTCGTATATTTAATCATTTTGGTCAAAATACAATGCCTCAGCTTTAATTTGGTACCAAGTTTTGTAGTCTACGATAGTAAACAGTAGATATATAAGTAATTTTGATGGTATTCCACCTTAATTTTTCTACCAATTTTCTCTTTTCTCTTATGCTTTCATTAATATTCATGAATATTTAAATTAGATAATTCGTATAGTCATCTTTTGATCAAATGGCTATGTCTCATCTTTAATTTGGTACCAGGTTTTGTAAGATAGGATAGTTAGCAGCTAGCGTCCTGGTAATTTTGAAAGTATACCACCTTTATTTTTCTATAAACTTTGTCTTATGTCTTATATTAACATTAATATTCTTGAATATTTAAATTAGATAATTCGCATATTTAATCATTTTAGTCAAATGGCAATGTCTCAACTTTTATTTGGTACCAAATTTTGTAGTCTAGGCTAGTACGCAGCAGACGTATAGGACATTTTATAGGTACGCCCCCATAATTCTTCCAATTTTGACTTATTTCTTATGCTTTCATTCATATTCATGAATATTTAACTTATAAAATTCGTATATTATATCCTTTTGATCAAATGGCTATGTCTCAACTTTTATTTGATACCAAGTTTTGTAAGATAGGATAATTATCAGCTAGTGTCGTGTTAATTTTGTAGGTATACCAGCTTAATTTTTCTACCAATTTTGTCTTGTTTCTTATGTTTACATTAATATTCATGAATATTTAAATACGATTATTCGTATATATTTAATCATTTTAGTCAAATGGCTTTGTCTCAACTTTTATTAGGTACCAAATCTTGTCGGATAAGATAATTAGCAGCTGGTGTAGTGGTAATTTTGTAGGTATACCCCTTAATTTTTCGACCAATTTTCTCTTATTTCGTATGTTTTCATTAATATTCATGAGTATGCAAATTAGATAATTCGTATATCTATTCAGTTGGTCATTTTGCCAATGTCTCAACTTTAATTTGGTACCACGATTCTTAGTCTGGAATGATAAACAGCGACATATATATAATTTTGTAGGTGACAACCCTTAATTTATTCTACAGTTTTTCTCATTTCTTATGTTTTCATTAATATTCTTGAATATGCAAATTAGATAATATTAATATCTAATAAATGCGTCATATTGCTGTTTCTGAAATTCTATTTATCTATTCAAGAAAGAAAGACTAGATATTTCAAACAGATATACTTTTGTGTAAATAAAAGTAAAAAAAAAAAGCAGAGAAGCAATATTTCAAGGAGGTACTTAACGACGCTCATCTATGCTGGTTTTACATTATTTCTAGTACCAGAGTTACTTTCCCATTTTATGAATGACGTTACTCGAATTTATCGCACAATCCTCACAAATTGATAGTACAGATATATTTATCTTTAATTGAGGCATTTATCATCATTTAGGACGCTAATGCAAGTTTTCTCCAAAAGTAAATCAGCGAATCTCCTATGCTCGTATCAAATGTATTGGAAAAAATACATTAAAACGCTGTTTTTTCCACACAGGGGTGGCAACTTTAGATGCAGATTTCTGAGCCGTCAGGCATATCAGGATGCGGAAAATCATGTTTTTGAAAAGCGAAAAGACAATTGTTTTAGAAATTATGAAGTTTTGAGGGTTCTGATTAAATTAAACGGCACAATAAGGAATGATATAGAGGAAAATATTAAATTTTATAGGGTAGTAAGAGTTATCCCCCCAAAATACTATATTCAAATTTATAAAAATCAATAAAACTCATACAAATATAAATGACTGTAGAGTTACTTTTAGAAAATAAATTAATTTGCGAAAAAGAACGTCTTTTTGTCAATACAAAATCAGTTTAAAAACTGTACTCTACGAACCGTTTTTTCGAAAACATTGAGTTATCTCCCCATTTTTTAATATGATGCTACCATTTTTTGAGCGTACGACCCAATCAGAAATAAAGTAGGGTCATTCATCTTGAATTTAAGACCTGTTTCATCCTTTATGGCGATGAGGTAAGTTTTTTCGAAAATTTGAATTTCAGCAACGCGCCTACACTAGGAAAGTCTCATGATCCCAACCGAGTAACATGGGGACATGTTTGCATCTACAAAGTAAGTAAGGGTGCAAAGATCAGGAATCGATACAATCGAGAGCCACACCTCTAAAGTACCAACTCTCACATTCATGATAAATTCTCATACCTTTCATGTGCGGTGCCAGAACGTTTTGCAAGACAGGGTCCAAATATGACAACGGTCTTTTTTCGTTTTTCTTTCTTTTATCCTATGAGAGGAGGATGAGAGGATACAAATAACCCTTAAAGCGAAAAAATTATCAGCCCACTAGCAAAACGCAATTTAAAATGTGTTTAACTGGTGACTGGTGACATTGAATGCTGGCTTGGTAGCTTTGTGACTTTCAGAGGATCCAGGCCAATATTGCTAGAAATATAACAATCTATCATGAGTGTGAGGGTTAAATAGAAAAATCTATACCCGAGTATGGCTGTTTTGCATCTAGCTCACAGTTAGATACCACATTTTATTCTTAAGAAAAGGCTCCCAGAAGTTCCTGAACACGCCGAGATGTGGTATGTTATGATGACGTCACTTAGACATAACAATAAAGTCACTTGACGACCATGTGCGTGAGTTCCAATACAACCAATGTATTTAGCCCTCACGTGACAGGCTGGGTAAGATAGCATGGGTAAGATAAGATTTTCTAAGCCAGGGTTAAATCTCAGAGGTCCCTAACCTGTGTGAAGAAAAAACCTTTATTATTTTTATGGGGGACGTGTCCTGACGACATGTTCCCTCCTCTGGTCCTCCCATACCTTTGCCTCTGTCCAGTCGGCTTTTTCCTTCTTCACCAGGTAACAAGACGAGCCATACTTTACCCAACCACTACTGCAACTACCACCACTGCTGGATCCTTCAAAATATACAGTAAAAACCTGTCTTAAGCGACCACTCAAAATGAACACCAAAAATTGGTTTTCAATACCGATTATCGCTTAATGCAGGTCAAAAGTATTGCAGAATGCAATACTTTCGACCTTCATTAAGCTACCATTCTCCATTAAGACCTTTATTTTGTCTCTTTGTAAGTGGCCGCTTAAGACAGGTTTTACTGTATAGACAATACTACTTGAGTATTACTGTAAATTCAGACATTTTGTGAGGGTTTTATTTTCACACAAGCGAAGTTTCATGAAAATTAAACCTGCACCAATTAGTGGAATCACTCTGTCGTTTACTGATATAGGAAAACATGCAAATGTGGTGAACTTTTAACGTAAAAAAATATGCCTTTTAACTCTATTCACGGAAATTAAATTCTAGCAAAAAAATAATCTGAATTTACAGTACTCGGCAATACTAACCTGATCCTGGACTTTATCATCAACATAATATCCCAGTCGGTTGAGCATCTTATTTACATCTTTGAAATTCATACAGAAATGTGCGTGTATTTTATAACACAAAAAATGTATATACCACTGAATAGTTCAATTGACTATTGTTTGCCTGAGTGGCCTAGTGGGTACTCGTCTAACATGTGGATGTCACATAGTTTAGTCTTTAAACTCTGCATTGTTGGCTCTAACCCTGTATACATTGGCTCTAACCCTGTATACACCTTTTATTACTGTCGTTATAAATATGGCTGTATTAGTTGCTCTCCTTTTTGCAACAAGTTTCCCTATTTTATTTACTTTAATCTATTTGGCGACAATAACACTCTAGCTTCTTTATTCTTGCACACCAGCTAGGGATATCTGAGATTTTACCCTGGGTTAGAAAATCTTATCTAACCCAGCTATCTTATCCAGGCTGGCACGTGATGGCTACAAACATTTGTCGTATTGGAACTCACGCACATTGTCGTCAAGTGACGGCATTGTTATGTTAAAGTGACGTCATCATTTGAAATTGTATCTTAGCGTACTCGAGGACTTCTGGAAGCTTAATTTTAAATAAACAAACAATGGTGAGCAAAAAAAAAAAAGAATCCATTTTTCGTGTGAGGGTAGGATAGATAAATCTGTCCCTCGGGATCACCGTTTGCCATCACTCGGCACGCCTCGCGATGCCAAATGGTGATCCTCGGGACAAAATGTTCTATCCTACCCTCACACTCATGATAGATTCTTATATTATCCCGATGGATCTGTAACACTCAACTCATACTAACGCCTGATTCCTATGCAGGTACCTCCTTTTTGACCTTTAGAGATATGTTCCAACGTGTTTAGCTTTGGAGGCAAGAGTTCTTTTATTTGAACATGTTCAAAAACTAAATTCTAACTCTCAACATCAAGAGTATGCGAGTCATTACATTAAAAAAACATGCACTTACAAATTTTGGTGTTTATGTGCATTTCTTGGATATTGAATGAAATTTAAAAGAGGGTTAGCCAGGTTAGGACCAATTTCTTAAATATTTTAAGCTATGACTACTAATCACACAACTACAGCATAAATTACGAGCTCATAAAGCTAATTGTAGCAATAGGATAAGCGCTAAGACGTTTATTTCCATACATGTAGCTGCTCTGACCTTATCAATTACACTCAATCTCCCATGAAACACTATATTTTATGTACGATTGGCCATTCAATATATAGATTACAAAACAAGTGATATTGGATTTTTGCTTGTTAAGATTCTTCAAAAAACAAAGTGACTTGTAGTACTCAAAATGCGCGGATGATTTAAAAAGTTAACTTATGTGCGCAAATTTTTGCTTGATTTTTTATGTCCCAGTTAATATGTTTTCAGTCAAGCTGTGAGATGTCTTCCAGGGTAAAACCAGTATTAACCAGCGGATGAAATGTTTTGCTCAGAGACACAACACAATGATTCTATCACAGTCACTTGTAATGGTTATGGGCGGACCCAGAACATTTTGTCAGAGAGGTACAACTTTGACACGTAGATGATGGGGAGTTGGGATCCAAATATCACTATAAGCGGGCCAACATCGCCTCGCCAGCGTGTTGATGATGGCCCATCATTGAACGCTCTCATGGTACCTTAACGTTGTGTAGACAAGTAGTTGGGATTCCTAAGGGCACTTCTTTGCTCCCCTATTTGCTGATTTATTATTGTTTTGTTATGAGGGGGAATTTATGATATCTCTTTCTGATAATAAGCAGGCTGGTATTATTGACGCTTTAAACACTACATTCATATGTTTGGATGATATTTAAACATTAATTATGTTTATTTTGACATATGTGTTAAGTCAAAGATAACCTTTAGAGCTCTAACTTAATGAAGCTAATACTTCTGATACCAAGCCACATTTTTAAACCTGCACTTGTAGATTTCTAATTATATTGTTTCTACCATAATTTATGATAAACGTGACGATTGTGATCTTGAAATTGTCCATTTTCCATTTTTAGATGGTGATGTTCTTCGCTGTAGTCTATATCTCTTAACTCATTCGTTTTGCTAGAGTATCTAGTCATGTTGCTGATTTCAACACTCACAAAAAAATGTTAACTCAGGAACTTCATAAACAAGGCTATAGTTATTATAAACTTCGCATTACTTTTTCTAAACTTCATCAAGGATACTATGATTTGATATATAAATTCCAAGCTGGATTCAATTCTCTCTTTAGCCAAGGACTTACGGAACCTGAGTTCTATGGTGACTTTGTGTATAAGTTAAAGAGGATTGTTGGCTCTAATTATTTTTCAGCGCAGTTTATAAGAATAGTTTCTCATATAAAAATTGGCTATAGCATTAATGTATTGCATGGTTGGCAGCATTGCTTTCCTCTTTAATTGCACGCCAGTGGGTCCGACTTTAGAATCTATGATGGTTACCACTTTAAGACTTATCTTTTGACAAGATGATAGGGGCCTGATGTTTTGGTTGCTGTCAGGCCCAGCGGGGTTAACCAGTTGGATTTGAATGCTCTGGTATTCAGAATTATGTACTGTTAAGTCCTTACCTTTCCTTTACTCGTTTTTATATCTTGATTTATATGTTCTAGGAGATGATGTATGGATAAATTAGGGGTCTTTCATGCACCCGAAACTTCTATGTGTCTTGATCCAAAACTGAACTAATGGTAAGGCTGGCGCTGTGAAACTTGTTTAAGCACTCCAGTAAAATATTTGTGCTGACCATTCAATGGCGGTACTTCTTTTGTGGATCATTTGTGCTATTTCTGTCTTATGTTTGTCATGCTTTCGCGTCTGTTCGTTGCTACCTTGTGGCCACCTGGTGGGAAAGGGCTGACCTCTTGGCTCTTGTCTGTGTTTGTTTTTGTCACTTTCCATGTGGTATCCTGGGTCAGTTGTGGACTTTGGTTGTAATTATTCCTGATCTTTGCCCCTTTTCTTACTTTCCAGGGAATCCTGACTGTTATTTATGAGAATGCCTAAATTTTACTGGCCAATAATTCACCTTATATTCTTACCTTTAGGTAAAACTACAAAAGCAATAAAAGAAATATCCCTAAAATGGTACTAGTTTTAATATTAAACATACAGTTGCTGCTTTATATATGAATAGAACAGTTGAACAAGATTTACTTTGCAATGCAAAATAAAGGTTATAGTCATGTACTTGTACATTTACCCTGCATTAGATTGGTGTTTTTCTTTATTATGGAACATGTACTATACCTTGATATTGGTTACAGGTGTCGCCTACATAACCATGATAGCAGCTGCAGTGGTATCTATCACCATTGGGCGTACATGTGCCATGGATACAAGGGTCTGGAGAACATGGATTATATACCACTGCAATATAAGATTTAAGCCGTGACATGTGATTTCCAACAATGTGGTATTTCGACAAGTGTAGACTCAGATGAGCCTGTGCAGCTTCCTTTTAAGCTTAGAATCTCCAAACTTGTTCAGTCGGTAGCTCAACAATTATAAAATATGTATGCTTCAAACAAACACTCTGATCAGACTGCGCATATGCGCAGGCTGATCTGAGGCTTTGCTGGTCGCACATACTACATTGATGGAAATCTCATGTCACGGCTCATTTAATTGAACTAGTATGAGACATACATCCAAAAGCTAATATAGTAACTTCCGCCATAGTGTGTACAGATGCAATGGAAACAGGGGTTGGGAGAATATGGATTCTACACCACTGCAATAGATGAGTGAATATTAACCAATATGGCATACTGTAGAGTCAAAGGCTAACATAGTTACTTCCGCCATAAGGGATACTAGTGATACGGACTCAAGGAAATGTAGAACATAGATTACACACCAATGCAAATGTGATTTACAGCGTTATGACATATAGTCTGAAACTAAAATATACAGTATAATTATTCAGCCAAAGGACATGACATGCAATTGTCATGGACACAGGGATTAGTAGAATAATAGGTGAACACCAATGCAATATATGAATGAAGATGAACTCTTATGACAGAGCCAGGAGCTGTTATAGTATCTTATGTCATTGGGTGTACAGATGTCATGGACTCAAGTTTAGATAAACGGTATTAGTTGTGCATGTCAGAAAATGTTTGATGCTCTCCATTATTGTTTAGACAATATATTTATTAGATTCGACTCGAAATTATATAGACAAATCGAAGGTATTCGAATGAATACTAATTGTGCTCCTCTTGTTGAAGATTTGTTTTTTTTCCTTTTATTATGAGACAGACTTCTGGTTATCCCTGTTAGAAATTAGTCAAATTGATGTTATTGAAGCCCTTAACTCCACCTCCAGATATTTAGATGACTTGTATATAGACAAGTAGTTGGGATTCCTATGGGCACTAATTGTGCTCCCCTGGCTGCAGATTTAGTCCTGTTTTGTTATGAGAGGGACTATATGATGTCTCTGTCTGATGATGATAAGGCTGATATTATTGATGCTTTTAACACTACATCCAGATATTTGGACGGTATTTAAAACATTAATAATGTTGTTTTTTTAACAATGGTAAGTCAAAGATACCCTTCAGAGCTCCACCTTAATAAAGCTAATACCTCTGATACCTAAATCACGTTTTAGAATTGCATTTGTCAATTTCTACCAAAGTTTATGATAAGCGTGACGATTTTGATTATGAAATGTCAAATTTCCATTTTTAGATGGTAATGTTTCTAACATTACATCCTATGGAGTCTATATCTCTCAACTCATTATTTTTGCTAGAGCATCTAGCCATGTTGCTGACTTCAACACTTGCAATAAACTGTTAACTCAGAAACTTCTTAAACAAGGCTATCAGTATCATAAACTTCCCAAAACCTTTTCTAAATTTTATAGACAGTACTATGATTTGATATCTAAATTCAAAGTTGGACTTAAATCTCTCTTGCCCCAAGGACTTTCTGAACCTGAATTATACGGTGACTTGGTGTATAAGTTGAAGAAGATTGTTGGCTCTCATAGTTTCTCAGCGCAGTTCATTAAGATAAATTCCCATTGTAAAAAGTTTAGCTATAACATTAATAAATTGCAACAGACTGAATACTTAGATGTCAATCAAATCATGGTTGGCAACTTTGCTTTCCTCTTTAATTGCACGCTTGCAGGTCGGACGTCAGACTCTTTGACAGTTCCAACTTAAAGACTTATCTATTGATTAGATTATAGGGGTCTGATGCTTTGGCTTTTGTCAGGCGCACCAAGGTTTACTTGTTGGATTTCTTTTGCTCAGATATTCAGTTTTATGTACGGGGGTTGTCCCAAAAAGTTGTAGATTTATTAAATAGCAAGAAAAGTTTATGCGAGCGCATGTTTATATTTTGTAGAAATATTAGACTATCTATTTTTAATATTTTGAGTGTATTAATGACATAAAAAAAACGAAAGGAATTTTTTATGGCTATTCAGTAAGGTACGCGTCACCGGCACACGAAAAATATGAAAGAAATAAAATAGTATAATTCATTTTTGATAAGTAATTGTATCAAATCTCGAAATGATACCCGTAAATCATTCATATTGGGGAAACGTCATTTAATTGCACGTATTGTCACAAAATTTCAAAGCGATTGCATAATTAACGAACTGACGGCATACGATCAAAACAAGTCAGGGCGAGCTCAAATGGTGAAAAATGGCAACGTCTCACGTACACGTGGAGCAGCGGAGAGTAATACAGTTTTGTTTTGAGTTCGGAATGACACCACTTGATGCTTTAAACTAAATAAAACAAGACGAATATCACGTGAATGTATCACATGCTTTAGTATACAAATTACTTTCGAGATTTCGCGAGGGGACAGCTGCAGCTGAGCGTATGGGAAGATTGCCACTTAGAAATACTGACAAAGGTACGGAAGTTGAATTAGTGCTAAGCAACGACAGAAGACAAACGTTGCGCTACCTAGCTGAGATAACAGGTTGAGTGAACCCTACGGTGCATATTATATAAAAATCAGACTTGAAAATGGCACAGGCATCTGCAATATGCATTCCACATTTATTATTGGAAGATGATTGCGGACATAACAAAGCAATTGTAAACTTTCCGACGTCCTTAGTAATTCAAATGACATGCGCCGGTAGGTCAGACCTATAACTAAAAAAATGAGTGCTGAAACTTCATAATTAGATATTTCTTCTTAAAGATTTGCATGATAATGCAGAAATAATTGAAAAAATCACAAGTAAAATTTAATTGCAATAGACCATATCGTTTTCTTGTTATATAAAAAGTCTACGACTTTCTGGGACAACCCTCGTACTACTGAATCCTTATCTTTGCTCTTTTTCTTTTTTTATATCTTGATTTATATTGTTTTAGGAGATGATGCATTGATAAAATAGGGGTCTTTCATGCAAACCAAACATCTATGTATCTTGATCCACATCTGGACTAAGAGTGAGGTTGGGCAATGTAAAAAAGGTTAAAGCCCTCTAGTAAAATATTTTAATGACCGTTCCAAGGCTGTACTTCTTTTGTGGATCATTTGTGTTTTTGTGTCTTGTGTTTCTTATGCTTTCGCGTCTGTTCATTGCTGCCTGATGGTCACCTGCTGGAAAAAAGCTGACCTCTTGGCTCTTGTTGGTGATGTTTATTTTTTTTTTTGCTACTTTCCCATGTGGTATCCTGGGTCAGGTACTTGGTTGTATCGTTTCCTGGTCTTTGCCATCTTTCTTTTTTACTTAATATTCATATTTTGAACAAATGGCAGGTCAGATATATCCTACTGAACTTCAGTTAAATAAAGCGAATTCTTCTTATACTGAGGCTCTATTTTTGGGCTTGAACTTGTCTAAAACAAAAGGCAGAGTTTCTTCTAAGATTTATGAATCAGTATTCCAATTTTGATGAAGGTGTTCCTCGCTTCCCTTCCTATATAGGGATATAAACTTAGGAGGCCTCCATAAATTGTTAGCATTTTTGTACTACAACAACAACATAACCTAGGGCGAAGATTTGGTGCCAGTAATATGCGTTTAGCCCGCTTGGTGTTTTAGGCTGTTGTCTGTTCTAAGGGGGTGGTCCTGTTGTTGTTGATTCGTTGTTTATTGTTACTCCAATGGTGGGAGTTTGTATTTGTTCTAATGTTTAGTTGTATTTTACTCTATGTCTATTCTAGTTCTGCAATCATCTTAATGGGGAAGAGAGAGACGGTTGCTTTTGCTTAGTTTATCTTTCTTGTGTCTCGTGATTGCTGTGTGGCTCTCCTAGCGGTGCCATGGAGTAGATTGCGTAGATTCCTGATCATAACTACCAACTATTTTTGGGAGAAAAGGGAATATACACCACTGTAATAGATGAAAAAAATACTGGTTATGACATATTGTAAGATCATAGTCAAATATAGATACTACTGTCATTTGGCGTAAAAATACCACGGACATAGGGGCTGGGAGACTATAGGGATAACACATATGATTTTTCATGCATTAACATTCGAGGGTTCCATGGAATTTATTTGAACACAAGGCTGATAGGTTGAGTGCTCAAACATCTCCCGTGGGACCTTGCAAGTGATAATGAAATGAAACAAAGATGTGTGATCGTTAATCTCGAATGTTTTACTGTACTCCGATTAAAGTGCACTGAATTTCAAATTTCTAACACTTGATTTCTCTAAACAAAATGGCGTCAGTTGCAATCTTTGAATGTGATAACGTCGTCATATCTCCAAAGACATACACAACATTTATGGGAACAAAAGTATTGGGGAAATATGGACAGTCTGATCTTCAACACTTTCAGTATAAAAAGTCAGTGCTCATTATAACCGTTACTAAGTTGAAGTAAAGTAAGAACGATGGCAAAGATCAGGAATCAATAAAATAAAGTACCACACCTCACTCAGGATACCACATGAGAAAGTGACGAAAACACAATGAAACATCACAAACAAGAGCCAAGAGGTCTGCCCTTTCCCCATAAACCCATGTAAAAACAGCACGTGAATCTCATGATTTGTAAAGCATCAAACAAACAAATTAAGAAAGAAAGCAAAGACCCATATAATCACATGGGAAAGTGACAAAACTCAACTTAACATCACAAACAAGAGCAAAAAGGTCAGCATTTTTCCCATAAACCCATGTTCAAACAGCACGTTAGTCTCCTGATTTGTAAGGCATCAAAAACCAATTTAAGAAAGAAGGCAAAGATCTGGAATCGATATAATCAAGTACCACACCTGACCCAGGACACTGTATGTGAAAGTGACAAATAAAACAAAAAACACTGACATACATGAAAGCCAAGAGGTCAGTCCTTTCCAAACAAATGGCCACAAGGCTACAAGGAGCAGACTTCACGGTATGGCGAAAAGAAATAACAAAAAGAAATTCCGCATAAGAAATACGCCTGTGGAATGATCAGTAAAGAACATAGTATTCAAAAGTATATATTTTGATCATAAATTAATTTTCGGGGTTAAGTTTTTCTGTCATCGAATCTTGAATGACTTATTGATGTCTCTGAAAAAATATGGTATGAAAATCAGAAATTGCATAATTTGTATGAATAATCTAGTTCAGAGGGGTCAAAATGAAAATTTCTAAAAAGAAAATAAATCAGTCACACAGCATTTGGAAACAAGAAATTACTGACTAGGTGCTGTAAGTGGTGTTAAAAAGATAATCCTTAACCAGTTTGACTTCCATTTTTACGATTGCTTAGCAGAATACGTCATCTCATTGAATTTACGTAACGTTGTAAGGGCACGTTAGGGATACGTTTGTCATTCTAACTGAGGTGCATATTGGAGTCATTAATCGCATTCATTTGATAATTGGACCTGACCCTCAGACCCAATTCATCCTATACGTGTTCTACGGCATTCATAACTGGGGATAAAGCAGGCCAAGGCAAGACGTTGACGTATGTTTGTGCATGGTATTGTGTGGTTATTTACGCGTTGTGTGAGGCCTTGCATTGTCATGCTGGAAAATGCCAGGTCTGTTATTTTGCATGAAATGATTAATGCTCTGCTGTGCATGAACCCCGTAAAGGTAAAGCAGTAATGATTGCTGGTTGAAATGATTAGATGGGTGAGTTAACATGTAACGTGATAAGGACGTAACGGTGTCACATATGCGAGACCAGTTCGTGCACAGACTCTGACAGATGTAGTACTGTTGTACCGGTTCATAAGATCATGAATAGTCTGTCTAGAGCAACAAAGATGATGTGCAATATCATTTACCGTAGACCCCTCTTTGAGCACGCCAATAACATGGTTTCTAGGATCTTTTAAAAGACGTGCCATCACTAAATGCAAGCGTTTTGTAACAATATTTTTTTATCAGGACTTAGCTGTAATAGTTTTCTTGTCGATTTTGAAGCTGTTAATGAATCACCTGTTCCTGAGCACGTGAAACGAAAGGAACACGTTTTTCAGGCGTCGACGTTTGAATAGACCTGGGATTTGAATAAAAATTGCATAATCGTTATCTGCGACGAAATCTCGATAATCGTGTGTAAATCTTACAACGACACGTATACTAACAAAACAGCTATTCACAGAAATAAAGTGTAAAGTTTTCATTTTGGGTCAGTGTAGTTTCACCAACACAACCTCACCCTGAAAGATCTGTTATGTAAAATTGGGGCTAATATAAAACAGTACAGTTAAAATGACTCTACATTTTAAGATCATACTTTGAACACATAAAGAAAACACTTACCCTTGTCGCAGTACATTCCTGAATAAGGGCTGGTGCACCGACATGAATAGCCTTTTCCATCTCTAATACATGTCCCATGGATTCCGCATTGATTATTATGACACGGATTTATCACTGTAATTACTAAAATGAAGTCATGACATATGAACCACGGAATGTGATTTGCAACAATTTGGCATTTTGACATGAATAGTCTCAGACGAGCCTGTGCATGTGCAGTATACTTTTGAACTTAGAAATTCCAAATGAATTTCGGTCAGTAGCGTAATAATTATAAAATATTCAAGCAACTAGCAAAGGCTATAATCAGACTGCACGTATGCACAGGCTGATCTGAGGCTTTGCTGGTCACAGATACACTGTACCACATTGTTGAAAATGTCTTGTCCCGGTTCATACGTATGGCAGTATCTGTTGTTATTCAAGTAAGAATTGTTTATTGTTCCCATTCTCAGAGGCTTGTTTCTGGTCTGTTTTACGATGAGGTTCTTGGCTTCCATTCAGAGTTTAGTACTTATATTGCTTCGTGTGTGAGCTTGGCTGAGAGTATGGAGTCTGGGGTATGTAATTCAATTACAAGATTGACGTTTACAAGCAAAACTGTCATTACCAAGCATGTTTGGTATTCATTCCAATCCAAATGTCTACTACTGAATGTTGATATTGAATTTTAACTTTAATAATGAACGCTAAGCATGGGATGCGATCAAACACTTGGTATTCAATGCATTTTTAATTCGATTGGTATTCACTGCAACATTTAGGAGTGAATACAATAATGTATGCTAAATTCAAAGATGTATGAACAGTACCAATGTTGACATTCATGTCAAGCCTTGGATTAAATCACAAACATTGCAATCAACGCTTTGATGAAATGTTCCCTTGCTATTTAATGCATTTTAAGGATTGAATCCCAATCCATCTGAATCTTGCTTGCTGTATGGTGTCTGGAGGATGTATGTGTGTGAGGAGTGTGGACTTGGCTTAAGTATACATGTGCAGATTCAGAGGTGGGAACAGGGGGTCCAGATCCCCCCCCTGAAAAGTCACAAAAGTATAGGGTTTATTAGCCATTCTGGTCCAAGTCCCCTGAAAAATCACAAAGCTACCAAGCCAGCAGTCAATGATGAGCCATCATTGGCCCGCTGGCGGGCCGATGATGGCCAACTTATAGTGGTATTTGGATCCTCCTTCTCTTCATCAACTAAAAAAAGGTGGAACGCCTCTGACAAAATTTTCTGGATCTGCGCGTGGTATAAGAGTGAGAACTTGAGATTGGATACAAAAAAAGCTTGATATTGTCATTCCTACTTGCAAAACCCAAACTTGGAATTGTATTCCATACTCTGGACTCTATACTCCAATAGACCAGGTTCACACAGTTTATCTTGCTTGGAAGAGAGATCTGGTTGTTTGTTGTTATTTAGCTGCGGCTGTATGTGGTATGTAATACAATGTCTTGGCTTTGCCTGCTATAAGTATTTATGACATCATTTCGTCATACAATAGTGTACCTTCACAAGTTTGTACACATGAAATTGAATAACATGTACCAGAGCATGTAGAAATAATAACACCTGCTGTAGTCAAAGAGTGGAGTCCGTGCTCCATAAGTGCAGAGTTACGTAGTTGGTCACGTTATGGTACTTTATTCACCTGATTGGACAAATATAGGGTTTTCTATCATACTTCTAACTGTGAATCTTTTCGTCACTTTACTCTTATCAAGCACAGACTATATTGATTTTAAGTAAACCTAACCATACTATTATAATCAGTATACAAGGTTAGCTTTTAAAAAAGCTTAGAACCATCGCATGGCGTTTTACAGTTATTAAAGAAGAACTGTTATAGTGCTTTAATATTGCATTTGCTGAAGCCACTCTTTTCAGTGTTTCATGGGCTTCAAGCTCTGAGTATTTTTTTTTTTTAGTTAACGATTTGTACATAGGTGATCCATTGGAAGCAAATAAAACTCACGAAATATGCATATTCCAGTAAGACTCTGCTCATGAACACATTGAATAATGGTAGAGTTTACCCCCTCCCCAGCAGTATGTATTATGTCATTCAACCGTATTCCTCAATCAAAGTCAATGCACATATAGACTTCGAGCTAAAAAAGGACCTGCTTCCCCCTCCCCCTAGGGAATTTTGCAGACATATCCTATCTTAAAGAAAATTTCAAGCTGCATCTTTTAATGGATATTTGCACTCTGTGCTCCGGGGCGTTAGTCTCTGACAGCCTGTTACATATGTTACTATAACAAACTAAGGGAAAAAATCAAAATGAAAGTTTGAGCTACAGAAATAAGGCATTAACCAACTAATTTTTCAAATTTCTTGTGTAGTAAGCTGGCTGCCTAAGCTACATGAAGCAACATTTTAAACAAAATTACAGTCTTCAATGGTGTTATATGCGTTACATAGATTAAATTTCCCTTTGAAAGTTGAAATCGTGACTAACATCATTTAATTTTACAGACGATTTTGCATTTTTACAAGTATTTTTAATCTTAGTTTACTAAAATACTCTTTGGACTAATAGAAAAAACAAAGTTTGCTTTTCTATCTCAAATACATTGTTTTATATGAGCTATTAAACAACCCTACCCCCAATTTTAAGTATCCAATTTTGGTATCTATTATTGAAGAAAAATATATGAAAATATTTGACGCTTGTTGATATCTTACATTTTTGGCACTGTCTTGCTAATGCAATAAAGAATCATACATTTGCAAGTTTGACATCAGGATCAGAGCACTTATTTAAATGACACAATTCAATAAATATTTCTATTAAATATGATTATTCAAAAACAATCTTTATTCAAGTCACCCTCACAATGTCTATCATTGTGTCTGCTTCTATGGCAAAAAAATCACCCATTTCATCAGAACCAGTAGAATCATTGCACAGTATTAGGACTGCAAACTGAGTACAATCCTGTTCCTCTCCACCCCTTTGAGAATTGTGCAGACATAGCCTACCTTAAAGAACAATTCAAGCTGCATCAAATAAGAGATGTTTGCACATTATTACCTAGGTGGTTAGCCTGTAATGGTATGATACGTATGTTACCATATCAATTTAAGAATAAATGGATTGAGAATCTGAGAAACAGAAAGAAGACAAAAACTATCTATTTATTTGAATTATTCATGTAGCTTGCATGCTGAATACCTTAGATACATAAGAAAGTGTTTTAACATATATATAGCTTCCTATGGTGTTATATGTTTTACATAAATTAAGATTACATTTTAAAATTGGTAATTGTGAAAAACATCACTTATAAACACTTCGTGTGATCCTCATCTTTTGCCATCAAAAGACTTAATTTTCTTTCTATGTGTGGCTAGTGCCAGCGTCAAACAAATTGACTCAGCTATAAATTGAATCCTTAGCATTCTTCAAAAGCAGAAGCAGCATGTCAGTGTCATGGGATCAAACACCTGATTAAATATGGGTTTAATGCCATTTCACATATATGCATACAATTGAGTATGACTCTGGTATATGCCTCTTCCCATGAAGTGGAAAGAGCAATCTTACTGCAGCTGCCTCTGTATCTGTGCTAGTTAAAAGATAACTTTGCTCTGATTTTGCAAAAGCTATGTCTCTTCCGTGTACCTCTGTGAATACTTTAAGATTTCTGACATTGGTCAAACAGAAATTTGATAGGCTGCTTTTTTACATGATTTGCCATGGAACCTATCCAGTCCTTTGATGCTTAAGAGTCATTATCTGAGAGCATCAAACAGCCTCAATTATGGCTTGGAAATACAAAAAATAGATTTTATCAAAATTTTGCCCATTTTTAACTTCTGTCAAGAGATGAACAAAAATGCATATTTTTCTCAATTTTTCACTTCCGTATCCATGGCAACCACGATTTTCTATTTTTAGCATTTTCAGCAATATTTTGGGCTAAAATTACAATATTTTGGACTGCCCTACCCAAGAGGCAATGTGGCAATTGTTTGTGTTTTTGCTTTCAAACAATAAACATGACTAATTACTTTACCCTTGTACTGATTTTGTTACTTTTTCGTTTCCATGGTAACACGTGCTATGATGGATTTTTACATGCTATTATGCATTTTTCAATGCACTAAAAATTGGCACTTTTCAATATCATTTTTCTAAAAATTTCTGCATTAGATTTTTTTGTTTTTCTCTCAATTAGTTAACTGATACCTATATTTCACCATATTGAAAAATTGGGTTCAGGTTATTTTTTTATTTTGAAATAAATTTTATTTGAAGTTTATTACTGTCAAAGCAAAAATATTATGTTTTTAGATGAACAAAATGATTATTATCTTTTGTATTTTTTCTAAATAGTGATTATCTGTCACAAAAAAAGTACCGTTTCACACAACCATCGTGTAGCAATTCTAAAAAATACTTTAAATTGTGGTTTAATGCTTATAATGATATAATATTAGGGATCAAAGTACCCCACCCACTAATGTTAAATGTAAAATTAAATGCTATTTTGCTTAAATCTGGACATCTAAAACAAATTTTATGACAACAGGAAGTTTTAATTGATATGAATAAATTTCTAGGATTGTTTTTAAATTTTGGAGTTTCTAACTATCTGGTTGCTATGGTAACTATCCAAAGTATTGTTACCTTAACAATGACCAAATAACTACGTTATCATGCATAACTTAATATAAATACCTTTTTCATTAATGTTATGTCATTGATTTGAGGAGCAAATTGATGTGTAACATATTGTTCTCTCTCTTTCTTAGTTAAACCTCATTAAAAGCATGGTTGCCATGGCATTTGGGTCATTTTATTCCTATGGAAGCTAAAATAGTTTCCATATTCAACTAAAAATTACCAAACAAATGATATATTTATTACATAACATAACTTTAAGATGTCATATATAAACTACATTATTGCAAACTTACTATCGTAAACATAAAAAGGGTAGAAACAGGAATTTTATCCAGTCTTGACCTTAAATCTAGGTACTTGTTACCCCACCCACTTATACAACATATGAAAACCCTTGTTTATGTATATAGTTTTCTTGAAATAAAACATATTTTATATATTATAGAAATTGAACTGTTACAAAGATAATTGAATAATTTGGCAATTAAAATTTGGTGTTGATAACAAAAACATCATTGTTGCTATGGTAACTGGTGATAAACTATGCCTGATTATGCCTTAGCAACCACAAAAAACTTCAAAATTATCATTTTTTTTATTCTCAATGTTTCCACAATCATTTTATTTTGGATAGAATGGTAACCGTTCCCACCTCCTAAACATTGTGTTACTTTGAATTAAGAGCTTGCAAATATAGGTTTGACATTGAAAAGAAGCTTTTCTACATCTTCCGGGCTCTTATTTACTCCATCCATCAATTTAAAAGGTACAAATAAATAGAAATTTTGCCCAAAAAGGCAGATTCGGAAAAATGAAGAAAGAGGATGTTTCTAAAAGATGTTTGTGAGAAGACTGGAACAGTATTTTAATTTTGTGTCACCCTCTCTGGTTAATGTTGATAATTTACACCTTTAATAGCAAATGCCAAAAATCTTCAAAAAGTCATGCTAGTTTTTTATTCTTAAGGTTTCTATAGTGATTTTAGTATTTTGATTTTAAATGTTACAAAAAACAAGAGAGATCAACCTGAGAATGTCTGTTCATAAGGTCAGGGAAAAGCATCCACTAGCCCACCAAACAGTTTTGATAATGGATCTGACAGCACTTTCAATAAAACCCAACAGGATATTGAGATTTAATGACCTTTCACTACCAGTTCCATGGCAACCATGATTTTCAATTTTGAGTATTTTTTAGCTATATTTTGAGTTAAAAATTTAAATATTCTGGACTAGCCTCCCCAAGAGGCTGTGTGGCAAATGTTTGTGCTTTCATACAATAAACAAGACTAAGTACTTAGCCCTTGTACTGGCTTTGTTTCTTTTCCGTTTCTAAGGTAACACATGCTATGATGGATTTTATATGCTATTATGGATTTTTCAATGCACTAAAAATTGGCAATTTCAAGTAACCTTAGAAAGTAAGGGTGCATTATCATTTTTCTAAAAATTTCTCTATCAATATTTTGGTTCTATCTCAATTAGCTGACTGATACCTATATTTCACCATATTGAAAAATTGGGACCAGTTTATTTTTTATTTTGAAATACATTTTATTTAAAGTTTATTACCGTTGAAGAAAATTATGATGATTTCAGATGAACAAGATGATTGTTATCTTTTGTATTTTATCTAAGTAGTGATTATCTGTCACAAAAAAATGCCATTGCACACAACCATGATGTAGCAATTCTAAATAATACTTTAAATTGTGGTTAAATGCTCATAATGATATAACATTATGGATCAAAATACCCCACCCACTATTGTTTAATGTAAAATTAAATGCTATTTTCTTAAAGTTGGACATTCCAAACACATTTTATGACAACAAGAAAGTAAGTAAGGGTGCAAAGATTAGGAATCGAAACAATCAAGTACCACACCTGACCCAGGATACCAATTGGAAAGTGACAAACTCAGTAAGACACCATAAACGTGAGCAGGAAGTAAGACACCACAAACGAGAACAGGAAGTTCTAATTTATATGAATAAATTGCCCAGAAAAAAAAATAAATTTTGGTGTAACTTACAATCTGGTGATGGTAACTATTTAAAATAGTGTTACCATACCAACGACTAAATATCTCTGGTGTCATGCAAACTTGATATAAAAAACCTTTTTCATTAATGTTATGTCATTAATTTGAGGAGCAAATGGATGGGTGACATTTGATTCTCTCTCATTCTTAGTTAAACCTTGATAAAAGCACGGTTGCTATGGTAATTGGGTCTTTTTATTCATATGGAAGCTTAAATGTGTCTATATTTAACAAGAGAATTGCAAAACAAATGTTCTAAATATTACTTAACATAACTTTAAGATGGCATTGTCACGACCTAGGCGTTACCATGGATTGATTGATTCTACCTTTCTCTGTGTGGACTGGTGATGAATGACTGTCTGACTGGATGACTGATCAGTCAATCAATGACTGGTTCATTGGTTTGAATCTTTCAGGCGGTTATATACTATAAACACATACGCACTAATTCCAAACAATGGTAGCGTGATAGGAATTATGCATATGAGTTACACCAGGAATGAGTATGACGCTCAAACCTGTATCTTGTGTGATGTGCAATGTGGTGTTGTTAATTACTGACACTGAATTTGTGTGGTATGGGGGAAAGGACTAGCGCTCACTTTAATCAGTAGATGAAATTGTGACTCTACTGTACGACGACAGACAATGAATGACCACGGACACTACAGACATATGCTTCCTATGTATGTAGGTGGACTTCAGTGGATTCACGGACTGCTAGTGCATTGGTAAAGAATGATGACTTAAGAATATTAAATTGATGAATTACAATTGAAAAATAGTTTCTGAAAAAATGTTACAACATCAGATAATCAATGGCTGTCTTATAAAACAATGTAACTCATTGAACACAGTTAACTTGCAGGGGTGCCTGGCTCAGCCTGTACCTTATCTCCAATGCAGTATTCAGTTCCTTAAATTGGGATAATATCATAAAAATGGGGTAAATTATGGGGGAAAATGGGGGTGGGTTTCCTAGTAAAAATGGCAGACAGCTGAATAAAATTCCTCTTTAATAATTCCTAAGTTCTGAAAAGTATATGATGCTAGAAAATAAATTCAATAAATTTCCCTTTCTTTTAAATACTTTTTGTAGTTTTAAATGTCTTTGGAAAAGGGAAACTGCTAAAATACCAAAAATAGAAAATCACCTAAAAAGCAAGTGTTCCCTATGAAGTAAAAATGTGAAGTCCCTCAAACAATCTGTGGGAGAGCTTATATACTCCCACAGAATCCCGCATCCTGCAATCCCGCAGTTCCCACATTTCCCCCCCACAAATCGTCCCGCAACAGCTTCCCGCAACAAGAAACTGTGGGAAAAGAGCCATTTTTACTGGAAATGTCCGCCCCCTTCTGCTTTAATCTTAAAATACCATAGATAATCAAATTAAACTTTACAAAGTAAATATGCAGAAATGTACTATGATGATCAAACTTTATGACCTGCTAAAAAGATTTAGACCGGTAGCACTAATTTTAGGAGAAATCGTCTGTAGAAAATGTCTGTTTACAAACACAATTGACTTTACGCTACGATGACCTTGCCAAGCTATTTTTGGAAGCAAATATTTACTACACCGCTGTTCTATCAATCTAGAATACCTACTAGCATATAAACTGTCATGGCTGCTGAGAAAACAAGCAATTCAAATTCAGATTTTTAGCGAAAATAAGCTCCAACTGGATATGTCAGACACCAGCGCTGGTTGAAATCAATTCAATGTAGACTGCTTCCAAGAATAGGGTGAGCAAGAGGTTCTTTATTTCAATGATAAGTGAAATATTCTGGGTCAAAACCGAAGCACATGTGAATAAATGGACAATACACAAGTCAAAGCTCCAGAGCAGTAGATTGCTGAGAAATGGAAATAGAGCTCTGCGGTCAGTAGTTCCCTCAAAGTGTGGCCATCACCTAAGAGAACCCCTGACAAGCAATGTCTCTAACAGTCTATCATTCAGAATAAGATGCTGAATCGGTCGATGCTCACAAACAGCATATGCTCAGATTTCCTCAGCAATGTATTTCTCTGTCAGAAGACTTCAAGTAAAGTAGCTGCAGCCAGAACACCCCCTGTACACCACATTTACCCCCACCTTAAGTGTTAAAGCTCCGACTAACACAAAAATAGAATCTCGGTCAACTCTGGCATCCGTAATTTCTCTAAAGATATGCTTGAAAGAAATGCAGTGACAATTTAGCCTGTCACTCCCACTTAAGTTGGAGCCTCGCACAAAAGGTGTTGGAAAAGTTATCCAGCAGACCTATTCTACTTCAGCTGCAATTTACAGTGATTTCAATTAACATGATGCTACCCAGTCGCGATGCAATATTCACCATGCATCAATGTCAAATAAATTGCTTTCAGCATCTGCATCACTTACTAAAAAGAATATATCACAGAATGGACTCGGTTTATCTACCGAAATGCGCATACAATTCATTTCCAGTCAAAATTAGAACCTGACTGATTCTTATGTCCATTTGATGCAATGCTGAGAGCAGTTTTTAAGATTTTTTTGCTTTTAAATAAAATTTTTTGCTCTTACATGAACTTCCGTTTTCCATTTTGGGTCAACACTGTACTTTATCCACTAATTTATAAATTACAATATCAGCATCCCATCCAAACAAGTCTTATTTGTAGAGACAATGATTTTATTTACAAATAAGCCCAACTATAGAATCTAAATTACCGTCATATCAATTATATGACCTCCAATTCTTTGGAAAACAGCACTTAAAAATGGAAATTGACTTTAAATTTTATGAACCTTTGCTTATTGGAGGAATATTCTTCAAGAAAATCAATTTAGATCATGAATGGTTAGCAAACATTGAAAACCTAATATCTGTTTGTTTTGAAACAAAACTTCCACACCTGGCAATATGGGGTCCCCATGTGAGTGAAGTCTTATTCCATAACTGACAGAGTATCCCTCCAATACACTTAATAATGAAATAATCTGTATGAAACTGTGCTATATTTGCAATAAGGCACACTGCTGCAACACTGAATCTGACCGCGGTTAAGTGTTTCCACAGTAAAAATTTCTCATTAGTCAAAATGACATTGTAATGTACCCTAAGTAATGACTGAGCAATGGCAGACAAACTGTATTCAGTTTGTCTGTCCTTGCCATCAGATCATTAATTCTGCAGGAAGAAACCTTGTTGCTTTTGCAATGCACTAAAAATTGTTCTATAATGTAACTGTCACTCCCGAAGGGTGACTAATTCCCAATTTCCTTGAAACGTACCATCAGGTTTTCACAGTTCCTTCCAATATATGTAGACGTATCGATCAGTTGTTGATAATAGATCCTTTCCGTAGTGTTATATCTTATATTTGATAAAGATTCAGTAGATATGATAATATTCACTATAATATGTATTTTATTCAGTATTCACCTTGTATTTTAGCCAGTATTCACTTTTTGTAATGATATTCACTTTTATAGATTCATTCACTTTTACATCTAATATTCACTTTTGTATTCATTATTCACTTTTATATTCATTATTCATTTTTTTATTCATTTTTCACTTGTCACCAATGTACACAGAGGGGGAACCGTCTTAACTAAGCCAAGGATATTCACATATTATAAAAAATGAGGATGGCCTAAAAAGTAAATTTTGAGATCATGAAAATGTAATGTCAAACTTACACCTGTCACTGGTTGTATGGGTAAACATGCAATCAGAAACAGACATAAAGTTGAATTGAAATGTATCCAACGCCCAAATGCAACATTCGCAACCTGACCCAACACTCTGAATGCAAAATACCCTTTATGTCTACATGGTATTATTTTTTCCATTGAAGCTACAGGCATCAATGAAAAAAACATGTCATAGTATAGACAGGCATTGTCCATCCAATAGAATTAGATCACGGTCCAAAAGCGGCATTTCATTGTTCGACACAGTTCAACAATAATTAATATATAATATGACGGTTAATGTGATTCGATAATTTCAGAATGTTGTAATTTACCAACTGTCTTAAATCAAAGAAAGTTAGTATGTCACAAACAAGGCAGTATATATGAACAAAACGGTTACCTATCTGTGCAGACTAGGGACTACCCTAATGAGAAGATTAGATTTTATTTCGCGCACTTTTTTCTTTATATCACACTGTATTTATCTCCATCTTGCAAATTTGTCTCTCCTCTGATAAGTATTATTTTCTCTGTTTTTCAGGGGACGTCTGTCTCTTCTAGATGTTTCTTCTCTCTTCTTCTTTAGTACATGTATCTTCTCTTTCTCTCTTCTTGCTATCACTCATCGACTCATCGTGGGGGTAATCTTGTGCTAATCTTCCACTCTCTTAGTAGCTTCTCATCGATCTTAATGAATAGCCAATCTTCATAACCATAGCTAAGCAATAATAACATATTCTCAAGATATCTCACCATCATATATCATAACCTATGGCTACTGTCAGTAGTGAGATCTGTGACCTTGACATAGTATCGTCCCATTTTAGCCCGTCTGTGACATTCAACTTATGTTCCAATCGTGCTCTGCAATCACTACCAATCTTCATCATCTGGAAGCATCATCTGGGAGTATCTCATCTCTATCTTCATCGGCAATTCGCTGACAATTTTAACCTGCATTGCTCGTCTGGTCTTAACAATCACAGCCGGTATCTTAAATAGACGGGTTATCCTTTTAGTGGGTTCCCATCATCTGGCTTATTAGTCTTCTTTTATAATCAACATAGTCAAATGCAAAGGATCTTTTATCTACTCATGCTCCACCATCATGTGCAATTCTCTACAATCATATCTTCAGGACTGGAATTATACCTATGGTTTGACATCTGCAATCTTTGCTATGAAAATGATGCATTCAATGGATAAAATAAAATAAAAAAAATGACAGGATTTTTACCTGTTAAAACTGTTTCCTCACAGTAAATCCCTTACTGTGATAGGGATTCCTTAATCTTGAGGACCCATTTAGGCGGATTGCTGCCTTGATACGGTTTCAGCTTGTCGTGGTGAACAACTTGACGTTTGCCTTCCTTTGAGAATGCTAGCACGTAGTTCTGGTTGCTCAGTTTTTCTTTGACTATGTATGGTTTCAGTAGATTGGAACAGATAGCATCTTTCTTACTAGCCCGTAAAAAACATACTAAGTCACCTTTCTTGTATGTATGCAACATCTGCTTGTTGTCATATATATCTGTGTGTCTTTTGGCACTTTCCTTCAAGTTGTTCCTGCAAATAGTATGTGCCTTCTGTAAGTTGTTCTTCAATTTCTGCACATATTCACTGTATGATGAGACCGTGTCATTAGAGGCTGTAGAACCACCAAATGCTACTTCAGCAGGTATCCTATTTTCACGGCCCAACATAAGGAGATTGGGGGTCATCTTCGTACTCTCATTTGGGGTTGCTCTGTATGCCGCGGCAAGGCATCCTAAGTTAAAATCCCATTCACTCTGCTGATCAGATAGGTATGCGCGCACCATATGGATAAGAGTCTAGTTAAACCTTTCTGTTTGACCATTCCCCTTGGGATTTCTCACTGATGTCCTGCTCTTCTTGATCTCTAGTAAACTGCAGAGCTCGCGAAATATCCTACTTTCATAGTTGGCACCTTGGTCACTGTGAATTGAAGTTGGTGATCCATACCGAGCTATTACTTCATTTAGGATTGTCCTAGCTGTAGTCTCTGCAGACTGGTCAGGTATCGCAAAAATTTCTACCCATTTTGTGAATTGATCCGTGACTACTAGAATATATCTGTTACCTCTTGGTGTTCTTGGCAAAGCTCCTATCAAATCAGTTGACAGTCTGTCCAACGGTGCTCCTACGGGCACACTACCCAAAGGTGCTCTCGGTTTGAAAGGAGGGGGTTTGTTGGCTCCACAGTTGTCACAGTTTGCTATCCATAGGTTAACATCTTCTCTGGCTTTGTACCAATAGTACCGCTGTTACACTTTCTCTCTCGTCTTCTTACGACCCAAGTGACCGGACAAAACACCATTGTGCATTTGATATAGTATATCATTTTTCAAGACACTTGGTGTAAGTAACTGTAAATGGGTACCAGATCCATCTTTCTTCTCAAATTTCCGGATCAAAATGCCATTCTTTAAAACCAGTGCATTCCAGCACAGCAAATAATGACGAGTCTCCGGACACGCTGAAGCAGCAATGCTTCACTCAGGCCTAACACCTGAGCTAAACCATTGTATTATTGGTCCAATGTGCACATCATCCTTTTGCATATCTTGCAGCTCCTTCATAGTATACCCGCTTGACCACGGCAACCAATTTTCTACAACATCTGCACCTGACCTTGTCAGCACTGACTGACACCAACCTATTGTGTCGAGGGCTAAACCCTTAACCTTTTTCCTGCAGAAAAAAACCGCTGCATTTCCAACCAGACCTGATTCGCTGGTTGATAATGGTTGATATAACCTGACCTTGTCAGAAGTGACCACTTTAAACTTGTCGCATCCAGGGCAAAATTCATTACACTCTCCTTTACCCTGCCGAATAACCTCTGTATTCCCAACCAGACATAACCTTCTGGTTGATAACTATAAACCCAACCTGACCTTGTCAGAACCAACCATTTCAAATCTGTTGTACCCAGGGCTAAATCCATTATTCTCTCCTTTACCCTGCCGAATAATCTCTGTATCCCCAACCAGACATAGCCCTCTGGTTGATAACTATAAATCCAACCTGTAGCAATACTCAGCAATACCATCATGCTGAAACCTACAGCTAACCCCAACCAACTGCCATGGCTGGTAACCTGACTATCACTGATAATCAGAGACGTAGTTACATCAGCCTGTAAAACTTTACTGTTAGCTCCCTGTAGAATAGTGGCTAACACCAGTAAGAATAAACATGCATGCTTGATAGCTAAACAAGCAAATCCTGGTATTTCATTCTTCACTGCTTCTCTCTTACTGCTCATTGACAGTCTTGAGATATCATGTATAGGAGTAGAACTTGTCTTGGTGGTATTCATCTGTAAAGTAGACTCCATCTGCTCTGCTCTTTTCAAACATTTATTGCAAGGTCCGCATTTTAAGGATTCTTCTGTATCAATGTCCGAACACGAGCAATCTTTCGGGTTTCTACATCTGCTCATGGCATCTGCATTCCCATGAAGTGTACCCTTCCTGTATTCCAAATCAAAATCATAGCCAGAAAGTATCTCTATCCACCGGGCAATTCGGCCAGTTGGCGACTTCAAGCTAAAAAGCCATTTCAGGGCTGAATGGTCAGAACGTACAATGAAATGTCTTCCTAGAAGATAGTGTCTGGGGTACTCAACAAAGTACCGGATAGCAAGAAGCTCCTTGTCTGTGATACAGTAATTTGTTTCAGCTCTGTTAAGGGTTCTACTAGCATAGGACACAACCTTCTCCTTGCCATCTTGTACTTGACTGAGGACTGCTCCTATTCCATAGTTGCAAGCGTCAACGTCTAAGATGAATTGACCTCCTTTGTCACTTGGTAGAGCCATGATTTCATTACTTGTGAGTACAGCCTTGAGCTGGTTGAAGGAAATTTGACTATCATCTGTCCAAACAAGTTTGCTGTCCTTTTTGGTCAGGTCGAATAGTGGTTTGGCAATCATGCTGAAATTTTTCACGTGTTTCCTATAATACAAGCAAAGGCCTAAAAACTGTTTGACTTCAGTTACGTTGGCAGGCACGGGCCACTGTAAGACTTTGGAAACGTTGTTTGGGTCTGGCCTCACTCCTCCTTCACCTGAAACGCGAAAACCCAAAAATGTAACCTCCTTTTTCAATAGCTCGCACTTTTTCGGCTTCAGTTTAAGGTTCGCTTCCCGAAATCTTTGAAATACCAATTTCAGCCTCTCAATATGCTCTTCGAAAGTTGTTGAGAAAATGATACAATCATCAATATAAATTATGCAAATGTGCCATTGAAGACCCTTTAAGGCAAGTTCCATAACTCTCTGAAAAGTCGCCCCACTGTTAATCATACCGAAAGGTGTGGACGTAAATTCATTAGGCCATGCTTGGACGTAAAGGCTGTTTTAGGGATATCTTCCCTTTTTATGGGGACCTGAAAGTAGCTGGACGTCAAGTCGATAGTGCTGAAAATCTTGGCACCTGACACTGCATCTATACACTCGTCGACTTTTGGGACAGGAAATGCATCAGGTTTTGTGACCTTGTTGAGTTGCCTGTAGTCCACACAGGGTCTAACGCTGCCATCCTTTTTTCTCACTAAACACAGCGGCGAGGCCCATGGTGAGGAAGAAGGACGAATCACTCCCTGCTTCACAAGTTTGTCAATTGCTTTCTTTTCTTCATCCGCAAAAGCAAGAGGGACTCGTCTGAACGGCTGTTTGATAGGTCTTGCGTCACCTGTATCAATGGTATGCTTGGCAAGACTTGTCAATCCCAGATCATTCTCATCTCGAGAAAAAATATCCTGGTACTCACTGAGTAAAGATGCAATTTGCTGTTTTTCAGTGCGTTTTCTATCTTTTGAAGCTTCATCGCAGACAGATTGTAGGTATTCAGGGATCTTCTGAGAAGAAATAGTTTTCTCAGCTTCCTTTGCTGGCTGTTTGTGATTATGCATCGCATTAATGCCATAAATACTGTTCTTGTCTGTTTGCAGGAATTGAAGACGTCTGATAGAGCTATTGTCATCTGTCGCTGTCTGCTCTTCATTTTTAAGGATGGGCACTGGCTCGCACAATAATAGCTCTGCAGATCCTATTACCGTATTAGCCCTGATTGAAGCCTCAGATAGAAAAGGGTTCATTACTCTGACCTTTACTGTTGGGGCAAAGTTGATATCTGCAAGGCTGGATGCCGTCACTAGTGCAAAATTCTGCTTAAAGCTCTCGAACGGTTCTATGAGGAAGCTCAAGTCATTCAAATTATCATCAGACTCACACCTTTTAACAAACGCATCAATAATTTGCTCTGTATGCCCCTGTAAAACATAGTTGTCTGCTGCCCTGACTTTTCTACTGTTTATCGGTAGACAATTTTGGCAGCGGATTTCCTTTCCATTTAAGATGATCTTATTTTGGCTCAAAATGATATCTGCTGGCTTTTTATTGGTTCCCTTCAAAATATCCATCCCTAGAAGTACTTCATCATGGATTTCTGCTATTATTACTTCACTCTGAATGCAAGTAGTATCCAAAACTATGTCAACCTTGCATTTCCCATAATCCACAATAGCCTGTCCACCAGCATGCATCAACTTCCCTTTTTTGGCTAAACTGGGTCTGATATTACTGTCTATTTTGTCATACACCTTTTTTGACACGACTGTACGCTCAGCACCTGTGTCAATAACAAAGTTGACCTTGACCCCATTTATTAAAATGGATACAAAAACGCTATCTGAAGACGGGAAACCTCTTGGAATGGGTTGGTTATGGTCTGGCTTGGTGCTATCGAGGCCATTATCACTCTGGACTGAACCTAGGCCTGGGAGGTCAGTCCTTTGTCGTTTAAATCTTGACCATAACTGTTGCCGTTGTTGTTTCCACACGGGGGCTGTGGTTGCTTATACCGATTTTGTGGGCAGTTCGCTTTAAAATGGGACATATCCCCACAAAGGTAACATCCTCTTCTACTACCTGTGTTATTATACTGTTGATGGTAACGACCATTATTAGAAGGCCTATAACCTGGCTGATAGTTTTGACTTGTGTGAAATTGACCTACTTTATCCTTGTATTGATTTGGGGCACTTAGTGTGGTAGCAGATATTGCTTGAAGCTCGGTCCACACTATATCTCTAAGTTTATCAAGGTCGAAAGCTTCTTTCTTCATAGGGCTGTTTTCTGCTGATGTCTCTGTCTTGGCTGTATGCTTAATGATCCTGTCTTTATTTTTGCCTGGTGCAGCCCGTGCTACGGATTAACCTTCTGAATCACTATCACTGTTATTACATGTATCTGTTAACGACCTAAAGTGGGAAGGATCTGTGTTCCTATTAGTCTGTTTTGTCTGTTAAAAGCAAACAACTTGAAACACTGCATCATCAATATCATTGGGTTCTTTGATGAATTCAACATGAAACCTGGCCTTATCATCTACTAGGCCATCTAAAAACCTGCGTAATAAATCTTCTCTACGCGTCTCTCTGTCTCTTCGTACATGGGCTTTATCATATAGCTTCTTAAGGTCCGCGGCATACTCTTCAACCGCTTCACCATACTTCTGGTTATGATGACTGAATTGCAGCCAAAATGCTTTGGAAGTTTCCACCACACGAAACCTGTTATTTAGCTCTGTACATAATGCTTTGTAGTCAGACCTTGTGGTATGAGACAACTGCCCGTATACAAATTCACCTGCAGTTCCCTGCAACCTTGGTAGAAGGTCATCAAGCTTCTCATCTTGGCTCCATCTCTGCCTGTTAGCGACCTCTTCAAACCTGTTAAACCATACCATCCAGGTTTCTTTTCCTGTGAAGGATGGAAGCTTAGGACTACTCTTCCTTAGTGACCTAGTGACACTGTTAGAGGAACGAGAATGAATCTCTTCATCATTATTGTCAAAATCACTATCACTGCTACTGTCATGCATGGGTTTACTTCTGTTCTGTGGTGTAACTCTGGTCCTACTATAAGCATTGCTAATTGAACTGTTTTCTGGCCTGTTCTGTGAAACTGGTCTGGTCTGACCAATGGCACTAGTGCTTAAACTCTGCAATACTCCTCTCAACTCAGCTGTGACCGACTGTAAAGAGTTCTCCAGACTGCAAACCTTGTCCTGCATAGTCTTCATAGCATTAGCTGCATTCTTATCAATTCTGGACTGGTTTGGATTGGCATGGCTCAGCTGGTCTCCATTACTCCATGAGAAAGATTCTCTTGGAATATCTGTTGCTGGTAGACTTCTAATCTGCAGTTGTGGTTCACTTGTGCTGCCAGAACTGTCTCTTTCAATGCCATCTTGTTGACATTCATATGCTGGTCTCAACACCATGGTCTGGTTTGCATCATGAGAACCTTGTTCATCACGTCTCGCCTGTTGTCTTGTCAACACCATTTCTTGGTCCATAATTGAGAAAACTTGAAGAAATCAAATAAAATAATCCTTGACCGCTGCCACCAAAATATACGTCACGACCTAGGCGTTACCATGGATTGATTGATTATACCTTTCTCTGTGTGGACTGGTGATGAATGACTGTCTGACTGGATGACTGATCAGTCAACCAATGACTGGTTCATTGGTTTGAATCTTTCAGGCGGTTATATACTATAAACACATACGCACTAATTCCAAACAATGGTTGCGTGATAGGAATTATGCATATGAGTTACACCAGGAATGAGTATGATGCTCAAACCTGTATCTTGTGTGATGTGCAATGTGGTGTTGTTCAGTACTGACACTGAATTTGTGTGGTATGGGGGAAAGGACTAGCGCTCACTTTAATCAGTAGATGAAATTGAGACTCTACTGTTAACGTACTGAATGCTTAAAAGATCATTAAATACGACGACACACACGAATGATCACTTAGACACACACGTTTAATATATGTCTGGGAAATTATATGGTTGGATGGGGAATGGCTCACTATTATGACTGATCAACTGTTTGCACAGACTGCTGACTGCATGCACGACTGATCAAATGATCCTATGATCACCGACTACGACGACAGACAATGAATGACCACGGACACTACAGACATATGCTTCCTATGTATGTAGGTGGACTTCAGTGGATTCACGGACTGCTAGTGCATTGGTAAAGAATGATGACTTAAGAATATTAAATTGAAGAATTATAATTGAAAAATAGTTTCTAAAAAAATGTTACAACATCAGATAATCAATGGCTGTCTTATAAAACAATGTAACTCATTGAACACAGTTAACTTGCAGGGGTGCCTGGCTCAGCCTGTACCTTATCTCCAATGCAGTATTCAGTTCCTTAAAATTGGGATAATATCATAAAAATGGGGTAAATTATGGGGAAAAATGGGGGTGGGTTTCCTAGTAAAAATGGCAGACAGCTGAATAAAATTCCTCTTTAATAATTCCTAAGTTCTGAAAAGTATATGATGCTAGAAAATAAATTCAATAAATTTCCCTTTCTTTTAAATACTTTTTGTAGTTTTAAATGTCTTTGGAAAAGGGAAACTGCTAAAATACCAAAAATAGAAAATCACCTAAAAAGCAAGTGTTCCCTATGAAGTAAAAATGTGAAGTCCCTCAAACAATCTGTGGGAGAGCTTATATACTCCCACAGAATCCCGCATCCCACAATCCCGCAGTTCCCACAGTCATATATAAACTACATTATTGCAGACTTACTGTCGTAAACATTGGAAAGGAAGAAATAGAAATTCTATACAGTCTTGACCTGAGCTTTAGTTACTTGTTACCCCCACCCACTTATACAACATATAAAACCCCTTGTATATGTATATGGTTTTCTTCAAATAAAATATTCTTTATATATTATAGACAATGTACTGTTACAAAGATATCTGTTATTCGTAGATTATAATTTGGGTTGATATCAAAACATCCTTGTTGTTATGGTAACTGATGGAAAACTATGCATGATCATGCCTTAGCAACCTTAAAACCTTCGAAAAACAATGCATGTTTTTATTATTATTATTATTTGCAAGGTGGCCATAATCATTTTGTGTTTGGGATAGAATGGTTACCCAACCCACCACCTAAGCATTCTGTAACCTTGAATTAAGATGTTGCAAATTCAGGTTTGACATTAAAAAGTTTTTCTGCATCTTCCAAGCATCAATCTACTTCACCCATCGATTTAAAAGGTGTAAATACATGGAAAGTTCGCCCAAAATGGCAGATTGGGAAAAATGATAACAAATGATGTTTCTATGAGATGGATGTGAGAAGACCGGATCTTGCTTTAATTGATTTGTAGCCAACTAGGAGAGAAACATTTTATTGATTTGTAACCAAGAAGGAAAGAAAACAAACTGCCAAACATCCCAATGAAAGGCTTTCAGATCAAAGTATGTGTGTAACCCGAGAAACTTGGTCATCTTAAAGTTAACATTATTTTAAATAGTTACCATAGCAACCATGATGTAAGGAGAGTGAGGGGTTTTTCTTGACAAATTATTGATATCAATAAGATCTTCCTTTTATCACACAACGTGTTTGAAACGCGAAGTTTTAAGACAAATAGCCATTTGTTATATGCCTGTTTTGAAAAAAAAGGACACTATATGGCATGGCCCTGTACGTCTGTCAGTAAACAATTGTGATGATATTTTATAGAAATGTATATTACGTAGGTCAAGACAATGTGTCCCACACATAAATGATTGCTCCCCCTTAATTGCCGAGTTCCCTTTGAATATTTAAAAAAAAACTTGTACCCACCATAACTCAGTTACAGTCATTTATAGATCTTTATGAAATTATAGCATATGTATAGGAGTCAAGACAAAGTGTTGCATACACGTATGGTTATTTTACATTTTTTTCGTTTCAGAGGTATGGCATTTTCTTGTTTGATGCTTATTTTTTGTCGTTTTCATTCTTGCACATCCCATAATTCAATAACCACTTGTGATATCTTCGTGAAGTTTTTTTAGAAATGTGCCTTATGTAAATACAATGTGTTATGTGCAAGAATGATTGTTCTCCCTTTTCAAGTTTCTAGGTTATGCCATTTTTATTCATTTTCCAAATTTCCCAAAAAAATTTTGAACGCCCCATAACTTGGTTAACACTTGAGATATCTTCATGAAACTTTATATGAATGTATATCAGGTCAAAACAATGTGTCACGTACATTCTTTTCTTTTCATTCATTTCTTAGTTATGGCCCTTTGATTATGTTTTAGGCTTATTTTGTGTAATGTACATTGGTGTACACCCCATCACTCACACACTGTTCATGATATCTACATGCAGTTTTATAGGAATATGTATTACCTGAAGACACTGTGCAGCATGCAAAAAAAATGGTTCTCCATTGCCTAGTATCCAAGGTTTCCCCTTTAATTATTTCATTTCCAAAAATTATTATACACCCCATAAATCAGTAGCCATTTAGGATACAATCATGCGACTTTATCCGAATGAGTTTTAGAGCAGGACAATGTGTCACGAACAAGAATGGTTGTTCCTCCTATCTTAGTTTCTGAGTAATGCCCCTTTGATTATTTAAATAGTACGCAGCATACCTCAGTAACCATTAGATATGTATCTTCATGAAACTTTATAGCAATGTGTATCAGGTTAATCCGATATGCCAGTACAGTTATGGTTACTTTTCATTTTTCTTTTCAGAGTTATGACCCTTTTATTGTTTTGGGGTTGGTTTTTTGCTTATTTTGTGTAATATTCATTCTTGTACTCCCCATAACTCAGTTACATTTTTGGATATCGTCATGAAATTCAATAGGATTATGTATCAGGTAAAGATGATTTGTGGTGCGCAAGCATCTTTGTTCCCCTTTTTATAAGATTTCAAGCTATGCCCCTTTTGATTTTTTTCTTTTCTCCAAAAAATCTTGTATGCCCCATAACTTGGTAATAGTTTGGGATATCCTCATGAAACGTTATAAGTTGTATGCTTATTTTGGTTTGTATACTTATTAAGAAGAATTTTCATTCTTGTAAACTCACTCAGAATTTATTCAGGACGAAAAATTGCTAGATCGTAGTTGTCTGCAATAATACTTAATTGTGACAAGTAGCAATTAACTTGCAGTGTCTTTGGTAGAATTCGGAAATGCTAGCCCTGCACTTTTGCAGCTTCTGATGCAAGGGTGTGTTTTCTTCTGTTATTTATAAAAAACGTTTCAAGTTTTAACACGAAAATGTACTACTACATGTTTGTCTCAAACATGTATCTTTTAAAGCGTTTTATTCTCTCATTGGCTAGAGAATGAGCATTTGAAAACTGGCACAAAGGGGTTTCTATGTAGGGCACATGGATGTGTTAACATAAACCTATGGTTATTGTCAAGTATTATCAACCAAACAAATGTACAGAAGGGTTTGAAAACATGTAGTGTGAAAAATATCTTGTATATTCAAGTAAAACTAGAATTGTCAGAGCATCTGGCTGTAGCCCCTATGCAGCGTTTTCATGCAATAAAAAGGCCAAGTTCTTAAGATACTAAGCAGGAAAATCTAAAGATATTGAGCAGGAACAAATTCTGACATCAATAAAGGGACATAACTCTGTAATAAACTAGATTTTGTCAATATGAATGCATATTTAAAATTCGATGAAATTCTGTCAATTTGTTCTCAAGATATTGAGCAGAAACAAAATTTTGGCGTAAATCAAGAGCCATAACTCTGGTAAAAATTTGCAGAAAATGACGTGTACTGATCCCAAGATAGATGTTGTCAATATCAATGCATATTTAAGATTTGGTGAAATTCTGTCCATTTGTTCTCAAGATATTGAGCAGAAACAAACTTTTGGCTTAAATCAAGGGCCATAACTCTGGTACAAATTTGGGAAAAATTCGGTGAAATCAAATTCTTGTACAAATCTGCAAAAAAGGACAGGAAATATCCCAACTTCGATCATGTCAATATTAATGCACATACAAAATTTGGTTTAATTCTATAGAGTTGTTCTCAAGTTATAGAGCGGGAAAAAAATTATGACGACGGACGGACAGTTGTCTTACGTTTTACATAGGCTTATAAAGGGAAATCATTCAAACAGTCTTCTAGTCAGTCTGAAACCACAAGGCCTAGAGCCTTGATATTTTGTATGAAGCATCAACTAGAGGACGTCTACTAAGTTTGTTCAAATGATGCCCATTGGGTAAATATGGCCCTATCCTGGGGGTCACATGTTTTACATAGGCTTATATTGTGAAAACATGAAAAAAAAAATCATTTAATCTCAATTTCATGTTGGATTTTATTGAAAGTGCTGTCAGATCTACTATCAAAACTGTTTCGTGGGCTATATGATGCTTTCCCTTTGACCTCTTGATTTTTGTAACATTTAAAATCAAAATACTAAAATCATTATAGAAACCTTAAGAATAAAGAAACTAGCATGACTTTTTGAAGATTTTTGGCATTTGCTATTAAAGGTGTAAAGTATCTCATCATTAACCATAGCAACCATTCTTTTGCTGACACAAAGATTTAAATAATGTTCCAGTCTTCTGACAAACTTTTTTTAAAAGTAAGTAAGGGTGCGAAGATCAGGAGTCGATACAATCAAGTACCACACCGGGCCCAGGATACCAATGTGAAAGTTACAAACCCACAGTTAGACACCACAAACGAGAGCCAAGAGGTCAGCCTGACCACAAGGCACATATAAACAGACGCGCACAAAGACATAGCAAACATAAGACAGAACAAAAACATAAAAGATCCACAAAAGAAGTACCGCCTTGTTTTGTTTTATGTTACTTTTTGCCCATTCTAGTATTGCAGTCATCTTGATGGGGAAGAGAGAGCTGGTTGCTTTGCTTAATTTGTCTTCCTGATGTCTTGTGATGGTTGAGCGGCTCTTCCTCGCGGTGCCATGGGGTTGTCTGCGGTTTGTGATTGTGGTATTTCCTGATCATACTCACTTACTATTTGGAACGGTCAGCAAAATATTTTACTGGAGGGCTTAAACGCGCCAACCTCACCCTTAATTCAGTTGTGGATCAAGTCACATAGATATTTGGTTTGCATGAAAGACCTCTAACTTATCAATGCATCATCTCCTAAAACATATAAATCAAGATATAACAAGGAGATAAAGCAAAGATAAAGACTCAACAGTAAATAAAACTGAATACCGGAGCAAAAGAAATCCAACAGGTAAACCCCGGAGGGCCCGACAAACAGCCAAAGCATCAAGTCCCTACCATCTCATCAATAGATAAGTCGTTAAGTCTGAACCATCATAGAGTTTGAAGTCCGACCCACCAGCGTGCAATTAAAGAGGAAAGCAAAGTTGCCAACCGTGATTGGGTTGACCACCAAGCATGCAGTCTGTTGCAAAACATTAATGTTATAGCCAATATTTTAATAATGGCAAATTATTTTAATGAACTGCGCTGAAAAATTATAAGAGCCAACAATCTTCTTCAACTTATACACCAAGTCACAATAGAAATCAGGTTCCGAAAGTGCTTGGTGCAAAAGAGATTTAAGTCCAACTTAGAATTTAGAAATCAAATTATAGTATCGTCTATCAAATTTTGAAAATATTTTGCGAAGTTTATGATACAGATAGCCTTGTTTAAGAAATTTCTGAGTTAACAATTTATTGTGAGTGTTGAAGTCAGCAACAATGCTAGATGCTCTAGCAAAACGAATGAGTTGAGAAATATAGACTCCATAGGATGTAGAACGAGGAACATCACCATCTAAAAATGGGAAATTGACAATTTCAAAATCAAAGTCGTCACGTTTATCATAAATTTTGGTAGAAACAATATCATTAGAAATTGACAAACGCAAGTCTAAAAATGCGGCTTAAGTATCAGAGGTATTAGCTTTATTTAGTTGGAGCTCTGAAGGGTATATTTGACTAACCATATTGTCAAATTAACATTATTAATATTCAAAATATCGTCCAAATATCTGGATGTAGTGTTAAACGCATCAATGACATCAGCCTGCTTATCATCAGAAAGAGACATCATAAAGTCCGTCTCATAACAAAACAGGAATAAATCTGCAACCAGGGGAGCACAATTTGTGCCCATAGGAATCCCAACTACTTGTCTATACAGCTTGGTGCCATATCGAAAAAAAATGTTGTCCAACAAAAAGGTCAGCGCATCACATACATTTTGACACGACCATGCATGATATTTTTTAGGTTTTTCTGAAGTAAAAAATGCATTTTGGTCATTACATGCAAGATAAGGAGAGCCTTCTCTCTGAAAACATCGTATGTTGTCATTTTTTTCAAATCTGCCTTTTTTGCTCAAAATTTCAATTTATTTGTACCTTTTTAAATCGATGGGTGGAGTGAATTAGAGCCTGGAAGATGTAGAGAAGGTCATTTTCAATGTCAAACCTATATTTGCAAGCTCTTAATTCAAAGTGACACAATGGTTAGGGGGTGGGATGGGTTACCATTCTAATCCAAGCCACAAAAATTGATTGTGGAAACATCGAAGTTTTTTTGTGGTTGCTAAGGCACGGCCAGGCATAGTTTTCCACCAGTTACCATAGCAACAATGTTTTTGTTTTCAACACCAAATTTTAATTGACCATATACAATTATCTTTGTAACAGTTCAATTTCTATAATTTATAAAATATGTTTTATTTCAAGAAAACTATATACATAAACAAGGGTTTTCATATGTTGTATAAGTGGGTTGGGTAACAAGTACCTAAATTTAAGATCAAGACTGGATAGAATTCCTGTTTCTACCCTTTTTATGTTTACGATAGTAAGTTTGCAATAATGTAGTTTATATATGACATCTTAAAGTAATGTTATGTAATAAATATATCATTAGTTTGATAATTTTCTAGTTGAATCTGGAAACTTTTTTAGCTTCCATAGGAATAAAATGACCCAAATACCATGGCAACCATACTTTTATTGAGGTTTAACTAAGAATGAGAGAGAACAAAATGTTACACATCAATTTGCTCTTCAAATCAATGACATAACATTGATGAAAAAGGTATTTATATCAAGTTATGCTTTAGCGGAGTTATTTGGTCATTGTAAAGGTAACATTATTTTGGATAGTTATCATAGCAACCAGATTGTTAGTTACACCAAAAATTAAAAAAAAAACCTGGGAAATTTATTCATATCAATTAAAACTTCCTGTTGTCATAAAATTTGTTTTAAATGTCCAGTTTTAAGCAAAATAGCATTTAATTTTACATTTAACATTAGTGGGTGGGGTACTTTGATCCCTAATATTATATCATTATAAGCATTAAACCACAATTTAAAGTATTATTTAGAATTGCTACACGATGGTTGTTCGAAACGGTACGTTTTTGACAGATAATTACTACTTAGATAAAATACAAAAGATAATAATCATTTTGTTCATCTAAAAACATAATATTTTTGCTTCGTCAGTAATAAACTTCAAATAAAATTTATTTCAAAATAAAAAATAACCCAATCGCAATTTTTCAATATGGTGAAAAATAGTTATCAGTTAACTAATTGAGAGAAAAACAAAAAAAATCTAATATAGAATTTTTTAGAAAAATGATATTGAAAATTGCTAATTTTTAGTGCATTGAAAAATGCATAATAGCATGTAAAAATCCATCATAGCACGTGTTACCATGGAAATGGAAAAGTAACAAAATCAGTACAAGAGTAAAGTAATTAGTCATGTTTATTGTTTGAAAGCACAAACACAAACATTTGCCACATTGACTCTTGTGTAGGGCAGTCCAAAATATTGTAATTTTTAGCTAAAAATATTGCTGAAAAATGCTAAAAATAGAAAATCGTGGTTGCCATGGAAACGGAAGTGAAAAATTGAAAAAAAAAATCATTTTTGTTCATCTCTCGACAGAAGTTAAAAATGGGCAAAATTTCAAGAAAATCTATTTTTCTATTTCCAACTTATTTTGACGCTCTCAGGTAATGATTCTAAAGTCCTAAGGTCTTAGATCATTAGTATTTTGCTGTGCCCAAAGAACTTTAAGAAACTATAAGTTTTCTTTAGTTACAATGTTGACTCTTGAGGGTTTTGGCAGACCTTCTGAAACAATTTGTGTTACACTTTGAAAGTTATCTGGTATAAGAGAAAGAATATGAAGTTGGACATTGCCATCAATTATGTTTGCAGCTGGTTGTTTTTTGATGTCAGTACATTAAAGCAAGCCTTAAAATAATGTAAAACTTATGATTTCTCAGTTTTTGCAGCCATATCATTAGCTGTTGCATTCAAAAGAAGGAAAGTGGACTATGGGTAGAATAGGATAACCAGTAGTTCTATATTATGCGCTATGGAAGATTTATACAGAGTAAACAAGTTGATAAGATGCCTCATTTCATGATCCATTGAAAACACTGAAATTGAAAACAGTTGCCTCTGCCTGTGAAATCAAAAAGGATGTCACGAAAATGCCCTTGCTTATTTATTATGACGAGTTATATATGTTACATCCTTTAATAAGTGCTCTTATCTTAATTAACATTCTCCCTAAGAATCATGCAGATGGTGATAAGTGACTAGTCACAGAAATCAATAATTTTATCTCAATTTTATCAGACTTGTTGAAGAACTTTCACAAAACAAAGCATTCCCTTTTTCTGACAGTGGTTGCCATGGAAACCGGAAATTAAGATTTCTTGGAGATTGGCGGAGAGTTGCCCAAGAAAAATTGTGAAATTGACACTATTCAGGCTGGCTTTTATGATACTAGTTTTATTTTTATTACATTCACTGCTAGCTCCCTTTAGAGGACCACATTAGTTGTACACAAAATTTTAGTCAAATATGAAATATGCCGTTTGTATTGTGTTGCCTAGCAACAAATGTGACACCATGGAAACCAATTTTCAAAACACTAAAAATTGACCATTTTCAAATCTGATTATCTTTTTACAGCAAAGTTGTATATGAACGACATACATAGTGTCTGAATAACCCATGTCTGTTTTACAAATGCCATGAATAAAAAAAAACTCAAAATGTTTATAATTTTTGTTTCCATGGCAACCGAACTAACTGACCGTCAGAAATTTTACAAAAAACTCCAATTTCAAAGCAAATTATCTTGCTTATGTAAACAGAAATATGGATAATTTATACACATTCTGGCAAGTCCACATCTTATCAACAAAATCCAATAAATGAAAATAATAATATTATTTAAATATAGGTTACCATGGCAACCAAACCATCAAATAGTCAGTGATTTTACGAAAAAAGAGCATTTTCAAAGCAAAATATCTCCCCTAAACAAAGGATTTGATTGTTTATTTATGTAAACATTATGTAACTAGCACCTGATTTTCAACATCAAATTCAAATTTACAAATGAATTATCTCAATTCATGTTACCATGGCAACCGAAACATCATACCATCAGCGATTTCACAAAAAATGGCATATTCAACGAAAAGGGCATATTCAAAGCAAACTATCTCCTTCCAGCACGACAGAATATAAATAGTTTTAAACATATTTTACATAATAAACATCTGCAATACAAACACAAAATAATAGTTTTTAAAATTCCTGATTATAGTTACCATGGCAACAGGAATTGCCAAAAACGGTTTTACTCTGTAGCAAAGAAATATTACGAAAAATGAAGTTTGCCGTGGGAAAAATGTGAAATTAACACTTTTCAGACTGGCTTTTGTGATTCAAGTTCTTTTGATAACATTAACTACTAGGTCTGTTTAGAGACCCACATTAGTTGTACACAAAATTTTAGTGAAGAATGAAACATGCCATTTGTATTATGTTCCCTAGCAGCAAACGTGTCACCATGGAAACCAATTTTCAGCATGGAAACCATTTTTCAGAACTCTAAAAAAATTGACCTTTGTCAAATCTGAATAACTTTTTTACAGCAAAGCTGTATATGAACAACATATATAGTGTCTAAATAATCCATGTCTGATTATCAAATGCCATGAACAAAAAAACTCAAAATGTTTATAATTTTTGTTTCCATGGCAACAGAACTAACTGACCGTTAGAATTTTACAAAATACTGCAATTCTAATGCAAATTATCTTATTTCTGCAAACAGAAATATGGATTATGTAAACACATTCTGGCAAGTCTACATCTGTTTAGCAAAAATGAAAAATTGAAAATAATTAAATTATTTATATATAGGTTACCATGGCAACCAAACCATCAGATTGTCAGTTATTTTACAAAAAAAGAGCATATTCAAAGCAAAACATCTCCCCTAAACAAAGTATCAAATTGATTATTTTAGCACATATTACGTAACCAGCACCTGATTTTCAACATCAAATTCAACTTTACAAATGAATTATCTCAATTCATGTTACCATTGCAACCAAAACATCATACCATCAGCGATTTCACAAAATGGCATATTCAACAAAAAGGGCATATTCAAAGCAAGCCTTTTCTTCCAGCACGACAGAATATAAATAATTTTTTGTTTGTTTTGTTTGTTTGATTTTTTACGTCCCATCAACAATCTTTCAGTTATAAAGGGACGGGTCTTCCTGGGTTGAACCAGTACTAAGCTAGGATTAATGTTCTTGCGCAAGGACACAATGCAGTGACGCTGGTGAGGCTCGAACCCGCTGCCCTTCGGTCTCGAGTCAAGCACTCTACTACTGAGCCACTGCGCTCCCCATGAATAATTTTAAACATATTTTACATAATATATTTAAGCAATACAAACACAAAATAATTGTTTTTAAAATTCCTGATTATAGTTACCATGGCAACAGAAATTGCCAAAAACGGGTTTACTCTGTAACAAAGAAATATTACGAAAATGAAGTTTGCGCAGGGAAAAATGTGAAATTAACACTTTTTCAGACTGGCAAAATACTGCAATTCTAATGCAAGTTATTTTGTAACTGCAAACAGAAATATGGATAATGTAAACACATTCTGGCAAGTCTACATCTGTTAAGCAAAAATGAAAAATTGAAAATAATGAAATTATTTTAATATAGGTTACCATGGCAACCAAACCATCAGGTAGTCAGTTATTTTACAAAAAAAGAGCATATTCAAAGCAAACATCTCCCCTAAACAAAGGATCAAATTGATTATTTTTGCATATATTACGTAACCAGCACCTGATTTTCAACATCAAATTCAACTTTACAAATGAATTATCTCAATTCATGTTACCATAGCAACCAAAACATCATACAATTAGCGATTTAACAATTTCATATTCAACAAAGAGGGCATGTTCTATGCAAACTACCTCCTTCCAGCATGACAAAATATGAATTATTTTTAACATATTTTACACAATCTATATCTTTTATACAAATACACAAACTATAGTTTAAAAGACTCTAGATTAGAGTTACCATGGCAACAGTTACAGGAAATGCCACAAAAGTTTTTAACTTTATGGCCAAAAACTATGACAAATTTTGAGATTTGCCAAGTGAAAATGTGAAATTGAAACCTTTCAGGCTGATATGAGTTTTCCTTTGATTACATTTACTGATGGCCACTTTAGTTGTATTTATAATTTTAGTAAGCTATGTTCCGTTCTCTCAGTTTGTTGCTCGTTGCCATGGTAACCAAAAAGAAGGAGTTTGGCCTAAAACGGCAAAAAAATGTGAAAAAACATTTTTGTACATTCACATATCCAATAACACACCAATTTTGATTCTGATCTTTATATGCTGAAACACTATAGCTCAAAGGGAGTAGATTTAAATAATAAATAAACCCAATATGATCTTTGTACATATCATTCCAGACTACCAAAGGTGGGTGGGGTAAACCAATCTTGGAAAACACTATTTTGTGGAATATTTGAACCACTACAATCATTTTCCCTGCCTACTAAGAGGTGCATACAATTATTGATAAGTTCTAAGTAGTATTCACCTTTCATATAATAAAAGAACATGCATCCGGTCTACCACTTTCTGGTCGTAATCATGGAAACAATAACTGTACTATACAGAAAATTCTAACACACCTCGCCTATAGAGCCAACGGTAACAAACTGTGATATATCGGACAATAATTCACTGCAAAAGTGTGTGATAGCTGACGTCACTAGAAAATGACGTCACTCATGGCGTTAGACGGTGTAACGTCGTTTTTACGCTTGAAGGACGTTACAATTACATGTAAAGGTATGCGACGCAGTCTAAGAATTGGCGGGAGTTCTTCAGTGCAATGGCGGAAAGTTGGAAGAAGCTGAAGACTTCGAATGTGTTTTCGTCGTTAACTGTGTGTTAGAATCGAAATAGATCAGCTCCAGTGCGTGAATTGTTGAGTAATAATTCACTGTTTGTCAGTCAGTTGTACGATGATAAATCACTCGCGCTGCGCGCTCGTGATTCGATCTTCTTTACAACTGACCTCCAAACAGTGAATTATTACTCAACAATTCACTGCTGGAGCTGATCTATTTCTTAAACATAACCTTGTTTGGCTTCAAAGCTATAAAATCATTTTACATTGATTTATCCAAAGCTTGTTCTAAAATTGTATACTCAACTACCTTTATGCACATCAAATTCTGTAATATAATAATTAGGTGGAACAATTCTAACCACTATTCAATACAATTAATTTCATTTCCATTCTGCAAAAGGCCTGTGATTGTTTCCATGGTTACAACCTGAAACAGGTAAAACCAAATTCATGTTTAACAGTTTATGAAACTCAAAGGTCCCCATTACATATTGGCAGTATTCAAATATGTCAATATCTCTGCCACTATTTGGCATACTTGCTAAAACTTATTGAAATAAGTTTTTGTTATATACCTGATTACCCCACCCACTTTAAAGGACTGTAATTGTTACAAATTATTCAGTTTTCATATCATATTGATAATGTCAATAAGACTCAACTCAATTCTCCTTTTAGCGAATTCAAAACTTCTTATTAGCTGGAATCACTTTAACACTTCTAGAGATAGATAGGCTGTATTATCTTCGAAAAGTTTTAATGACTAAAAATAATATTTCTTATATATCTGGTTACCCCACCCACTTTCAACGTTTAGAATTGTTACCAAATAAAACTTTACTTATTAATTTTGCTTAAATCATATCAATAATGTTGATATGTTTCAACTCAACTATCTGTTATACACTTTGGGAACTTGCATTATAACCATCTGTACATTTTACTGTTTAAAGGCGCAAGATACTTAATATCAATTTTACAACAGGTCTGTATTTGTTTCCATGGTTACGGCAAGAAATAGGTTAACCTCATACAGGTTTTTACAGTCTATAAAAAACTTGGAGGCCCCTATCAAGTGTTGGAAGTTTGCAAATATGCTATCGTGCCCACCACTATTGGTAAACTTGTTTAAAAATCACTAAAGCTCGTTTTGGTTATATATCTGGTTACCCCACCCACTTTTAAAGTCTATAAATGTTACTATATCAAACTAAACTTATTAATTTTGCTGGAATCAAAATAATTATGTTAATTTATCTCAACAAAACTATCTTTTAAAAATATTAAAGCTTGAATAATATCCACCTGGAAATGTTTAACCACTTTAAGATGCAATTTATTTAATCTCTGATTACTGAGTACTCTGATTGTTTCCATGGTAACCACCAGAAGGTGGTGAAATCTACGCATAATTTTGTGTTTTATGAAAGCTAATACCATTTAAAACTTATCATTAGCTGTATATGTCTCTATGTACGCTGGGGGAATGGCTGTAGTAGTTCAAGAATGCCAAAAAATAGACTTTTTTCATACCTGGCTACCCCACCAACTTCGGTTGCCATGGTAACAAGGAAAACGAAATATTTTGAACATTTTTATTTTTTCATTACTGACGCCTAGCATCAGTGGATATCCCTAAAATAAAATTCATCCCTTTTGATATTTCCTGTCTTATCAACTATCATTTAAAAATGGTCAAAAAGTGCAATTTCAGGCCAGTAGCAATATTCACGTTGCCATGGAAACCAAATTGAGACACAAAACCAAGCTAGCGTGTTTGCAACTTTTCAAGTTGGTATCGATGCTTTGTATGCTATATAAATTAATGTCTACACATTTGTGTTTGTTGGTCATTTTATTCTGTAAGGTTAGGCATTTTTCCAATTTTGCTATTATGTTGCTACTTTGGTTGCCATGGATACCAAATATAGAAACATTTTGACCTTTTTTATTCTTTCATTTAAGACACAAGGTATTAGTGTATATTCCTTATGCTGACACCTTTAATCTCACCTTTGCTGTAAAAAGATAATTTGGATAGAATTTTGTCAATTTAAGCCTCCAAAAATATCATAGAGATAGCCCCTCTTCGTTGCCATAGAAACATACTCTGCAAGTTTTTTTTATCCTTTTCCATTTGTGATATTGAAGGTTAATACCTTATTGATTTTTTTCATACAGCATAAACCATTAGATTTTAAAAGATAAATATGCTGCATTGCCTTCAAAAAGTGTAATTTTTCATTTTTCCAAAACTAGAAAACATGCTTCTGGAGGCAAAATCTTTAACTGGTCGTTGCCATGGTAACGGCATGACAATAACCATTTCCCTTTGGCTATGTGACTTTTATGTTATAAGGAATCTATTGCGCCAACTTTTTTTGGCATTCTGAAAAAGTCACTTATCAGCTTTTCTACTGGGCCTGCATGATTCTTAGGGAGAATGCTAATTAAAAACTTAGTGAATCATTGAATTGAAATGGTCTAATTTGCGCTCTGTTCATCCTGCATTTCATTGCTTTACCTGGTGTGATTCATCTAGTTTGTTTATCTAAAGGGAAAGGGTTCCCTCTGTTTCAGCACTTCAGAAGTACTAATACTTAAAATAAGTTTTTGAATGCTCAGGGAAAGATAATAAGTGCAGAGATAGTATTAAATGAAAAAATTTTTGTTGCATGTCTGGAAAGGCTACATTTATAAAAGTTTACCAGCTAAGTTATGGTTCTTTATCACAGAAATATCAAGGTACATTAGTCCAGGTACTCATTGCTTTTAATGGCATAGTTTTCCTCCTTGTAAAGCTTTAGTCTTTCTCCTAATTGAAGAGTATCACTTAAAACACATACTCAAAGAGCCAACTATTAGGAATTCATATCAGTTTCTGAATAATCCAAGCCATTGAAGGCAAAATTGGAAAGTTGATAGTGGCTCATCAATTTTGAGTGGACTGGTGGTCAAAATTGTATTACAGTAAATGATTGAAATATTGTGTGATGATTTTACTAGTTGCAAGGAGGCGTGTGATAATAATGATTACCACAGAAGCCGACAATGACAAACATTTAACATGAGTGTTAAATCGATGAGAATTAGTTTGGACCATTTCATCTATTGTATTGTCTTGTACAAATGTAAAACTATCTTTTCTATTTGTTACTCTATATTTAGCATTATATGCACAGTATTAGGAAATGTGTCCAAAAGGTCATTGATAATATCTGTAACAACAGTCCATGGGCTTGATAATCAGAAATGAATATATTTCTAGTGTTTTGACACCAAAGACATATATTATAAGTACACATTAAGTGCCCTGATCTTAAACTTAATGACATCTTGCAGATATATGAGCAAGACAGACTTAAAAAATGTAAAATATCCACACGCTGCAATCACTTTCATGTGTTTTACTTAAACAGTAATAACAAAATTTGCTTCTCTGTTAAACTGGGAGTAGGGCTGTGTATTAGCTCCTATAGGACAATATATTTAAGATAGAAAAGCAAACTTGGTTTTTCCTATTCATCAATTTAGTAGATGTTTGTAAAATCTACTAATAAAACAGTTTGAAACCAAGTCGTAGTAGTTGTTTAACTAAATGACGATAGCCACAATTATAGCTTTTAAATTATAATTAGGCTCATGTAACGCACATAACACCACAGTTAGCCGTATTAATGTTAAACAGCTTCCATATGTAGTAGAGACATCCAGTATGCAGACTATAAGAATGTCAATTTATTAGATAATTTTATTGTCTTCTTTTTTTAGCTCAAACATTCAATTTTCTTATTCTCAAATTGATATAGTAACATATGTAACAAGCTGCTACAGGCTAATGCCCCGACTTACAGGGTGCAAACATTTCTTATTAAATGCACCTTGAATGGTTACATAAGATGTAATATGTCTGCAGAATTCCAAAGGGGATTAGGATGGAACAGGCCCTTACTCAGCTTGATGTCAAAGTACTGTTTGGTGATTTTACTTATCACGCTAATATATGTAATGCTCTCTGATCTTTAAAACTTGGTGACAACTAGCAGATCTATATGTCTTTATCATGCGAGCCAGCTTAAAATCCCTAAACAATGTAAGATATCTAGCAGCTTCGAGTTTTTTTTCACAATTTTAGCTCAAACTTTCGAACTACATTTCCTTTATTTGATATAGTAACGCATGTAACATGCTGTTTCAGACTAAGACCCCAACATAGAGAGTGCAAACATCCCTTATTTGATGCAGCTGGAGTTGTACTATAAGAAGGAATATGTCTGCTAAATTCCCTCGAAGATATTAAAACACGTTTAGGTATATATTACGTAAAGACAATGAGCTTGCCCATTTATTACATCAGGTAACATATGTTACAGCCTCTGATATTAAAAATTTAACAACAAACCTGCAGATTTATGAGTCTTTTCATATAAGCAAATAAATCACAAACAATGAAACATACTCATCAACTGCAAATATTTTTTTAACAATTTTTACTTTAGTTTTAATACCAAACATTTCACCTTAAAACTGGGTAGGGGTAGGGTTGTTTAATTGCTTATTCTAGAAAAGAAATATTTAAGCGAGAGAAACAAACTTTGCTTTTTCTGTAAGCCAATTTTATAGGCTTGTCAGACATGGTTAAAAACATTTTGCAAAACACACAGAGAGATTGTGAATGTAAATGATATTAGCCACACTTGCAAATTTTAATGGGTAATCTGATTTATGTAACGCATATGACACCTTAGGAAGCCGCAATTTTGTTTAAATGGCTGTCATACGTAGTTTAGATATCCAGTATGCAGATTATATGAATGATTTTTTAAAAGTATTTATTTTAATGTCTTTAATTTGTAGCCCAAACTTTCAATTTACTTTTTCTTAATTTGATAAAGTAACGTATGATACAGGCTCTTACAGACTAACGCCCCAACGCACAGAGTGCAAACATCTCTTAAAAGACTCGACTTTTAATTCTCTACAAAATAAGATATGTTTGCAAAATTCCCTAGGGGGTGGGGGAGCAAACCCATTCTCAGCCATCCGTCTAATAATGCCTAGGGGGCATATTGAAACTGACACATCTACATCTAGTTATTTCGCATCACTTAGTCTAGAATATCTGAAGGGTCCATGTTTAATCGGATTCTAGCTCAGTGTTAAGGTCTCTAATAGGCCTTTTCAACGCATCAACATCGCTCACGCCATGGTGATAGCTTGGTCGACGGGGAGACTGAGAAACAAAAGTAAAAGACACTGCTGCTGGGCAGTTAACACCCAATCCATTTTCGCAACTTGCTAATCGAACAGGCCTGAATCGAATACACGCCCAATGGAAGTTTACTAATAGTCTAATCAGTAGAACTGATAAGGTTGAACTAATTGCAACAGAATTTTTTCAGCAATCCTGCGACTGTTTGGGTTATCTTGAGCAACATACTAAAAGTTGCAAGTCCTATCTTGTGGGGAAGTATATATATTTTCGACTTAAAAATGATCACTTCTATGCTTAAAGTGGCCATTGAAAATTATTGTTTAGTCATTTGGACACTTCGTCTACAGTTGTTTTAAGTCCTTTATGCTTTGATTATAGAATTTGATTTGATTATATGAGTAGTACACATGATAAAAAACATAACAAACCATATCAAATGAGCCAAAATGTTAAAAATCAGGGGTTGAATTACCCCACCCACCATATAACAATTGTTTTAAGATTAGAAACATAATAGTTCTGTTTACTTTTCTATTACAACATATAAGCATTATTTTAACATTGTTGAGGTTGTTGTGATTGGACTTAATGACCTAACAATATATCATATTGTATTACAGTTATATATGTTACTTACTTTCAAATGTATTAATATTTAATGCAGTACTATCTTTAGATCATAGACTGCGAAAAGACCTCTTAGGAATCAGGTTTGTAGACTATTTTCTAAAACTACATTATACTAGTCACATATTAAAGTATATTAACTCTTTAGCAGTCAAGGCGTTACCCTGCAATATCACAATTCACTACGTTACCCTAAAATAATAGGAAACCCTATAGTGTTATTATATCAAATTATTCCTTATTCTTACATATCAAATATTATCTTTTAACTGAAAGCAAATGATTAGCAATATGATTTTACCATATTCAGACACCTGTTATTACAGTTACATACGTTGCTTTCTATTAAATACAATATTTTAATGCAATAACATCACTATTTGAGTTTACACTAGTAATGTATGTAAATTACTGTCATTGGAGTGCCCAGTAATGAGAGAAATGATAAATATTGTATTATTTGACAAAACAAGTAACTAAGAATAAAACCCAACTGAGCATTACTGATAAAAAGGAAGAAACTTGAACCTTAATCACATAAAAAATAGTTAGTGAGTATGAGCCATTTCAAATCAGAGTGTAAGCAACATTTTTAGAAACTACTTATATTTTATGATCAAATTATGTTTCTTAAATGCTTACATGATATCTTTTATCCCTCTGAAACATTTGTGTTCCTTCTTTTTGTATTTGGAATGATATATACAAGATATTTTAACTGGATACAGCTTAAGTTAAATTAAACATTGATTTAAAACAATTGTAGTTGCCTTGTAAGCCACCAAAACATATTAATTATAGCTTATCAGCTATCGACTAAACAACTATATTGATAACATTCAGGGACAAACGGGAACCCAAAACTCCTAAAATTAACGTTGTCATTTCAAACAAAAAACTTTTTTAGCATATCCGGTTGGGTGAAGAAAGAATACAAACTATTTTAGTAACATATACAAAAAGAGTGGCAACGAAAATGGTCACACTTATCATATGCTTTGTCTGGTTCTACAATGTTGTGAAGCATTGCAACAGGACAGATTCTGTTCTAAAGCTTCTTTTTGGTAATTCATTTAAAAGATCTAGGCTTATTATTTTAGAAAAACTCTCTTGCGTTGAAAGTATTATATTGTAGCCATTGCAAAATGAATGGACTCCACTAAATTATTGGTAGTTTTGTTTTGCATTATTCCTATCAATTAGACTTAGTCTAAGCCTGACATTTTGTTCATATAAAATCATTTTGATATTTAGCATGTCAAATGAGAACATAATCATTCATACAAAAATTACATCCAATTCATCCTTTGCACGTTCCAAAGCAATCTAAATTGATTATAAATAGTAAACAAATAATAAATCAAATGAGCAAGCACATTTGATTTTGGTTCATAACCCAGTGTTGAGCAATGAATGAGCAGGCGATCCTGTGAAAATGTGTAGTAAGACACACCATAACCTTTGCTGCTCCTATACACAAAGTAAGTGTGTAGAGGAAGACATAGGCCACATTTTAGAACGCTATCTCTGCTGCATCAGTATGGGTGATTAAAGATGCATTTGCCTTGTGCGATACGAACCCAAATCTCTTATGCTGCTCCAAATTTTCATTCAAGCTTGTATAAATTACATAAAAAGCGTTCAACATTATTTTTTCATCTAAAGGTAACAAAATTCATACTTATACTTCAAAGAGCAAATCGACATTGTATTGAATATTTGATATACTATATCATACACACATAACACATATGGCAATAAAAACACTGCTTTATCAACCTCTGAGATTTATAATAACCTTAATACAATGTACAAGTAAAAGAAATATGATTTCTTATGTTGATGATTGAACAAAAGGAAGCATGGCAAATACGATATGTATATATACTTTCATTAAGTTCATGTGTACTTTCTAGACATTACATGTAAGTCTATCAATGATGACAATGACTGTACTGAATTAAGGGCCCTCTTAAAGCTAATGTTTGTTAGAACAGTTGAATCTTTGCGTGTGTCTATTAATACTCTCAACATTTTTGGTCGCTTTTACATAATTTTCTAGTTACAAGATAGTCGGTCTTATTAGAGCCTTTGCTGCTCACATGTAGTGCATTTGTTTACTGTCTGAAGAAGGAAAACATTTCTGATACTTACAGTAAAAAAACTGTGTTGATATTGATTTTATTCCACTTATTCATTAAGTCAATACACTGGTGAGTTTACAATTCATTCTAATGTTTTATATTCATATAACACTTTGTTATCAAGGATTCCATTGACAATATTCCTGTAATAATTTGGCCTTACCACATTCTGTATAGTGGAAATTAGCATCAGCTATATAAGCATTGTTTGCTAAATCTAAGTAAAATCTCATGACTGCATGTTTTTTAAACATTTAACTTTTCCATCTAATAAAAGTAAACTGTTACTGACTATGTTTGTATAATGTGAACAGCAGTAAACTGGGTACATGAAAAATATTTTTAAATAACTTATTGGATTTCTTTCAATTAAGTTTTTTTTAAATAAATATTATAAAAATCTACATCCACACATATATTAGCTTTTCAGGCCCAATTATATACTGTCTTTAACAGTTTGGACAAACATATGTTCTTATGATGATATATTCTATAAGGTTATATATGTTACTTTGATATATTTGACAAAAATTGGAATGTATTCTTCTACTGTAACTAAAGAACTATCCTTTTATTTGTTATGAGTTTTAAATCTTAAAATTTGGACAAATCGAATGCACATTTTGTAGATAAAAAACGTCCAAAAATTTACTATTTCACAAATGTAAATGTGTGTAGATATATCGACTTTAGTGTTAATAAATAGTTTCTTGAGAATAACTGATAATTATTTTAGGACAAACTGGTATCTGGTTATAAATTTAACAAAAAAACTGTTTTGAAATTACATTAATTACCATATGATCTATAAGATAATGTATTTAGCTGTATAAATAGCAAGTCTCAAAGTGAGTAATGTATGTTACATATTTCCGTACAAGCAACAAAATGCTACTTTACACCAAAAACGATGTTATGGATAGCTTTTCAATCGTATTAGTCATCAAATGTTCATATATGGGTTTAAAAAGTTAATGATAGCATAACATGATAACTGTAAAAGTGAAAAGGTTCTTACTACATTCAACATTTAATTCGGTATCATCATATATTAAACAGCTTATAATTCATAAAGTATTTATGATATAAACAAGCTGCTTGCAGTTTTGAAATAGTCAGTTAACTGGCCTTTAGGAATGTTGTATTTACAACCCAAATACTCATTATAAAGCTTATCAAATGAAACCATTGAACACATTTTAATGATTTCATAAGGTGTAGTTGAAAATGTAACGTAAATATCACAAATAACATAAAGGTGTGTTTCTGGAAGCGAACAATTTGTTTTTATGCTTGTTTAGGCCTCAAAGTAAAGTGTTGATAGTAACGAACGACTGTCTGCATCAGCTTGACACCACCTGGATACCATTTCTCATTTTAATGTCGCAATTTTGTTTTAAAAGTAAAAAAAAATGGGTAGGGGTATAAAACGTATCCTCCTGAAAAACTGCTACAACAATTAGACATTACAACGTGTCTAGAAATGCTGCAGAAGGCTAGTCTTAACTGATAAAGTCAAACCTTTTCTGGCAGGAAAATTATGCCAATCGAATTTTTAAATATTTAGCTCCTTGACTAGTAGTGAGTCTGATTGATAATCTGACGTTTAAATGTTTTGACAGCAATAGGGGGGATGTGAGCTTTAATCTTAATACGGATACATACTTTCATAAAGATTATTATCTCCCTGTCACTGATTTTCAGTTACTGATGACAGCACATGGTGTTCACTAAGTACTGGTAAACGACTTGTGGAACGGAGCAATGATAACTGACCATCATTGTATGATTGAGAAAAAAACACTGTTGAAAGCGACATCGTCCAATCACAACAATAACAACAACAACTACAACAACAACTGGCATATTTATTGTTAGAGTCACTAAGGGTTATCAGTTTGTTATGAATGTTAGAATAATACTAATAAATTGCAATAGAAATGTAAACAGAACTAATGTGTTTCTAATCTTAATATATTGGTGGGTGGGGTAATTCAACCTCTGATTTTCAACATTTTGGCTCATTTTATATGATTTCATATGTGTTTAATAACATATGTATAATGTGTCTTACTCAAATAATCAAATCAAATTCTTTTATCAAAGCATAAAGGACTTAAAACAACTGCAGAAGAAGTGACCCATTGAATAAAAATGATCTTCAATGGCCACTTTAAGCATAAAAGGGGATCATTTTAAGTCGAAAATATGAACACTTCCCCACAAGATAGGACTTGCAACTTTTAGTATGTGATCACAGGCATATTAATATAGCAAATAAAACCAGTGGCATTTCTGTTGCAATTAGTTAAAGGTTAGCCTATTTTTGAAGCCAGACCGACTAGTCTAGTCTAATCAGTAGAACTGATAAGGTTGAACTAATTGCAACAGAATTTTTTCAGCAATCCTGCGACTGTTTGGGTTATCTTGAGCAACATACTAAAAGTTGCAAGTCCTATCTTGTGGGGAAGTATATATATTTTCGACTTAAAAATGATCACTTCTATGCTTAGTGGCCATTGAAAATTATTGTTTAGTCATTTGGACACTTCGTCTACAGTTGTTTTAAGTCCTTTATGCTTTGATTATAGAATTTGATTTGATTATATGAGTAGTACACATGATAAAAAATATAACAAACCATATCAAATGAGCCAAAATGTTAAAAATCAGGGGTTGAATTACCCCACCCACCATATAACAATTGTTTTAAGATTAGAAACATAATAGTTCTGTTTACTTTTCTATTACAACATATAAGCATTATTTTAACATTGTTGAGGTTGTTGTGATTGGACTTAATGACCTAACAATATATCATATTGTATTACAGTTATATATGTTACTTACTTTCAAATGTATTAATATTTAATGCAGTACTATGTTTAGATCATAGACTGCGAAAAGACCTCTTAGGAATCAGGTTTGTAGACTATTTTCTAAAACTACATTATACTAGTCACATATTAAAGTATATTAACTCTTTAGCAGTCAAGGCGTTACCCTGCAATATCACAATTCACTACGTTACCCTAAAATAATAGGAAACCCTATAGTGTTATTATATCAAATTATTCCTTATTCTTACATATCAAATATTATCTTTTAACTGAAAGCAAATGATTAGCAATATGATTTTACCATATTCAGACACCTGTTATTACAGTTACATACGTTACTTTCTATTAAATACAATATTTTAATGCAATAACAGCACTATTTGAGTTTACACTAGTAATGTATGTAAATTACTGTCATTGGAGTGCCCAGTAATGAGAGAAATGATAAATATTGTATTATTTGACAAAACAAGTAACTAAGAATAAAACCCAACTGAGCATTACTGATAAAAAGGAAGAAACTTGAACCTTAATCACATAAAAAATAGTAAGTGAGTATGAGCCATTTCAAATCAGAGTGTAAGCAACATTTTTAGAAACTACTTATATTTTATGATCAAATTATGTTTCTTAAATGCTTACATGATATCTTTTATCCCTCTGAAACATTTGTGTTCCTTCTTTTTGTATTTGGAATGATATATACAAGATATTTTAACTGGATACAGCTTAAGTTAAATTAAACATTGATTTAAAACAATTGTAGTTGCCTTGTAAGCCACCAAAACATATTAATTATAGCTTATCAGCTATCGACTAAACAACTATATTGATAACATTCAGGGACAAACGGGAACCCAAAACTCCTAAAATTAACGTTGTCATTTCAAACAAAAAACTTTTTTAGCATATCCGGTTGGGTGAAGAAAGAATACAAACTATTTTAGTAACATATACAAAAAGAGTGGCAACGAAAATGGTCACACTTATCATATGCTTTGTCTGGTTCTACAATGTTGTGAAGCATTGCAACAGGACAGATTCTTTTCTAAAACTTCTTTTTGGTAATTCATTTAAAAGATCTAGGCTTATTATTTTAGAAAAACTCTCTTGCGTTGTAAGTATTATATTGTAGCCATTGCAAAATGAATGGACTCCACTAAATTATTGGTAGTTTTGTTTTGCATTATTCCTATCAATTAGACTTAGTCTAAGCCTGACATTTTGTTCATATAAAATCATTTTGATATTTAGCATGTCAAATGAGAACATAATCATTCATACAAAAATTACATCCAATTCATCCTTTGCACGTTCCAAAGCAATCTAAATTGATTATAAATAGTTAACAAATAATAAATCAAATGAGCAAGCACATTTGATTTTGGTTCATAACCCAGTGTTGAGCAATGAATGAGCAGGCGATCCTGTGAAAATGTGTAGTAAGACACACCATAACCTTTGCTGCTCCTATACACAAAGTAAGTGTGTAGATGAAGACATAGGCCACATTTTAGAACGCTATCTCTGCTGCATCAGTATGGGTTATTAAAGATGCATTTGCCTTGTGCGATACGAACCCAAATCTCTTATGCTGCTCCAAATTTTCATCCAAGCTTGTATAAATTACATAAAAAGCGTTCAACATTATTTTTTCATCTAAAGGTAAAAAAATTCATACTTATACTTCAAAGAGCAAATCGACATGGTATTGAATATTTGATATACTATATCATACACACATAACACATATGGCAATAAAAACACTGCTTTATCAACCTCTGAGATTTATAATAACCTTAACACAATGTACAAGTAAAAGAAATACGATTTCTTATGTTGATGATTGAACAAAAGGAAGCATGGCAAATACGATATGTATATATACTTTCATTAAGTTCATGTGTACTTTCTAGACATTACATGTAAGTCTATCATTGATGACAATGACTGTACTGAATTAAGGGCCCTCTTAAAGCTAATGTTTGTTAGAACAGTTGAATCTTTGCGTGTGTCTATTAATACTCTCAACATTTTTGGTCGCTTTTACATAATTTTCTAGTTACGAGATAGTCGGTCTTATTAGAGCCTTTGCTGCTCACATGTAGTGCAATTGTTTACTGTCTGAAGAAGGAAAACATTTCTGATACTTACAGTAAAAAAACTGTGTTGATATTGATTTTATTCCACTTATTCATTAAGTCAATACACTGGTGAGTTTACAATTCATTCTAATGTTTTATATTCATATAACACTTTGTTATCAAGGATTCCATTGACAATATTCCTGTAATAATTTGGCCATACCACATTCTGTATAGTGGAAATTAGCATCAGCTATATAAGCATTGTTTGCTAAATCTAAGTAAAATCTCATGACTGCATGTTTTTTAAACATTTAACTTTTCCATCTAATAAAAGTAAACTGTTACTGACTATGTTTGTATAATGTGAACAGCAGTAAACTGGGTACATGAAAAATATTTTTAAATAACTTATTGGATTTCTTTCAATTAAGTTTTTTTAGATAAATATTATAAAAATCTACATCCACACATATATTAGCTTTTCAGGCCCAATTATATACTGTCTTTAACAGTTTGGACAAACATATGTTCTTATGATGATATATTCTATAAGGTTATATATGTTACTTTGATATATTTGACAAAAATTGGAATGTATTCTTCTACTGTAACTAAAGAACTATCCTTTTATTTGTTATGAGTTTTAAAATCTTAAAATTTGGACAAATCGAATGCACATTTTGTAGATAAAAAACGTCCAAAAATTTACTATTTCACAAATGTAAATGTGTGTAGATATATCGACTTTAGTGTTAATAAATAGTTTCTTGAGAATAACTGATAATTATTTTAGGACAAACTGGTATCTGGTTATAAATTTAACAAAAAAACTGTTTTGAAATTACATTAATTACCATATGATCTATAAGATAATGTATTTAGCTGTATAAATAGCAAGTCTCAAAGTGTGTAATGTATGTTACATATTTCCGTACAAGCAACAAAATGCTACTTTACACCAAAAACGATGTTATGGATAGCTTTTCAATCGTATTAGTCATCAAATGTTCATATATGGGTTTTAAAAGTTAATGATAGCATAACATGATAACTGTAAAAGTGAAAAGGTTCTTACTACATTCAACATTTAATTCGGTATCATCATATATTAAACAGCTTATAATTCATAAAGTATTTATGATATAAACAAGCTGCTTGCAGTTTTGAAATAGTCAGTTAACTGGCCTTTAGGAATGTTGTATTTACAACCCAAATACTCATTATAAAGCTTATCAAATGAAACCATTGAACACATTTTAATGATTTCATAAGGTGTAGTTGAAAATGTAACGTAAATATCACAAATAACATAAAGGTGTGTTTCTGGAAGCGAACAATTTGTTTTTATGCTTGTTTAGGCCTCAAAGTAAAGTGTTGATAGTAACGAACGACTGTCTGCATCAGCTTGACACCACCTGGATACCATTTCTCATTTTAATGTCGCAATTTTGTTTTAAAAGTAAAAAAAAATTGGGTAGGGGTATAAAACGTATCCTCCTGAAAAACTGCTACAACAATTAGACATTACAACGTGTCTAGAAATGCTGCAGAAGGCTAGTCTTAACTGATAAAGTCAAACCTTTTCTGGCAGGAAAATTATGCCAATCGAATTTTTAAATATTTAGCTCCTTGACTAGTAGTGAGTCTGATTGATAATCTGACGTTTAAATGTTTTGACAGCAATAGGGGGGATGTGAGCTTTAATCTTAATACGGATACATACTTTCATAAAGATTATTATCTCCCTGTCACTGATTTTTAGTTACTGATGACAGCACATGGTGTTCACTAAGTACTGGTAAACGACTTGTGGAACGGAGCAATGATAACTGACCATCATTGTATGATTGAGAAAAAAACACTGTTGAAAGCGACATCGTCCAATCACAACAATAACAACAACAACTACAACAACAACTGGCATATTTATTGTGAGAGTCACTAAGGGTTATCAGTTTGTTATGAATGTTAGAATAATACTAATAAATTGCAATAGAAATGTAAACAGAACTAATGTGTTTCTAATCTTAATATATTGGTGGGTGGGGTTATTCAACCTCTGATTTTCAACATTTTGGCTCATTTTATATGATTTCATATGTGTTTAATAACATATGTATAATGTGTCTTACTCAAATAATCAAATCAAATTCTTTCATCAAAGCATAAAGGACTTAAAACAACTGCAGAAGAAGTGACCCATTGAATAAAAATGATCTTCAATGGCCACTTTAAGCATAAAGGTGATCATTTTAAGTCGAAAATATGAACACTTCCCCACAAGATAGGACTTGCAACTTTTAGTATGTGATCACAGGCATATTAATATAGCAAATAAAACCAGTGGCATTTCTGTTGCAATTAGTTCAAGGTTAGCCTATTTTTGAAGCCCGACCGACTAGTCTATAACGTATATCCCCGTAGCTGTCGCGATGGTGAATGAGAAATGACTTACCTTGATCACAGTTGGTTCCCGTGTACCCAGTTGTACATGTACAATGATATGTTGAACCAGAACTGTGGCATGTACCTTGTTGGCAGGGGTTGTTCAAGCAAGGGTTTGGCACTGAAAAAAAAACAGTTTAGCACTTTCTCGAGTGTAAGTAAAATGTTGGCATTCAGAATGTGGTGATTCATATAATGATTTAAAAACAAATATATACTCAGAAAAACAATTGAAGGATATTAAAATTCTTTTGACTTTATTACATTTGGGAATATAATTTTCAAACAAATTACTTTTTGTCACTTACAGAATTATCACTAAGCAATTCACCAAAATGCAAATTGAAATTCACGGGTCATTGGTTACGGTACAGTACTACACCAAATGTACCAACCCTCTCTACCCAAATTTCACAAGCAAAAAATTTAGCGCTCTCAATTTTGGTTGCAACCTTTACCAGGTCATTGTTTATGTTCTAATTCTGACCACAGACAAAAGTTAAACCAATTTATCAGTCAATGCCCCTGATAATGGGACAACTTCTTCAATAAAAATACACGGATATGGCACACCCCGGCAAAGTTGACTACAAATTTGCAGTAAAATACTCACAACAGCATCAAAAGTAGGTGCCATTTTTCGGAGGGAGAATCGGCGATGATTTTGGAGCCAGTCATTATGGAATACAAACGATAAAAATGGGTTTCAATCATTTTTGAAGGTATGTGACTTTTCAATATAGAGGGTTGAACCATTTGGATGTGTACTGTACTTAAACCATTGGAGCGTGACTAAAATAAAACATCAATTTTGATTGCAGAAGTCTGGAACTATGAAATTCATGCATAATTAGTAAAGTTTTTATTGTATTGAATGTTAGAGATGGGACTGAATCTAAATATCCTTCAATTGTTTTTCTTAGTATATTTAACTTCCTACAGAATATCGCATATATTTATTAAAGCTGCATAGTCTGTAACTTTTGATCTTTTCACTTTAGAAATAATGATCAGAACACAGTAAAAATACTAAAATTCAGGTATACGTTTTACCTTTTTCGTGATAATTAACAAATTATTAGTGCCAAAACAACAGCATTTATGTTAAAATTACCTGTCTAGAATTATTGGAGGGACGCAAATAATTACAAACAAGAGAAAAAACACCTGTTTTTATAAGATAATTCACTTTTCCATGCAGTTTTCAACTCTAAAATTAGATTTGATGTGACAACATAACTTAATCCTACTTTTACAAATGATTTAAAAAGAAAATATTTTTTTCGAAAAATGTTCATAGTTACAGACTATGCAGCTTTAAATCGACAGGTAAATACGTAAGAGCTTTTGCCAACATTGGGACTTTTTGCCTGGTAAAAAATTAAATTGTTAGCCGTTTTTTTCTGCCCAAATAGCGAGTTTTTACATATAAAAACATAGTTTAAAATTGTTTTATTGCTGGACCCAAATACTACTATAAGCGGGCCATCATCTGCCTGCCAGCAAGACGCCTTTTAAAAGGCGTTTCGCTTGCGAGCCGAAGGTGGCCCAGCATTGAATGCTGGCTTTTAAGCTATGTGGTTTTACAGAGGATCCGGACCAGTATTGTTAAGAAACCCTATATTTTTGTGCTTTTCAGGGGGTGACGTCGGGACTCCCTGCCCCCACTGGATCCGCACATTCAGCTTGGCATAAATACTCATGAACGGTAGGGTCTAATGAGAAGGGGCTTACATGTGTCACAGTTTCTTCCGTATGCCCCATTGGTACAGGTGCAAACATAGATCCCTTGAGAAACAGAACATGACCCAAAAACACATGGGTTCGAGAAACATGGATCTGAAAGAAATTATGAAACAACCCTTACTCTTTTGGCAAGCTATGGTGTAACAACATTTATACAACGACCCTCACTGAATGGACAAGCTCTAATGTTATAACATTCATCCCTTGAGAATTAGAACATGACCAATAAACACATGGATTCGAGTAACATGGATCTGAAATAAATTATGAAACGACCCTCACGTTTTTTGACCCATAAACACATGGACTCGAAAAAAGGATCTGAAAGAAATTATGAAACGAATCTTACTGGAAAGGTATCAATAAGTGTTGTTAACAACATTTATACAACATCCCTCACTGTATGGTCAAGCTCTAATGTTATAATATTTATACAATGATTCTAATTACGTGTCAATGGCAAGAATGGATGTACACGTAATTCCATTTTCAAATCGACACTCACTGTTTGGACAAGCACGGATGTAGCACAATTTTTAAAGTCCAAATGTTTCGCCAATCGTGAATGTAACAACATGGCGCCTCGCTGCTTTGGATGTAGCACATTTACTTTTTAAAAATCATGGCTTAGTGTTTTGACTAGCATGGGTGTGACAACACTACGCTTTGCAGTTCTGCTAAGCATGGATGCCACAGCATTTATCAATCACCTTTCAATAATTTGACAAGTATGGATGTAACAATTTTGAGTCATGCTAGTTTGATAAGCATGGATTAAACATTTTTTAAATCAACCCTAACTGTTTCAACAAGCATTGATGTAACACTATCGTCCCTAGACGTTTTCGCTAAGCATAGATGTAACACCATTTTAAGCCAAGTTTCAATGTATCGACAAGCATGCGTGTAACAACATCGCTCCTCACCGTTTGGATAACCACGGATGCAACAGCAATGTTAAAACAACTCCTAATAATGGCTGAATCATTGCGTTATCAAAGCTTTAAGGCGAAATACTGTCTAATGCTGATCTGAAAAAAATCAATGCTAGAAACTAAATGCTACATTCCTTGTTTGCTAATACATACATGTATCCAAAGAGGTCTTACATGTAGAACGTACAAACATAACTTGCTAAGAGGAGTTTAATGTCATCTTTGCCAATGTAGTGCCCCAATCTCTTTCCCACTAAAATGCGACATTCTGAACGATGCGAGAAAGCCGTTCATCTCTCACATTACTTGTTGTTCCAGTACTTCCGGTTCCGGTTGCGACAGATCCAGTTCCACAGACGCCATTACAGAGGTCACCATCACAACATTTTACTACACATTTATTGGTTGCTGTAAAAAAAGAAATATTTTAACCCATTTTTGCGAAATGACCTTTCCCATCCGTGTCAAGCAAAGGGGTACATTTTCAGTTAGACTGGCTCCAGTCCTTAAAACAATTTTTCATCAATGTGTCATATCATATACTTGTAGCTTGTCTTACTCTGATGGCTCTGTTTTAAGAAAACAGAGCCATCAGAGTTAGACTAGCTACAAGTATATGATAGTATAACACTTTGATGAAAATGTTTTAACGACTGGAGCCAGTCTAATTTCAGTTTAAGTGTTGTGTTTTTCGGTTTGCTTCTGTCTAATTGGTTTTAGAACACTCTGTAAGACGGTGAAGATCCAGATCAGACGCCACATCGTGCGGCGTCTGATCTGGGTATGCCATGTTTTCCTAATTCCATGGCTCGGATGCAAGGCTTAGCTGGTACATGACAGAGGAAAGCGTTTATGTAAATCATTTGAGATAAAAATGTTATAAAACTCTTGTTTCGTTTGGTTGCTCGTTAATCCGGTGTTTTTGCCCAAAAATCTTTTAAAGATCAAATATTGGACTCAAACTTCTAAAAATTCATCACTAATCAATTTTGAGCCCAACTGTAGCAGGTCAAAACATTTAAAGAACACCACATAGAGGATCTTACATGAGTGCTCATGTTTAAGTGATTTCATTAAACGAGTTGAGGAAAAATGATAAGATGCGAGGCTTGTCGAGTATTTTATCTCGTTTTCGCAACGAGCTTAATACATTCAATTATACTTGAGCACGAATATTAGATTCTTTTTATCATATGACATTAAGATTACTTTGATATCTCATTTCTGCGGTTAAAACGTTATAATTTTGTCATTATGTACGCAACGGCGTTGTTACACTTCCAGACGCAACGTCATATGATTAGTTTGTTTTGCCATTGGTCCCCATTCAAAAGCCGATAGCTAATTCTTAAAAGCAAAACTATTGGTATATATACTTAACGCCAGTTAAAACGCAACTTTTACAGTATAACCTTACTCGAGATTTAATGCTATTTTATCATTCTAATAAAATAAAAACATAAGCCTATGGTCGCGATATCAATCCAATACTCTTTTGGTGCAGATAAAGGGGTCCAGATAAGCCAGGCTGTATTTTTTGATATAGGGGCACAACCGGAACTTCGACACCAAAACTTCAAAATCACCTACTTAATATGGATATCAGATCTTCATTATGAATGGCTCTTTTGGATTCAAACTTTCGGAAAATTTCAACATTGCTCTACTTTCTATGCAAACGCAACAGATATTTTTGGTCTTAAAGTTTTGACCTTCAAAAATGTTCTCAAAGTTTCAGCATGAAAACCGGAAGTTAACGAATATGCGACACTTTCGACGGTTAATGTTGCGATAAATGATAGGCATAGGTTATGACCTTACAACTTACGTATGCCAATTTTTAAATGATTCAGTTTAATTGAAGCTTTAGTGATTTCTCAAATTTTGGGGAAATTTCACGAAAAATGAAATTTTAAACATAAATTTTAGGTCATTCCAGCTAGGTGAATTTTGTGTTGTAAACCGTTTTTCTGTTTGTTTGAGTGAAACGCAGTACTTGCACGCTGAAATTAAATAAAATTTCAAGATTTAATATGGCTACCAAAAATTTTGATGAATTTGTCATTTTTCACCAAATGTTTTGGCAGAAGTGTGCAATTGAGCTCAAGTTTTGGTAAAACATTCTCCTACGATAGGGACGCATATTAGTACCAAGACATAGTGTATAAAACTGATATTTACAGGAAAAACAACACTTGTACCAGTTGCGTTTTTTAATGGCTTTAAGTATAGTTAAAGCGCTAATGTAGCTGGAAGCTAATACTTTTTTTAGTTCAAACCCTGGTCGATTCTCAATTTTCGTTTTATTTTTTTGTGTAGCTGTTTTTTTTTAGTATAACACTTCATCATCAGTACTTTTGAAATTTTTCAGTGGGACTGGGACGAAAACGCCAACTTAAAAAAACTACTCTGTGTGGACGTCCTTAATGGGAACTTTGGCATGCAGTGGAGAGCCAGAAGTAATGCCTCAGAGCTCATCAGGGTCTAGACTGTTTCGCTTTTCTAATAAAATCTTTTTGGACTGAAATATATCTTAATTTGGTAATTCAAACCTGTGACCCATTGGAATGGACATTGCATCACCCCAAGTCTATTGTATCAATCAAGATGGAGAAAATTCTTATGTACGCAAAGGGTTAAATTTTCACCTACACGTATGACAAGGCCTATTTGTGATACTAGAATATAAGAATCTATCATGAGTGTGAGGGTAGGATAGAAAAATCCGTGCCAAGGATCGCCGTTTGGCATCACGGGGCTTGCCGAGTGATGACAAGCGGCGATCCCAAGGGACGGATTTTTCTACCCTACCCTCTCACGAATAATGGATTCTGTTTCTTGCTCACCACTGTTTTTATTTACTTATTTATTTATTATGAAATAAGCTTCCAGAAGTCCCTGAATACGCTAAGATGCAATTTCACATAATGACGTTACTTGACGTCCTGGGTAAGATATCATGGGTAAGATAAAAAAATTTATCCCAGGGTAAAATCTGAGATATCCTTATCAGGTGTGCAAGAAAAACTTGTCCGACCTGGTTCCATTTCGTTCAGGTCACGTTCTTTCTATTTACTTGTCCTGGGACAAGTTTTAAGAAAGTTAAGACTATTCTTTATCTCATAGTCGATAATTATGATGAACTTACATGTTGTAGAGAAAACTGTGTGGATCCGGATCAGTTGGCTTCTTCAGAAGCCAGCTGGTCTGGATCTACACAGTTTTCAAACGAGTGTATATCTGGTTTCATGATGTTTCAAAAAAAAATTATACATATAGATCGTGCAAGTGTATTATTGACAAAGCTAAGTGCTATGTGCATTATCTGTTCTTTGGCAAGTCTAAAACGTCCGTGTAATGTGGGCGGGGCTTATATGCTAATTTGCATAAATTTAAAACTTGCATAGCTTTTGAATCGGTTGGAATTTTACGATGGGATTTTCAGCATTCTGCTGTTCTTATCACTGTAATTTAAATAATGAAGAGTTTCAAAAATGTTTTTTGAAGATTTACAAGGCCTTTAAGACAAGTTATTTGTATCAACGTTTGCTATTTACACACCCCTGCCATACCTGTATCGACTTCTTCTGTTAAACGCTTCCTTCCTACGATGGCAGTTTGAAACACAGCATCCTGGTGACACACCTGTAATACGATTGAATTAAAACGTTATATATATACTAGAGGACTTTGAAGAATAAATACTGTATTGCTTAAACACCGAAGATGTTAGCGAGATAAATTTGACTGCTTTTCTAATTCTAATCAGCTTTTAGTACTGTGTTTCCAGGTCTTAAGCGACCCCCGTTTTTCGCTAATTATTCTTTAATTGTGATTTTAGTTGAAAAATAAATTGGAAAAATTTGTTTAGATATAGACCACGTAATTGAATTATTTTTTTTTTACATAAATATGAGTATTTGTATAGGCTGGGATCAAATGGAATTTTGGTGTGTTTTTACTGGACCTCTTTGAATTAGTCCCCAAGTGAACCTAACGATATAAATATAACATGGCTTATACAGGTCAGTTGAGGTGATTCGTCAGTTCCACAGATAATAGTGTGCAACAGAAAATTATTTTCCCCATTTCTCAACCAAAAAGTATGTTGTGTGTACTCAAAGCAACCGCCCAATGATACGGTTCTTTTGAGCACCTAAAACACGTGTTTAAACTGATGAAGACAATCTCAACTTCACGCTAAAAATTGCTTTACTAGCCCAATCCAATCTTCGTGCATTAGGCTATGATTCACTGCTTATAGTGAACTCTTAAACTTCACTGTACATCTAAAACCGATGCATTAAAATGGCCAGTGTTCAAAAAACGATTCAAGTATAACAGTATTGTCTGAACCTTAAATGCTGGGTTAATTTTCTTTCAAGATAATTGTTTTCTAAAAATATGTCTTTCAGGAATACAAAAAGGTTATCAAACAGTATGGATCCAGATAATGCCCAACATTTTTAGCCTGAACTTGGCTTCGGTTGTTAACAAAGTTTATCAGTGAAATAGCTTTAGCAGGCAAATATTTGATGCTCTTTAAGTTTAATGTATATCCCTGATCGTAAACTATCTAATTTGCTTGAATTGTCGTCTTAAACTCTTTACTTACTAGTGTAGTCTGCTGATAACCTTTGCAAACAATTTGGACCCAGATCAGGCCCAACAAAACGTCAGAAAGATCTGGATCCAAACTGCTTGACACTCTACTGATATTCCTGGAAGATCTTTTAGAGAAGAAATAACAACAAAAAACAATCTGATTTTGAAAAAAAATATCAGCAGACGACAAAACCATGACAAATTACCTCGTAGGCAAAAAGAGTCTATGAATTGAAATGGAAGGTGCTACATGTACATACATGTTTCATGCTTAAGCCTTATTATTTGCCTGATTTCAATGCGGCATGGTCTAGGACCACTATAGACGTTTACAACTGCGTGTGTGCATGCGTGTGTGTGTCAAAATGATGACAAGTGAGGTTTGCAGAATAGATTTTCGTTGAATCAGCGGATATAGATATTCCTATAGGCTAGTAGATACCACGTGTATCTATTGGGGTACACATGGGTATATTCACAGGCAAAACAACTAAGTTATTCTTTTGTACAGGGGATTTGGGCTTAATTTACAAATAAGGGCGTCTCCCAAAAATAAGTTTTAGTTACGCAGTGTGCATTTAAATCCACATGCTAAGTGCCGTTCTTCTTAGTTCAATTTAAAGCTGTTTAAAAAAGAAGAACGGGGGTCACTTAAAACCTGGAAACACATTAGGTCCTAGAAAATTCATGGTTGTAGATTTAAACTAAGGTATTGACAAAGTAGCCATTTTTAGACAGAGATGGTCGATTTTGAAGGACACCAATTCAACTGCATGTTAACCCACTACAGTTTTGATCCTGATTCAACAGATAATTGAGCCGTGACATGGGATTTCCAACAATATGGTATGAGCGATGGCTGAAAATTACTGACCGAACATCATTTGGAGTTTCTAGGCTTAAATGGGAGCTGTGCAGGCTCCTCTGAGTCTACACTTGTCAAAATGCCACATTGTTGGAAATCACATATCACGGCTCATATGTGTCCTGGGCTTCTGTGAAGATTGCGCATCAACATTGAAAGATTCGAAATGCATCGACAGTATGGTATGCTAAAATTAATACGCCTTTGAATATGCCGACATACCCCATCCATATAGTCTAGCAATAGAATTTAACACCTGGGGCCTTTCAAAGTTTCTTTCTGTTTTCGTTAGGTTTTGTTTGAAGAGGTTAATGACAAATACAAATGACAGAATATGAATAAATTATGCTTGTATCAAGCTTCTTTTGTATTGCGCAAGTTACGTTAACGTTAACTTTGAAGACCTGGTCGATCACCTGACACAATATCCCCTGACATGATTTAAATCAAAACGTATTCCTCAAATAATGTGTGATACGCGGTCATTGTCAGTATCGAAAGGTCACATACGCGTGACTTATGGTAAAAAATAAATCTGAAAATGAGATACAAACGGAGGCGAGTTCAACGATGCGAGGGCTCTCGGGCGCTCGGTGTTCTGATGCTAGACTTTACACATTACGAATAAAGATAGGTACCCGAACAACGAGCCTCCGCAAACGCTCGCATTGTTGAACTCGCCTCTGGTGTTTTTATCGAAATTATAAAGTTATCAATTACAATTGATTAGACAAAATCTAATAACTACGTTACTGGTTGTAATATCATACACGCCACAGTAAATGTGTATAAGCATATAATACAAACAAGAAATAACCTCACTTTGCAGAATGGTGATGGATGCTGTATGTGACGTCATCAGCAAGCAGTCTAATTAATGGCTGATTTATATCAATTTCGAGGTGTCCATTTAAAGCTGCAAGTAACATGCAAGTTTCAATCGCTTGACCGTTTGTGAGAAAAGTGCAAAGCCCTCTACACTGAACAGAAGTTATAAGTGGCCACCTACACATTTTTTGCGCCTGTTCAGACAGTAAACATCGCTCTTACAAAATGTTAATTTCATAAAGTATTTCAAGGCTTTTTCGAGACTCTAAACATTATGCCATTTCAAAATGACTAGTAGATCTTGCACAGACGAACTCAGAGTAAAAGTACCTTCATTTTAAAAAGTCACACTTTTAACTGTGATATAAAATGTTCCTCAGATATGTTATCCATTTATATTTCAATTAGTTTGAGGCTGTTAATAAGAGCTGTGATATAAGATAAAAGGGAATCAAAAGTTTGGTGACAATTGAACTCTCCGTTTCTCTTCTACGTTAACATGAAGGCAGCCACTATTAGCAGCTTAACCATGCAATTTGCATATTAACTACACTTTGTTATCTGTGGCACGGCATTAAATTTATCAGCAATTTTTAATTATGAATAGGCTTCACTATTTGATTTAGGAAATCAAAAATATTTTTGACATATGTCATTTAAATGACCTTTAAATTTTCACTATAAAACCGGAATTGGACACCAGTCTTGAAAGAATAACTGTAAATAATGGGCTGATCAAGCTGTATTGTGTTTGGTCTGACATGTTTACATAAAATAAACGCATATAATGGCATTAGTATGTGCAGATAATTATTTTTGAAAATATAAAAAAATGTGGAAAATTAGCTTTTTTTAAAAAGAAATCATAAAAAATATCGTTCATAAGCAAAAATTCAGAGGCTTGGTGTTTTTTCAAGTCGGATAGACGGGTTTGAAATCACATGTACTTCGATTCGAAAAAATGGCCTCAAAACCCTTATTTTCTTCATTTTTTTTAAAAAATTGTGAAGTGATAGAAAACTCTTTCAAAGAGCCACTTAACTTTAGTCCATTGAAATGCACATATTTAGGCAAAAAATCATTTCAATAACGTTACCGCTAAGTCAGAAAAAATGAAATTGAAAAGTTGCCACTTAAAACTCCGTTTCAGTGTAGTTTAGTAGTATACTCCATGGCTGACAGCTAAATCTGTTGGAACAATGGTATTTACAAGATCTTTAGACTTCGAGCTAAAAAAGGTCCTGCTCCCCCCCCCCCTAGGGAATTTTGCAGACATATCCTATCTTGAAGAAAATTTCAAGCCGCATCTTTTAAGAGATGTTTGCACTCTGTGCTCCGGGGCGTTAGTCTCTGACAGCCTGTTACATATGTTACTGTAACAAACTAAGGAAAAATCAAAATGAAAGTTTGAGCTACAGAAAGAAGACATTAAACCATCTACTTATTCAAATTTCTTATGTAGTTTGCAAGCTGGATGCCTAAACTACATAAAAGCAGCATTTTAAACAAAATTACAGCCTTTAATGGTGTTATATGCGTTACCTAGATTAAATTTCCCTTTGAAAGTTGAAATCGTGACTAACATCATTCATTTTACAGACGATTTGTGCATTTTTACAAGTGTTTTTAATCTTAGTTTACTACAGTACTTATTTGACTAATAGAAAAAACAAAGTTTGCTTTTCTATCTCAAATACATTGTTTTATATGAGCTATTAAACAACCCTACCCCCAATTTTAAGTATCCAATTTTGGTATCTATTATTGAAGAAAAATATATGAAAATATTTGACGCTCGTGGATATCTTACATTTTTGGCACTATCATGCTAATGCAATAAAGAATCATACATTTGCAAGTTTGACATCAGGATCAGAGCACTTATTCAAGTATGTAACGTATGTTACATGGCATAATGAATGAGCTACAAAATTTTCGTGGAAATAAGAGATGATATTTCAGAAAAATACCGTTTTCACATCTTTCCTATTAATCTCTAGCCTCTGGTGCCTTAGTCTTAGTAATTACAGTCATTGCTGATAGCAAGCCCTTGGAATTGTGTTACCTATGTTATATATAACCTTTGTAATCACATATTTCCTAATGCCTATAATATTAAAATATATAGACATTTAGATAGAAAATAATAGTTCTCATTTAAATGAAACAGTTTAATAAATATTCCTATTAAATAAAAGTATTCAAAAACAATCTTTATTCAAGTCACCGTCACAATGTCTATCATTGTGTCTGCTTCTATTGCAAAATAATCACCCATTTCATCACAACCAGTAGAATCATGGCATTGTATTAGGACTGCAAACTGAGTACAACCCTGTTCCTTTCCACCCCTTTGGGAATTGTGCAGACATATCCTACCTTAAAGAACAATTTAAGCTGCATCAAATAAGAGATGTTTGCACTCTATTAACTAGGGGGTTAGCCTGTAATGGTATGATACATATGTTACCATATCAATTTAAGAATAAATGAATTGAAAGTCTGAGAAACAGAAAGAAGACATAAAACTATCTATTTATTTGAATTATTCATGTAGTTTGCATGCTGAATACATTTGATACATAAGAAAAGATTTTTTAACAAATATACAGCTTCCTATGGTGTTATATGTGTTACATTAATTAAGATTACTTTTTAAAATTGGTAATTGTGACAAACATCACTTATAAGCATTTCGTGTGATCCTCCTCTTTAGCCATCAAAAGACTTAATTTTCTTTGCATGTGTGGCCAGTGCCAGTATCAAACAACTTGACTCAGCCAAACTTGAATCCTTAGCATTCTTCAAAACCAGAAACAGCATGTCAGTGTCATGGGATCAAACACCTGATTAAATATGGGTTTAATGCCATTTCACATATATGCATACAATGGAGTATGAATCTGGTATATATCTCTTCATGTGAAGTGGCAAGAGCAATCTAACTGCAGCTGCCTCTGCATCCGTGCTAGTCAAATGATAACTTTGCTCTGATTTTGCAAAATCTGTGTCTCTACCCTGTACCTCTAAGAATACTTTAAGATTTCTGACATTGGTCAAACAGAAATTTGATAGGCTGCTTTTTTGCATCATTTGCCATGGAACCTATTCAGTCTTTTGGTGCTTAAGTCCTCAGGTCTTAGATCAATAGTATTTTGCTGCGCCCAAAGAACTTTATAAGTTTTCTTTAGTTACAATATTGACTCTTAATGGTTTTGGCAGACCGTCTGAAACAATTTCTGTTACACCTTGAAAGTTATCTTGTATAAGAGAAAGAATATGAAGCTGGACATTGCCATCAATTATGTTTGCAGTTGGTTGTTTTTTGATGTCAGTACATTGAAGCATGTCTTAAAATAATGTAAAACCTATGATTTTCTCAGTTTTTGCAGCCATATTATTAGCTGTTGCATTCAAAAGAAGGAAAGTGGACTATAGGGAGAATGGGATAACCAGTAGTTCTATATTATGCTCTATGGAAGATTTATACAGAGTAAACAAGTTGATAAGGCGCCTTATTTCATGATCCATTGAAAACACTGAAATTGAAAACACTTGCCTCTGACTGTGTAGTCAAGAAGGATGTCACAACAATGCCCTTGCTCATTTATTATGACGAGTTATATATGTTACATCCTTTAATAAGCGCTCTTATCTTAGAAACTTAGTGAATCATTGAATTGAAAGGGTCTAATTTGCGCTCTTTTCATCCTGCATTTCATTGCTTTACTTGCTGTGATACATCTAGTTATTTTATCTGAAGGGAAAGAGTTACCTCGGTTTCAGCACTTCAGAAGTACTAAGACTTCAAATAAGTTTTTGAATGCTTGGGGAAAGATAATAAGTGCAGAGACATTATTAGATGAAAATATGTGGGTTGCATGTATGGAAAGGCTACATTTATAAAAGTTAACCAGCTAAGATATGATTCTTTATCACAGAAATATCAAGGTACATCAGTCCAGGTTCTCATTGCTCTTAATGGCATAGTTTTCCTCCTTGTAAAGCTTTAGTCTTTCTCCTACTTGCAGAGTATCACTTGAAACACATACTCAAAGAGCCAACTATTAGGAATTCATATCAGTTTCCGAATGTCCCAAGCCATAAATGGCAAAATTGGAAAGTTGATAATGGCTCATCAATTTTGAGTGGACTGGTGGTAAAATTGAATAACAGTAAGTGATTGAAATATTGTGTGATGATTCTACTAGTTGCAAGGAGGCGTGTGATACCCTGTAATAATGATTACCACAGAAGCAGACAACGACAAATGTTTGACATGAGTGTTAAATCGATGAGAAATAGTTTGGACCATTTCATTTATTGTATTTTCTTGTAAAAATGTAAAACTATCTTTCCTATTTGTGGCTCTATATTTAGCATTATATGCACAGTATTAGGAAATGTGTCCAAAAGGTCATTGATAACATCTGTAACACCAGTCCATGGGCTTGATAATCAGAAATGAATATAATTCCTAGTGTTTTGGCACCAAAGACTTATAAGTACACATTAAGTGTCCTGATCTTTAACTTAATGACATCTTGTAGATATATGAGCAAGACAGATTAAGAAAATGAAAAATACCCACACGCTGTAATCGCGTTCATGTGTTTTACTTAAACCGTAATATCTGTAAAACTGGGAGTAGGGCTGTGTATTAGCTCCTGTAAGACAACATATTTAAGATAGGAAAGCAAACTTGTTTTTTCCTATTCATCAGTTGAGTATATGTTTGTAAAAACAGTTTGAAACCAAGTCATAGTAGTTGTTTAACTACATGACGATAGCCACAATTATAGCTTTTAAATTATAATTAGGTTCATGTAACGCACATAACACCACAGTTAGCCGTATTAATGTTAAACAGCTTCCATATGTAGTAAAGACATCCAGTATAAAGACTATAAGAATGTCAATTTATTAGATAATTTTAATGTCTTCTTTTGGCAGCTCAAACATTCAAATTTCTTATTCTCAAATTGATATAGTAACATATGTAACAAGCTGTTACAGGCTAACCCCCCGACTTACAGAGTGCAAACATTTCTTATTACATGCACCTTGTGTGGTTACATAAGATGTAATTTGTCTGCAGAATTCCAAAGGGGATTAGGATGGAGCAGGCCCTTACTCAGCTTAATGTCAAAATACTATTTGATGATTTTACTTATCACGCTAACATATGTAACGCTCTCTGATCTTTAAAACTTGATGACAACTAGCAGATCTATAAGTCTTTATTATAGGAGCCAGTTTAAAATCCCTAAACAATGTAAGAAATCCAACAGCTGCGAGTTTTTTCACAATTTTAGCTCAAACTTTCAAACTACATTTCCTTTATTTGATATAGTAATGCATGTAACACGCTGTTTCAGACTAACGCCCCAACATAGAGAGTGCAAACATCCCTTATTCGATGCAGCTTGAGTTGTACTATAAGAAGGAATATGTCTGCAAAATTCCCTCCAGGATATTAAAACATTTTTAGGCATATCTTACGTAAAGATAATGAGCTTGCCCATTTATTACATCAGGTAACATATGTTACAGCCTCTGATATTAAAAAATTTTGCAACAAACTTGCAGATTTATGAGTTTTTTCATATAAGCAAATAAATCCCAAACAATGAAACACATTCATCAACTGCAAATATTTTTAACTATTTTTTCTTTAGTTTTAATACCTAACATTTCACCTTAAAACTGTGTAGGGGTAGGGTTGTTAAATTGCTTATTTGAGAAAAAATATTTAAGCTAGGGAAACAAACTTTAATTTTTCTGTTAGCCAATTGCATAAGCTAGTCAGACATGGTTAAAAACATTTTGCAAAACACACAGAGAGATTGTGAATGTAAATGATGTTAGCCACACTTGCAAATTTTAATGGGTTATCTGATTTATGTAACGCATATGACACCTTAGGAATCCGCAATTTTGTTCAAATGGCTGTCCTACGTAGTTAAGATATCCAGTATGCAGACTATATGAATGATTTTTAAAAATAAATATTTTAATGTCTCTAATTTGTAGCCCAAACTTTCAATTTACTTTTTCGTAGTTTGATTAAGTAACGTATGTTACAGGCTCTTACAGACTAACGCCCCGGAGCACAGAGTGCAAACATCTCTTAAAAGACTCGGCATTCAATTCTCTACAAGATAGGATATGTCTGCAAAATTCCCTAGGGGGGGGGGGGAGCAAACCCATTCTCAGCCATCCGTCTACTTGTTGTCAGAGCTAAATAATAAGATTGATTCGGAATGGGGAATGAGAGTTGAGCCGCGACATGAGATTTCCAACAATGTGGTATTTGCGAACAGCAAAAATAGTAAGTGAGTTTGATCAGGAAATACCACAATCACAAACTGCAGACAACCTCGTGGCACCGCGAGGAAGAGCCGCTCAACCATCACCAGACACCAGGAAGACAAATGAAGCAAAGCAATCAGCTCTCTCTTCCCCATCAAGATGATTGCAATACTAGAATGGACATAAAGTAACGAACAACAAAACATAAAACAATTACAGACTCCCACAATGGGATCAGCCTGTGCATACGCGCAGTCTGATCAGAGCCTTTGCTAGTCGCTTGAATAGTCTATGAGTGTTACGTAGCTGACTGAACATCATTTGGAGCTTCTTAGCTTAAGAGAAGGCTGCAGAGGCTCGTTGTAGTCTACACTTGTCAAAACGCCACATTGTTGGAAATCAAATGCCGCGGCTCATCTAGTAGTATACTCTAAGGCTGTTTACTGATGTTGGTAAATCATGCTCAAGTCACAAACATGTATTTTGACATTTTTTAGCGAAATAAAATCATCGTGAAAATAAATGAATTTACAGTAATTCAGTTGATCACAAAAGTGTACCTGGGCATTCTCGCATGTACTTGAGTAATAGATCTCTCCAGTTGCGGCGTGGTGGTCCAGCTTCACTTTACAAACCTGCATAATAAAATAAATTAAATATACTGAGGAAAGAACGTTTAGCAGTATACTTTAGGGATTCACAGTTTAGATGAAATGGGATTTTAATTTCATAATATCAAAAATATATGTTGACAAACGTTTACGAGTAAGATAAAATTAACCGGTTGGCATTTCGCATGATGTAAAGTCCGATTTTAAGTCCCCTTGCTTAAACAGCTTATCTGGCAAAAGCGCCAAAAGTTTCACTTCTATTAAATGTTTCGATAAAAAGGCAAAAAGTGAAAACCGATTTAGAAATGAATGTTCTGTTCACCATTTTCGTACAGGTTTTAGTTAAAAATCGCATTTTTCAAATAACCTCCCTTTCAACTGACTAGCGTTTGGAATTAAAATGCTCATAAGATCAAATCCTCACTATGAAATCGTAATTTTGTTCTTTTGACCTCTTGCAGGTAGCCATTAGATCAGTTTCAAACAACTGACATGTTTGCGCACTTGCTAATAAAAAAAACCTAATGCTAAAAAGATCGCCTATGGGAAAATCCATTATAACTAATTGCTAAACTTTTTCCCTCAGTATATATATCGTAGACCCAGATAAACAAACACAGGGCTAAGTTAAAGATGGGGTAAAATTGGCCCTGTTATAGAAATGCCCAGTGAAATGGCTTATACAATGTAGTTTCGCTGAGAAGAATTAAACTTTTATCTGCCTAGTGCTTAAAGTGTGTAAACTATGGATTTCTAAAGATAAGGACCCTCTGTATTTTTTTGCGCTAAAAGTAAGGTCATTTGAGTTGCAACGTAACGTCAGAGACGTCACTACGTTTAGTACACCCCAGACTAATTCTACCACGAACGCAAACATTATGAACCTTGTCAATGAACAGACTGCTCCTTTATCTCATTCTGGGTCCATATTGTTTACAGCCAGCAAAGAACTCGCGTGCCAACCAAGAATGACAGTGATGTAATAATATTTTGTTTTCAATCGTTAAGTAAGCAATTAACCTGTACACTCCACTTGACCTAACCGAATCGCCAGATCACTTGTGTATTAATCCTATCCTGCAGATAGGATTAAAACACAATTGATCTATCGAATATAAGCCCCTGATAACTGTGAAAACAAAACACGACGTAACTGTCACTCTTGCCTGGCAGGACAGTACATAGACTGATGAAATGACATATTGCGATTGTGATGAAAATATAAAACGCGTTTAGATTGAGATATTGGAGCCCATCTATGCGCGGATCCAGATGAAGGGGGCAGAAAAAAATCACAAAGCTAAAGGTTTTTTTTAGCAATAATGGTCTGGATTCCCTGAAAATCACAGCTACCAAGCCAGCATTCAATGTTATGCCACTATCGGACCGCCGACGAAACGCCATTTTAGGACGTTTTGCTGGCGGGCCGATAATGGTCCGCTTTTTGTGGTACAAATGTTATCGCATCCTCTCTATCCTCATAAATTGAAAAAAAGGTGTCAGAGTTAGACCCTCTCTGAATTAACTTTCTGGATCCGCGCATCGTATATTTAATCCTTTGTGGATCAGAAACCCAAAAATGGTTCCTTTGACAAACAGAGAAGACCCAGATGAAATATCGCTTTATGCAAAATTTCATTTGGGTCTGATCTGCTTGCCAAGATCAAAACGATCTTCAAGAGAAAGGGAAAAAACACTTATGTCTAAGACAGCACTATCATGGCGGTATTTATCGCAATTTACAGAAACTGATAGATTTAAAAATGTTTTCGTCTGTTGTAATCTGTAGGTGCACATCACTGCTAAATAATAGTATTAATAATTTGTGTGAATCAGGAGCAACCCCATGTGCACAGGGGGTGACAGCTTCAGTTCTTGATTCATTATATATTAATGAAAAGCAAGGGCGGATTTAGAGGAGGGGGCATGTGGTCCGGCATCCCATAGGAAAATCACCAGTGGCTATAGGTCTCATTAAAAGTGCTGGAACAGTCATCCTCATAAAGCAACTTGATCCCTTGGCCCAATTACTTCTTGAGGGCGTCTTACGGCCCTCTCTGTAATACGCCGATGGCTAAAAATGTAGGGACCCCCCCCCCTCGATCAAATATTCTGGATGCGCCCATGAAAAGGGGGAATATAAATTACCGAATCGATTCCACACAAGGTTATGGCGTCACACTGCTCAGGGGTCTGCTGTTTCGCGCATGTATAACAGATCGGTCCTCGACTGCGCCTTGAAGGATAGCCTGAAATATATAGGATGAAAGCGGGCAAATTCGGACATCTGGTAAATTCGGAGACACATTTGCAAACAGTATAAATCCAGCTGAGACGGCTCCTTATGAGCCGTCTCATCAGGATCTTCACTATTTGCTTAGTTAAATTATTTTTATTCCAATATTTGAAATATGCAACAAACAAGGTCGCTGTCTGAATTTAGCTGTCTGTCCGAATATACCCGACTTTATCCTAGAGTAAGCAATATTTTCCTGAGCTTTTTGGCCCCTACATGGGAGGACAATTTCATTAAAAAAATACTAAAATACAAGGTCTTTTTAAGCCACACCAGGAAACTAAATCAACAATAGCAGTGAGATGTTGTTTCAAAAAGTGCAGCACAATATATACCCGTCTAACAAATGCGATTTCTTTCCTGTATGTTTATTATTGACCAATAAGAAACCACTTTACAAGTTAAATAGTGTGATAAGCTTCCACCCACTACCCACCTTTTGAACCAATCACTAACCTTTTCAATTACAGGTATTTAACCGTATAGGTGATTCGCCTGAGTTTAAACATTGATAAAATCCACAAAACCTTTAATGTAATATATCAGCTATGGTAGTGTATTGCTTAGCGCATGCTGATCCTAATAATATGTATGTAAGACCCCTTTGTGGCATTTATGCTCATTGCAACATGACAATTTGGATCGCGATGGCATTTCCTATATAATACATTTAAAACAAAATCACCATACTTAATTAGGGTTGAACTAGAATGAGCAAAGGGCTATTAGACTTGGATGCCAAGCATTAATACATTTGATCATATATATGACGTCGCGCTGGGAGTGAAATTAAACCATGCAATAAAATCGATAAACCACTAGTGTTTTATATATTTACGGGGAACGTTATGACGTCCATAACAACGTTGCGTACATAATGACAAAATTATAACGTTTTACTGCAGCAATCAAATTTTAAAGTAATCTTAATGTCATATGATAAATGAAATATAACATTCATGCTCCTGAGTTATTGAATTTGTTAAACTCGTTGCGAAATAGAGATAAAATACTCGGCAGGCCTCGCATTTTATCTCTTTTCCCCAAATCGTTTATTAAAATCAATTAAAAATGAGCACTCATGTTAGATCCTCCATGTACACGTTCAGAGCAGTATAGCTGTAAAGGCGTTGCAATTTGCGCCAATTCTCTTTTGGACCCAATGTTAGCACGGATTATTTGGCCTATCTAAAGTATCGCCGTTAGCTGAAATTGATTAAACCAACGAGTGTGAAAGTTTTCATGATTATGCATGAAATCGGGATATTAAATTGACTATCCATAGAAAACAAACCTCTAATAGTATGTGATCATGACCAGACAATGTCATAACCGTTGACTATACATTAACTCGTGGTACCATGAGGAAGAGTCAAAGAACGATAACAGCGACATGGCATTAATTTTAAAAGCCAAAGTACTGATTAGGCAAGTTATAATAGCTTATCTGATTTGTTTTCAGTCGAGCAATGACAATTGACCATTTAAACTTAAAATTGTTTATACATAAGATTCGTAGGCGTACTGTAAAACCTGTCTTAAGCAACCACTCAAAAGGGTACCGAAAATTGGCTTTGAAGACCGATTATCGCTCAATGCAGGTCAAAAGTATTGCGCATTCTGCAATATTTTCGACCTACAGGAGCATTCTGCAATACTTCTGACCTACATTAAACTACCATCTGTCTTTGTTTTGTCTTTTGTTGAATGGCCGCTTAGGTTTCACTTTCCTCCACTTGTCCAGATATTTTCTTTTTAATCCAGAATTTGAGAATTGTTAAGCACCATGGGAGGATCAAGAGGGGGGGGGGGGGGGCAGGGCGTCCGGTCTCCCCCTGGAAAATCACAAAAATATAGATTTTTTTAGCAATACTGGTCCGGATCCCCTAGAAAATCACAAAGCTACACATGTATCAAGCCAGCACTACATGACGGGTCATTATCGGCCCGCCAGCGAAACTCCATTTAAATGGCGTTTCGCTAGTGGACCAATAATGGCCCCCGTTTTAGTGGTATTTGGATCCTCTCTCCCCCTTATTAACTAACAAAAAAAAAATAAAAAAAAAAATTAATCGTTTTCAGAGTTGAGTTGGGCCCCCTCTGACAAAACTTTCTGGATCCACGCATAATCACCCCAATGTGATAGGAATGAGAAACAAACCTGTCGCTTTACAACCTGCATTGTTGCACAAATCGGTGTTGCAACAGCTCTCGCAGACCTTCACGTGACTTGATGACCTCATCACTGCGTCATCGGGAACTGTTTCGTTTGTTGTGTGCGAGTGGAAGTTTTCGCCAGCATCGCTGATGGACCTTCTTCCGGCGAATGATGTACAAAACTGACCATAAAAATATAATTGAGCCGTAACATGTGATTTCCAACAATGTGGCGTTTTGATAAGTGTACTAGTCTAAGATGAGTCTGTGTAGCCTCTTTTTAAGCTTAGACGTTCCAAATGATGTTCAGTCAGTAGCTTAATATTCATACAATACGACTAGCAAAGGTTCTGATCGGACTGCGCGCATGCGCAGGCTGATTTCAGGCTCTGCTGGTCGCACATACCACATTGCTGGAAATCACATGTCGAGGCTCATTTCATAAATTTCTATTTTCATACAAAATTAAAAACTTAAAAACAAAATCACACCGTCCAACCTGATTCTTCTAGCACAGATGATGCGTTTAGCGCAGTTGGTGCGGATAGAGGGTGTTTTATTTTTATTAGAGTGTAAGTACTGATTTTGACTGATTTTAACAGTTTCCTCAAGATTTGATCCAAACCAATGGTGAATCTCAATTAGGTGTTGATTAGTCCACCACCATACGAAATTGGGCCCTGTTCGGCTTTTTGATGTATGTGCAATCAATTGAAATAGGTGCATATTTTTTCAAGGAACAATATTCTTTTCGAAAAAACTCACTCAAAATCACACTTAATTTTTTTTATCAGAAATGTACCTATTGTAAGGGAAAGATCAACCTCTTTCCTTCCACTATGCCAAACGAAAGCCCTCATGTCCCTTGAATTATCGAGTAATTGTCATATGATTCAAATGCTTGTAATTACCGATACTTGTGACTTGTGATGACCCAATTGCAAACTCTAGCATTTATTTAAAGTTTTACGTTGCTATGCTAACAAAATTGGCGAACAAAATAGGCTTAACATGGATAAATTGTCATTTATGACCAAATATAAGGCTTTGGAGGACCGATTGTTTAAGAATGAATTATGTCAGCACAGCTAAATAGCAAAGAAAAAACTTTTCATATGTTGTGTGCCGTGATATTTCTCGTCATTTGTTAAAATTTCTTTTGAGTGTTTGCTTGTGCTCTATGTGAATTCCTCTGTCAAATGTCTCAACGTTGTGCCAAAATGGTCACTTTCCTATGTGTAGCCTATTCTGGCAGTCATGTAAGTTACCATAGCAAAGGTCAAAGCAAAATTATACCAAACTTTTACACTTGGACAATTGCTCTAATAAACTAATACGAAGAAATTTGTTAAAAACATTTTTTATGTTTAGCCTCATAGGGGGACCAAAATAGCCTCATAATACACGTATCTCTTTATATTTGTAATGGAATGACGTGGTACACCATTTGGGAACAAAACGATCATGAAAAAGGAAACTTATTTTGCAAGTGTCATAAAAGTAAGACAGAGCAGTCTTTGATAACAGCTAACCACACTTTTTCCTTAACAAGCTTGACTTAGCGGTTAACCAGTACTTCGTGCATATATTTACCTTATAACTGACAACAACCTTTCTTGAATCAGCGGAAGGAAGTTTAATGACTGTGTAGATTAATTCATTATCAATCTTTGCAAAAGTAAAGGAATTTGGCAGGACTCAAACTCAAGACCCCTGGATCGTCAGTCAGACACGTTACTGACTGTGCAACTCAGCATGGTACTTTCTTGAAATATAAGGTACAACCAGAAAACCACAGAATTAGCATTTCGTACCAGTGAAACCTCTTAAGATAAGCTGTCAATAATATAAAATTGGCTATCTATTTTTGTTATCCATGTGCACGCCCAACTTCACAAAAACTTGTTCATTTCTACATGCTCATTACCCTGAAAAATAGAAATTAGTTGAGAAATTTGTGAAAAACCTATTTTATGGTGACAAAACACTCATTTGTTGAATGGACATATGTTGTAGGTGCACATTGTAATTGCCTCTATGAGGAAATTCCAATGTGTAACAACAAAATATGTTACTGAAATTAAGGAAACCTATTTTGAAATATACACTAAACAAGTATCATGTCCATTGGCTTTCCGTATTAAAATACCTGTCTCTATAATGCAAATTGTAAATTTGATTTCATGAACAATGCTTTTGCCAAGCTGCTTCTTGCGCGGTTGTAATTGGTGTGGAGTTTTGTTGACACTGATGCAATACATTCACAGAATATGATTCCCGTTTAGCACAAAGTAAGAAAGAGGGCAACGATCAGGAATCGATACAATCAAGTACCACACCTGACCCAGGATACCTATTGGAAAGTAACAAACTCACAATTAGACACCACAAATGAGAGCCAAGAGGTCAGCCCTTTCTCAGCATGTGACCACAAGCTAACAATAAACAGACGCGCACAAAAGCACAACAAAAACATGACAGAAATAACATGAATGATCCACAAAAGCACTGGAGGGATTAAACTAGTTAACGGCGTCAACCTCACCCTTGATTCTGATGTGGACCAGGACACATTTTGGGAAAGTGACAACACACAAAACAAACCTCATCAGTTATTTTTCATAAAATTGGATCGATAATTCGATGCAATCAGCCAGGCGCTTGTTATATTCTGAACAAAAGTGAAAACGCTACACTACAATTATCTATATTTTGTGAGGAAGTATCGGACAAAAGTATTTAATAAAGCTTAAAATTGTTTCCCTGACATCCAGCAAACGATTCGTCGAAACTCCACCAATTCGTCTCGTTTGATGTCTGAGTTATGCTCCTTTAAGTGTTTAAGGCTTTATTCACTGAAAGTTTGCTATTGCGCATGCGCAAATTGAAACTGTTATGCTTATCAAAACTGTTCATAATTGTTTTGCACGAAAACACAAGAAAACTGATTAATCACTTGAAACAAGTTCAGAAATCAATTTTGAAATTATCAAATTTGTAAAAAATTTAAAAAATTATCTCCCTTTGACAAAAACAAATAAGGAATATTAAATGTTTGGTAATCTTCTATTTATCACGATTTTCGATAATTTTCTTTTGCCAAATCAGCCAGACCTCTCAGCACATTGTTTCTACCATTTCTCGACTAGTAATTTGCTCATACTAAGATGAAACAACACATTGATTTTCCTATTGAGATTTCAGTGTTAAAATTTCAAACTTGGCAATTTGATGGGAAACCCGCTTTCTAAGATTGCTTTTCTTAACGATCAAAACACACTTGAGACAAGTCCTTCACATTTCTGGTTGTCACATGTCTAGACTACAATTTCGTGCGGTCGGATCTCGTAGGTAGTAAATTTCTGAAGGCCTAAACTGTGTGAGATTTCTGTTCAAATTGGCAACCTAAAAATTGGACCCCTGTCACATTTAAATGGCTTTCATGTGTTTCCTCGTGACAACATCCGTAAAACTTATACTGTTATGCATTACCAGCATTTGAATATTAAGATACACTTTCATTTGCATTCTTGGTTTGCATAATTTTGTATATAGATATCAAACACTTCAGGTGTAGCGTTTACCTTTGACAATAGTCTTTGGTACCAAAATGTTCAAGTATTTGGATCATATGGTCATTATAAAGTAGGGAACCAGCACAAAATATCCAGATTTTGGGTTATTTTGGCGAATAACTATTGTAGCCTATAACCAATTCAGCCATTAACCATTTCAGCCTTCGGAGTTTAATTCTATTAAATACACCCATAAAATGGTGCCAGGTGAACCCCACATGAGAATAAAGTTCGTTCAAAATGTGGAACATTGTTACATGGTGGTAATAATATGCAATGTTTATGATAGTGTTCTATTATGTATGATGTCTTGTTACTGTTATGTTCTTTGTTCTTACTCGCGGTGCCATGTGTGTGGTTTGTGCTATATTTTCCTGATCATACTCACATACTTTTGGAAGCAATGACGAAGAAAAAAATATTACACTATTTAACAAATGTACATAGATCTGATCGTTATGAGGCGTGCAATAAAATTTGATTTGTTTTTCTTTTTTTGCAAAATGCAAGGCAATAGGCAACAAGCTTTTCAAACTGACATTATGGAAATAAGATATAACTGTGCGAAACGTTACCATGTTTTGTATATAAACTGTGCTAAAGGTACAGGTATCATTTTTGAATTGGTAACTGTGCTAAACGTTATCATATTTCTACTCATTTGCCATCTTTTTTCTTCAATAACTCGGTTAATCAAGGGAAATTAGGGGTGTCGTTTTGCATAATTAAAGAAAAGGATTTTTCACAGCAACAGGACCAGTTCTGATATGTATGATGTTTAAATGGGATTTTGAGCGAGGTTTTTCGAAAAAAATATTTTTCCTTGAAAAAAAACGCACCTACTTCAATTGATTGCTGATACATCAAAATAAGGGCGATCAGAGACCAATTTCGTGTTGTGGTTGACTAATCAATACCTAATTGAGATTCACCCTTGGTTTGGATCAAATCCTGTGGAAACTGTTTAAATCAAGTCAATACTAATACTCTTCAAAAACGCCCTCGATCTGCGACTACTGTGCAAAACGCTCCATGTGTGCTAAACGAATCAGGTTGGATGGTTTGCAAATGTGAGTCCAGTTTTGAATACTTTTTGAAAATATTTTTGAAAATGGAGCATTTGCTCATTTAGATATAGTTTCCATAATAATTCCATTGACATGCAATTTCAAAGGCGACTAAAACCGTCATGAATTTTAGGGCTAATATTATACAGTTAATGAGTTCAATGAGGTAGACATGATAGTGATTTATGTACTAAAAAAGAAATAATCTCCCAGGCCGTAAGGTCGAGGTTTATATCACTTTTACGGATGGACAAATCCTTATCTCCACGGAAATTGAAGTCAATAACTGTTTTGTTATATGATATTTCAACTATGAATATTTGTTTTCCTACTTGATTTGTATGTATACCCCAATGCGTGAATCAAATATTTAATGTTTAAAGAGCATTAAGGAATATGCAAATTAGATATATAATTTGCATATGTGACAACGGGATAAAAGAAATATGTCTAAAAAATTTGGTACCACATGTACGTTTAGTAGTCTAGGATAAATAACAGCTGAGATATGAGTAACTTTGTCGGCATACCCCCATTCTCATATCCGCTATATTGGTTGCCATGGAAACCATGCATTTTCACATATCACAAGCAGGTTAATTTTTAAGGACGGCCTTGTTTCACATCTAAGGGGTCCTATTAAACAATTCGGCACACGTGAAAAATGTCCTTAGGGGTATTTGGTAACCTAAATTAGCCCTCGAGCTATTTTCATTCGGGATGGATTTTTACAATAAGTATATGATAATTTATGTTAAGATTTAAGTGTTCTAGGTCATATTTGCTTAGCTGAATGACTCTTAGCTCTGTTCGATAATCACTATGTAAGTCTGTCCGTCCGTTATATGAAGCATTTATTGGCAACGTCCATAACTCTTGGACCACATAGTATTATTGAACTTTTTGGTTACTGTAAAGGCGGCACCTCATGAATGTGTAATTAGGACTGGTCTAACCTAGACATAGGTAAAAGCTGAAAATGAGGCGCGGTTTTATTCAAACGTAACTGTATCATCTTGCGCCATTACCTCAGTATAGACGCAAAACACTTTATTTAGCCCTTAAAACGCCAGCAAACAGTTCTATTATATATTTGAATTGATTTTGCATACAAATGTATGTCAAAATTACCTTATCACTGACATTGATTACGATGTGTTAAGTCCCTGCAGATAGTTTTATTATTTCAAACAGTGCAGACCCTTATAGATTTTGCATAAAGCAGCATTTCATCTAGGTCTACATTGCTGGCAAAAGTACCATTTATCAGAATGAAATGGGTGAAAAGTAAAATATTCTAGAAATTTTGCATCTACAGCTTTTGCGGAATAAAACGCCATTTCAAGTTTATAAAACAAGGATGTGGGGTCCTAAAATATATATACTCAGAAGAAAAAGTTTAGTCAGTACAGACACTGTGTGAAATAATTTTGAAAGACAGTCTTAGTATTGACAAAAACCTTACTAAAAATAAAATTCATGTAATGTCTTACAAATGTGAACATTTTCAACAAAACATTCCGAAAATATACCCATTTTCTTCATCAAAAATACACAAAGTGGTCAATATTAAAATTCAAATTTCATAACTCAAAAATCAGTCTAGGGCCCCTCAGACGATTTCTGGTAGTACAGACGGAAATTCTCGTATCTGTTGCATGACTAAGGAATTTAAGAAGTTTCCAAGCGGCCATGAAGCGATTACGTCATGTTGACGTCACTATGACCCAAACTTCAAATGGCGTCGTTATCCGTGGTCTCCCCAACGGAGGCTTGTCATTTTTACCGCCTGGTCGTTGAAAACGAGTTTGCAGACAATAAATTGTTTGTTCACTGCATCCAAAACTGCGTTTTACGTCAACAACACGTGTACCTGTTTCAAGACGTCAAAACGCGGTATTTCTATAATTTGTAGATAGCCTGACCGGCGAATTAAGCTTGCTAGCACTAAATTCTCTCCAGATTATTGCAATAGGAACAACTCTCTTTCAATATCTAACAGTATATGAGAAAATAACCCTGCCAGTTTATCGCAGCACGTGCACATCGTGCATTTTGGAATTTGGTTTATACAGTCTAATAGAGGCATTATTTGTCACGCAATGAACAGATAAATGTAAAGTTACGATAATACAACTCATGTAAACAATTTGACTATGATATGCAGTATTGTCGATTTTATGAGAAAACATAAATACTGACTAAACTTTTTCTTCTGAGTATATATATATAAATAAATATACCTGACTATCCCTGCACCCGACATCATATCTGAGGTATCCGGCTGAATTGATGTACTCGTCAATAAAGCAAGCCTGAAAAAATATAATGAAATTACGCCCTGTAATAAAATCGATAAACCCCTAGTGGTTTAGATATTTTCGGGAAACTTCATGCCGTCCAAAACAGCGTTACATACATCATGACAAAATTATAATTTTTTACGGCGGAAATGAGATTTCAAGGAAATTTTAATGTCATATTATGAACAGAATCTAAAATCCGTTCAGAAATTGTGCGGCACCGGTTTTTCGCAGTTCCCTCTTTTATTCGTCGTTTTAGGTCCTGCTTTGCTGTGAGAAAGTCATTCTTGAAGACCTCCCCTAATTTCTCCAGCAGGTTCCACGGCAGCTTGTGCGTCTGGCAAAGCCCTGATATCTTGGGGAAATTCACAAAGTTCAGAAATGCGCCCACAGACTAAGTCCAGTTGACGATGATTGCCACATAAAATACATCAATATTCATCGATATGCTTCACGTCTTTTGGGTCTATTTTTAAATTGCTCAAATGCAACACACCCTTTACTCGAATATTGAATGTCTCGATAATAAGTTCGAACAAAAACGATTCTATATCATACAAAAAATATTCTAAATATTTACCAGTCCTTAAAACACGTGAAAGTAAGGATCGACAGGGGTTGATGAGGGGCTGCAATGGTGGCAAGTAGTTATTAGTTCTCGGAGCGCCCTTTCAAGGCAATGGTCAAGCAAGCTCATGTTATAAACCCACGTTGAGACGTGAGTGCATGGATGTGGCAAGCTCGACGTAAATTGTGTCATTCCGACAGGGATGCCGTTAACCTCATTGACCATTACAAATTCAGCATTTTTCACGAAAGAATGGCTCTGCTCACAAAAAGACACAGTAAAGGTTATACCTTGGTAACAGGACATTATAATCGGCATGTTATTATCAATTAATAGTTGAAAGGGGCATTTCTATCAGCATTTATAATCGCTTGGTTTAAACGACAATACAACTTGATTTGTGTTTTATGATATCATACCCGTGCATATTTGATGTAACAATTAAACTCATAAACGCATATTCGAAAAAATTGTTCGTTGTCGGGTTGGATGCAGCTGAACAGCCTTTGATTTTGGTGTGCCTTTTAACTGCTTTAAAGCTACATTCCGTTCAATGGTTTTGATCAGCAAGATAACTACAACGATATCAGGTAGATACGAGTTTCATATTTATGCTGGAGAAATGTTAGCCTCAAGTTGTAATGGTAGGCAATGTTATTTTTCAATAACGTGGGCGCGTATGTTTAATTTTCCAGATACACGGTGTGGAGTTACGCTTCATAACATCCCACGAATTTCTCGCCAATTGGAATAACCACTCCCAAATATTATAATGAAAATGCTGTCATTTCCAAATACGTTCAAGGAGGGCGGTTCAAACGTGTCAAATTGTCTTAGTCTGCTGGCGAGTTTCTCATTTTCTTAATTTTTCCCAAGATATCAGGGCTTTGCCAGAAGCTCGCACAGCCACAGAACCTGCTGGAGAAATTAGGGGAGGCCTACACGAGTAACTTTCTCATAGCGATGTAGGACCTAAAATGACATAAAAAAGGAGGAACCGCGAAAAACTGGTGTCACACCATTTCTGAACGGAGTTTAACATTGGTTCTCTTGTATTATCGAATTAATTAAACTTATTGTGAAAAAAAGATAAAATGGTCGATTAGCCTCGCATTTTATCTATTTTACTCAACTCAACTCGTTTAATAAATTCAATAAAACATGAGCACTCACGCAAGGTCATCTGTACCTGCAACAAAATCAGCACTCATGTTAGGCCCTCTATTTATGTGTCCGTCTTACAGCTCTCCTACTACTTTAAACTTGTGTCTTACTCATTTCATAGCTTGTTCATACAGAATAAAACACATCCGTCCAATCAATTAATCGATCGCCCGGCTGAAAGGGGACAGCAACATTGAACGCAAACGAGTCTGAGTTGCAAGAACAAAACCCGATCAAAGTCGGATGTAAATAAGAAATTTATAACAATCCGAGGAATCAAAATTCTGATTTCTTACGAGCCAGTAGAGGCCGCCATGAATATTTGATTAACTTCCTATACATTTCCAAAAAGCCAATAAACTCTCAAGTTTCATTGCAAGCTACACGTGCACGTCGTTATTCCAAAATCACCTATGTTCAACAGATGAATCATTCTAAATGCAAAGTTAAAATGAATGCAGTATTTATCCTCAGGCTGGCAATACGTGTGACGTCACAAAGCCTAAAATTGCGGCCTCTATTGCAAACAATACAGTTTGCTAGATATACAATCATGTTTTATTGTATTTTTGAACATTTTTTTAAGACAAATGAATTGATACGAAAGAACAAATAATGTGTTAAAATATATAATATGATTAAGTTAATTGCAGGTGTTTTCAGCAACGAATGCCGAAGCACCAGCACATTTTCTCACCAGAACATAATAGTATATACATTCGGGGTTTCACACGATGGGTCATGTTTTAATAAAATTTATAATCGAGTTGGGGAAAAGAGATACAATGTGAAATCATAAAAGATCAATGTTTTGGCATCTTTTATCCAACGTCACATGTATAGAGGAAGTCGATACGTTACGCTAGTAATGGTTTATCGATCGTATTACATGGCGTTATAACTCTCGCAGATATGTTTTTATTATATTTTATCACATGACGCCGGCCACTTCAACGTCATGTGATGAGAAACAATTAAATAATACATAGAAGAAGATGCGTGTGCTCCTAAAACAACGCGGGGGGGGGGGGGTTAAATCCATCTAGCTTGATAGCTCGCTACTTTCTTATTTAACATAGATTGAGTGCTAACCACCTGTTTTTATCATTTCCTATGCGATCTCTAGGTTATGCAGCAAGGACAGCCAGAATTACTATTACACAAATAACCAAATGTGTATACTACATGTAAGTTTCAATACCGCTATATGCATCGCCTACGCAACACTTTGTTGTCGTAATCTTTTAACAAACCGAAAAAATCAAATAAACTAAAACATACCCCTTCCAATTTGTATTTGTTTTGATGGCTTTTTGTAATTTTAAAGCAAGTATGAGTAAAGTATGTAATCTGAGATTATACTACATATGTTGTCGATTTCCTTAGGTTAATGCATGGTATTCCTGACTTTGACGCATGTACAACTTTTGATTGCTCAGCCTTGTGAAATGGACGTTAAACAACAGGCACCGACAGCCCAAGATTCACAGAGGCTTCGTAGAAATGGCAGAGCCATAATCCACTGGATATGCAGTTTCAAACCACCAAGTTAGAGATTCAGGAGGTAGCTGTTGTACTAAGAACCAAACGCCTAAGCTAGTATGGACATGCTGTGAGTCCATCTTGCTGGACAAATTCTATTACTGGTATCGCCATCCCTGACCCCAGGAGGACGTGGGATACCAAGGAAGTCTTAGACTAAGTATGCTGGAATGGACATTGATGTTTGCAACCTAGATAGCATCTACCTTAAGGATATACACGAGTGAAATATTGTTTCAGAAGGACAAGCCCAATGCCATGGGAAGTTATCTGCAGCCTAAGTATCAAATCAGGCATACAATATTTATAAAGTAACTCCCCTTCTTTTACTTTTATTTCGTTTATTAAGTTGTATTCTCATAAAATATAGAAAATGCAAACTGTGTTTACTTTTTTATGACATTTCAAGCTCTTATTACTTCGCCCTATGGGTCGATGCTAATGCATTCGTTCATTTGGTAGGCCTGGAATCAACAATACCAAACAAAGGCTTTAATCGCATATATTTGATCATAAAATATATAAGTTTTCTAATACATTGTACCTCGTGTGAGCCACATTTCTTTACTGTTCCACAATTTCTTGGTGCACTAGCATCAGTGCATTGTAAGCACGTTAGTGCATCTGAAAAAACATTAGCCAGTATAAGATTTTGATTTTTATCACATAAATGTCTTGCTATGGTTAGACCCTTAGAATTTGTACCTCATAGAGACGCCTTGAAACACTTTTGCAAACAGAGCAGCCCAAAATCAGGCAGAGCTGCCTGATCAGGGTCTTATATGATCCTTCAATAGTGGACCTGACAGTTAATTTCTTTGTTCTATGTAAAAGCATGAAAAGTGCCTTTAAGGTAGTACCGGACTCACCGGCATATGTCCAAAAGTGTTTTATCTTTTAATATATTATAATATAGACTTATACTTATAATCTAAGACAAAAAAAAACAATACCTCACCGTTCTTTTTAAAAAGTTATTTGATGTCAAAAACTGCAAAATCGCAGGTTTTTGAAATAAACAAACACAGATTTTGTAAACAAATTAATAAGAAACGCAATACAGTTTTTTTTCAGAACAAATACTACTCACACCAGAGATATAAATAAAAACAAAAAATAGTGAAATAATATGTATTAAGCAAAATCCTAATTAAGTCAAACGAATAAATGCCAAAAAAAACATTAATATTCAAAATAAACATATCAGAGAATGTAACTGGAACAACAAAAAACATATTTTTGCAAAGATATTTTCAGGAAGAATCTAATGATTGAATAAAAAAATATGTGTCACCGTGCTCGTTTTTTTGTTTTGGTGACTTTTCTGAAAAATCCTGAAAAAATAAAGACTATAATAAGTGATGTCTCCCCTTTCAACCATTTTTGTTTGTTTGTCTACGCCCTATGTATATCACTGGGCGGAGACATAGCTATTATTGATGAAGCACTGACAAATGGGCGTAGAAAATGACAAAAAAGATTTTGACCTAACATATGTGACCCAGCACATTACATTATGATTCTCATTAAAACATGGCTATAGCATGTCTTGATACTTTGATGCTTTCTTACACGTAGGATTTATGTAGATAAAAACTAAAAATTATAGCTTTATTCCTGATGCATAGATCTAAATGTCATTTAAAGAATAAACTTACAAATATGCAATAAGAGGATAAAACATTCTTTTCCTTGTATTAATGTTTGGCAAGCTTTGATGTGATGTGTTGCAACCAGAACCACACAGCGATGAGGCCTGCAAAACATTATCGCACAAGGGTTTGACAAACGTTAATATACAGAAAGGAATGTTATATTGTCATTGTTATATATTATAGGACTTTTTGGGTACTGTAAAGGTGGCAACTTTAATTTTCATATCTGGGCGTGGTTCGGTTATTTCAACTGCTCAAGAATGGAAATCAGGTTCAATCCATTGGTTAAGCGTTTAAAAGTTGGTTGAGCCGCGCAGGTCTGCGTGCCTTTCACGAAAGTCCTGTCCGTTAATGCACTGAACCCACATTTATTAACCCTTAAAGGGTATATTACAACACAATCGTATGTTTTTATCGTCTATTTAAATATTATGAAGCCTCTTAAACAAACAGTGTAGATCTAGAGCAGACTGCTCACCTAGAGTAGTCTGATTTGGGTCCACACTGTTTGCCTCTATACTAATGTTAAACAATAAACAAACACTTTCGAATGTAGTTATAACGCCTCATTTTCAGATTTTACCTATGTCTAAAGCAGACTAATAAGGCAGTCATGAGGTGCCGCCTTTACAGTATCTAAAAAGTTATAGAATACTTTCCTTTCAAGCAAAAGCATTTCCAAAAATGTCCACTGTAATATCGTGAAGCATACAACAAAACCACACCTTATAGGCGCAATCGAAAACATCAATACTATCGACGATTATAGACCAAAAATAGTTAGAATCATAGTTTTTTTTATTACCATCACTCATCGAACAGGCGACACTTTGCAATCAAAACACTGTTTCTAGCGAGTTTTGATCCGCGTTCGTCAATGGTTAAGAGAGTTTTCGATTGCTCACTATCCGGTGTGGAAACAAACTTTTTTTTCAACAGAAACATGACTGAAAAATGTAGATAACTCCTAGCTCTTGTTTCAGATTGTTTTGGTTACGTATTCATTGTATCAATACACATACCGGATAGGTGGCAATCGAAAACGTTGATGCTATCGACGAACGTAGATCAAATACCGTCAGAAACAGATTTTTGGATTGCAGTTTGTTTGCCTGACTGGCGACAAATGGAAAATTCTAGCGATTTGCGATCTACGTTCATCGATTGTTAAGAGCCTTCTCGATTGTCGCCTATCCGATGTAATAAAGTAGCGTATCTTATGATAATTGAATATTTTGGTCATTTCTCAATAAAGCATAAGCGACGGTATCTTAACTCGCAGAAGATATCCGTGAGCAGGTTGATTATGGCAATTAAATGTACAATTGTCAGCGATTGAAACACCTCAAGTTTCTATAGTAAACACTTATTATAAGGTATATAACAATATAAGGATGATACATTCTTCTGTCTATTAACGTTTGCCAAGCCCAAATGAGATAATGTATAGTAGCCTTAACCATGAAGCTGTGAGGGCTGCACCAAGTGCGGATCCAGACGGGGGGGGGCAGGGGGTCCGGACCCCCTCTGGAAATCAAAAATTAAATGGGTTTCTATAGGGAATAAGCAATTGGACACCCCCTGGAAAAAGTTGGACCCCCTGGAAAAAATTGGACACCATCTGGAGCCTTGAAAAACGATAGATTTATTTGAAATTGACCATTTGACTTCTGTAAAATAAGCTGAGGACTAAAAACATCGTTGTCAGAGCTTTTTTGCCAGACTGATCTGGACCCCCCCCCACCCCTGATGAAAATTCCTGGATCCGCGCAACTGTACCATGCTTGCCAACCGTTAATATACAGAAAATAATGTTATATTGCCATATATCTTCCTTTCAGGCACATGCAGTTCCAAATAATTTTATTAAAATGTATGCAGAAATGTCCATTTTATCATCATGAAACATGCAACGAAACAAAATATTTTTTTCAACAGAAACATGAAATAACTCCTAGCCCTTGTATCAGATTGTTTTGGCTACGTCTTCAGTATATCAAAAACACACTAGATAGGCGGCAATCGAAAACGTTAATGCTATCGACGAACGTAGTTAAATATTGTAAGTAACAAAATTTTGGATTGTTGTTTGTAGTCCGATAGGCAACAAATTGCAATCACAAACACTGTTTCTAGCAATTTGTTATCAGCATTCATCAATTGTTTAGACTGTTTTTTTTATTGCTGCCTATCCGGTGTGATAAGGTAATTGAAATAGTTACGTCATTTCTCCATAAAACGTAAGTGACCATGTACCTCCATGGGACCTTAAACGTGAGAATGTCACATACAAGGCATGTGCACGTCTACAACCCCCCCCCCCCTTTTTTGGGGTGGGGTGGGTCTTAGGTTAGTGGCAGCATGCAGAAATAGCAACCGAGACATGTATATAGTATGTATATTTATACGGTCCGCAACTTTTAACCATCAAAATACTGAATGACTTCATACTCTGGGTGATGTTTTTAAAAGCTAATACTTGCATTCCTTCTTTTTGTGAAAGCAAAATACTTACGGGAGAATAATATCTACCGTCTTACAAATAAGTATTCTCTTTTAAAAACAAGATTCAGGAACGATAACTCCTACACTCTTACTTTTAAGTAAAAGTAAGGTTATCTTTTGACATGGGTCCCGCACTACCTTAAGCCCTCCAGTAAAACATCTTTACTGACCGTTCCAAGGCGGTACTTCTTTTGTGGATCATTTGTATTATTTATGTCATGTGTTTGTCATTCCTTCTCGTCTATTTATTGCTGCCTTAAGGTCACATGAAGGGAAAGGACTGACCTCTTGGCCCTTGTTTGTGATGTTTATTGTAATTTTGTTACTTTTCCATTTAGTATCTTGGGCTTGATTGTATCGATTTCTACTTTTTTATATATAATTTTTCATAATGAGTGGAACCTGGCATTAATATTTATAAAGGAAAGGATTAAACATGCCTACGCAGCTCTCTAGAATAGATAGATGTTTTGAATTTAGGCCTGGGTCATCATCTACATGCCTGTTTTGTATGTGGGAACAGTGAATGTTCCAGAAAGACTGCGCGGGTACATAGTCTCATCTGATTTTTATTTGATTTGATCCTTTACGTCTCATCAACAATCTTTCAGTTATGTAGGGACGGGTCCGGTACTAAGCAAGGATTAATGTGTCTTGCTCAAGGACACGACGCAGTGACGCTGGTGAGGCTCGAACCCGCGGCCTCTCAGTCTCAAGTCAAGCACTCTACCACTAAGCCACTGAACTCCCTTAAGACCAATAAAGTTTTCCATAAAGTGTTATACAGTTAAGGCAGGATGGTCCATTGTATATATTGCGTGATCACATGTTATAATTTCAAATATCATTATGTATGTCTTTCTCTGATTATCGATTCTGTCTTCGTTAACTGTGAAAACCCTGCGGAATTTCATTTGGGTTTTCACTGTTTGTCATAGTTCTCGTTAAAACGTTTATTAGCTCAGGATGAAATTAGCGTACACTTATAATTGCATGTACGCGCTTACAATCGCAAATACGGGTTTTACCATCATCTAGAGAATTAAAATTATAATTGACTTACGAGGGCTGTTCAAATATAAATGCAAGTAGCTCCATAACTTCTTCACATATATGCTACGACAAAATGTCATACCTTTCTTGAAAGAACTATTTGTCGCCTTTAAAATGGCACCAAACATAACGAAAAACTCATTATATTTCTCGAGTTACAGACGCTTATATGAAGGCCATTCATGTATACTGGCGTTTTTCTGAAGCAAATTGCAATGAACGTTTTGGTACATGTGTGGATATAGTGTCATATCTTTGTAAGTTTTAGACAAAATGGCATAAAATTTTAGATGCAAGTTTAAGGTACATTGACAAAGTTGCTTGCAGGAACAAGTTTATATAATCCTGTTTCAATCACGAGTAAACAGGCATGTTTGTGACGTCATTAATTTGATGATAAACGTCTTTTTGAGTTATCTACTGGTGATGCAATAATGAGCATCGCTGTGTCATTTTCTTTGCGTTTTCCTTAAAACTCGCTTAATATGTCATAGGAAGTTTTCAAAGCGCTCCGTCCTCTATTTACAGAGTTATCACACTTTATATCATTTTTGAGCATTTTTCTGCTTCTTAATGACGTGTTGACATTAATTAAAATATGTTCAATCTGTCTAGTCCTCCATTCCAGATGAGTAATTTTATTGTAAATAATGCCTATTTTGATAAGAATTAAAGTTAACGTTCAGATTAAGATGAAAACCGTAATGTTATGGCAACAAAATTAAGTATCAGTTCTATAACCCATTCACTTAAGGCAGTTTTGACTTAATAAAAATGATTTTCAGCGTTTAAAAATTACCCACTATCCTTCAATGATTTGTAGCAACAACTCAGAGAACTTGTTAGAGAAAAGTTTGACTGAAAACTGACAGGTGGTGTTTTGTTAACCATTTATTTGCAAACATAAGGAGACTTTAGTAACAACGATTCGATGTAATTTAACAAAAACATGTCGGATTTTCGTGACTTTCACAGAATCATTATATAAGTATATGGGGATACTTCTTTAAAAAAAATCAAAAAATTTCACCTACTTATCGAAGAATTATACGCTCATCTATATCACTGGTATGTTCGAAGCATTGAGTTTGTTAGTATACTAAAGCTACCCTCATTCAAAGGGCGATAACTCTATAAGTATACTGAATTTTGCTGTAGGTCTCGTGCCAGTTTAAAGGTGACATATAATCCTTTATAGAAACGTATACCATTTTGTCGTAGCATATTTTTGATGAAAGTTATGAAGCTACTTGCATTCATATTCGAATAGCCCTCGTAGTTTTCAACAGGTATGGTAGCACCGGCATGAGGTAGTCCTTCCTGTTAAAATTCACTGTGTGTAATGTCTCATGGTGTCACACCATTACAATATAACCACCCACCTCATTGCCATCTCCGCTCGCGGAGATGGCAATGAGGTGGGTGTACAATTTTATAGATCAACACATTCCTTTAAAATAGTTACTAAATTCTGCTTTCAAATGGCTACTGCACTTTCAGTGAATATAGGCAACAACCCACTTTAGTTAAGTGCTGGAAGATGGCAAGCTTTTTGAAAAGCTTACACTTGTAATATAAATGACTTAACTTACCAGATGGTTTCAGAGCAAACGGAAGAATGGCTAGTAGGATCTGTAGCTTGATGAACACTTAAAGACATAAAAAAACACATTTTACACATTTATGCTTGATGGAATAGTTCCTTATAAATTGGGCGAATCCAATTCGAATTTAAGGGTTGATGGAAAGTAAATTCAATGTCAATTCCATTCTTTAAGCAAACAGTGAAAAGATTGATCAGACGCTGATGCGGTTCTGCACTGTTTGCCGGTGTCCCATAAAAAGACTATTCGTATATCGATTAAAGCAACATGGCCCATCTAAAATGACCATTGGGGAAGAAAATCTTTATGTAATCTTGAATCAGCGGAGAGCTTTCACAGCCATTCTTGAATCGGCGGAAGGAGGTAAATGACTGTACAAATTATTTCATGATCAATCTCCACGATAGGTCACTTGTGTATTAATCCACAGGATATGATTAATACACAAGTGATCTATCGATTTGCGTCAGCTCAAGAGGAGTGTACAAGTTAATGTAATTGTAAAGAAAATATTACTTCACTGTCGATCTTGGTTCGCACGACAGTTAATATGCTTTACATAAAGTGCAATTCATTTAAATACAGTAAAAACGATTTTATATTTAAGATTTATTATCTTTAGATTAAAAGTACCGTCCATTGTCCTTATCATCTGAGAGTGCAAGTGTCCTGTCCGTGTGTAGTGCTGACCTGTTCTGATTTGGAGTTTTATGATTAAAGTTAAACCATGATAGTGCTAAGTATAACAGATACCATTTTGAAACAAGACATTCTAAAACAAAATCCTCTCAGTAAAAAGATAAAAGTACTTTGATAAATGCAGCTGCATGTAATAGGGTTAGAATGCCAGAAGCTTGCTTTGGCTGTTTGTCAGGCCCACCAGGGTTTTACCTGTTGGATTTCTTTTGCTCCGGAATTCAGTTTTATTTACTGTTGAGTCCATATCTTTGCATTATCTTCTTTCTATATCTTCTGGGAGATGATGTATTGATAAGTTAGGGGTCTTTCATGCAAACCAAATATCTATGTGTCTTGATCCACATTTAAATTAAGGGTGAGGTTAGCGCCGTAAAATCGGTTTAAGCCTTCCAGTAAAATATTTTACTGACCGTTCCAAGGCGGTACTTCTTTTGTAGATCCTTTATGTTTTTTCTGTCATGTGTTTGTTATGCCTTTGTGCGCGTCTGTTTATTTGTGCCTTGTGTTCACCTGCTGGAAAAGGACTGACCTCTTGGCTCTCGTTTGTGGTGTATAACTGTGAGTTTGTCACTTTCCCATCGGTATCCTGGGTCAGGTGTGTAACTTGATTGTATCGATTCCTGATCTTTGCACCCTAACTTACTTTTACATGAAATTTTAAGCCCCCCATCAATCAGGTGATGATGATGATGATGATGATGATGATGATGATGATGATGATGATGATGATGATGATGATGCATATCGGTCTTCTGCAGCATTTTGTTTGGTATTTTAAGGGTCTGGGATCAAATCAGAACTTGTGTCCAATCCCATTGCTGATTTATGCAATTAAATATGTTAAACATATAAGCCTATCGTCCCTTTTGTGGGACGCAATCAAAATGCGGCGTCTGATCAGGGTCTCCACTACGCCATTTAAATTGAATTTCTCTGTCGGGCCGATGATGGCCCGAACAGTCGTTGGAAAGTTCAAGAGAAAGGAAAAATAATCACGTTTTATGCCACGATATCGAAAATGCACGGCATTTAAATGTGTTTTTAATCAGGAAGAGTTTAACCTATAGTTGGCCCGATTGTTGCAATGACAGTCTGTCTGTCGACGAACCAGGACTTTTTTTCAATTTTGGGAAAGGGCCCTAGGGCCTTTGAGATTGGCAAAATTAGCTTGGCAAACCCTAAATTAAGAAATTTGTTAAAGTGCACAATTATGTCTCTTTTGGTAAAAAAAACCTATCTATTGCAAATACTTTTGCCATCAAAAAATCGAATGAGAAATCAGATGCAATCGTAGTAAGATTGTCGATATAAACTTTGTGTGTGTGTGGTGACCGGATGAAGATTCCAATCTTGAAAAAAAAATGAAGATTGGCATTGAGAAAAAAACAACGCCTTAATTCCATTGTGGATGGGGTCGAATTTCGGCCCCTGAGAACACCCAAAATATCCCTGCGAACTATGCAATGTTGCACGGGACGAACTACATGTAATAAATGACACGTGCTACAACCGTGTTTGTAATCATTACTATAAATATTCTGTGAAGCAGGAATAAAGTTATATACATCCTTGCGATTGCTGCAAATAATGTGTTCCTATCTGCAAAAAAGTGTTTGATCAAGGTAGGCTTTCAAATGGTCAAATATCAATAGCTGGAATAGTCTTAAAATTATTGTAATAAAAGCCGTTCCTCGATCAGTTATCTGAAAACGTGCTGAGACATGGGATAATTACCTTGTTTTACATCCCACGGATTATTTTTGCTATTTTTCGTGCGTTCAGTATCATTAATCCACGTGTCTATGACGGAGTACTTTTGCATCTTATTTTAATCAATTTTGACATAAATTTCCCGCAAATCAAATCAGCTCCAATACCGAGCATGCCTAACATACGCTTTTTATATCCATGTGTTTAGTTGTGTTTTTCAGAAAGCCGTAAACTTGTTTCTTTGTTATCAAAGGAAAAAGTTGAAAGAATAAGATGAAATATGAGAGTCATACGGTTATATAGATCCATATGTTTTTGGTCACCGTCGACTTGGATTAAACTCGAGGGCATCCGACAAACGTATTTCCAGGTACATTATTCACCTCTTAGTTTTCCGTATCGTTCTCGTCTTTCTGTATAAGGTCAGGCTTTGGTGACCAAGACTACTGTCGTGCCAGCCAAGAGTTACAGTGACATCATGTTTTGTTTACAACATTATTTGGGACTTTTAATTGATAGATCACTTGTGTATAAATACACAAGTGATCTATCGATTCAGGATGGGATTTGTACACAAGTGATCTATCGATTCGCGTTACCTCAAGTGGAGTATAAAAGTTAATGTTTTACTTGACAATTGTATAGAAAATATTACGTCACTGTCACTCTTAGTTGGCACGACAGTAGCTGATTTCCATCCACCCACTGCAATATCATTCGTGGATACATAGAGGATCTGACAATGTACATGAGTGCTCCTGTTTTATTGAACTTATTAAACGAGATGGGGAAAAGAGATGAAATCCGGGGCTTGCCGAGCATATTTATTAAATTCAATAATACAGGAGAACGATTGTTAGATTCCATTAATCATATGACATTATGATTACTTTGAAATCTTTTTTTCTGTCGCAAAAACGTTATAATTGTGTCATTATGTACGCAACGTTGTTATGGACGTCATAACGTTTCCCGAAAACCTGTAAACACTAGCGGTTTATCGATTTTTATGCATGGCGTTATTTCACTCTCAATCGTGACGTTATATGATAAAAGTAGTTATATTATGGTCTGTCCGCATGTACGTGGTTATTTTGAGTACACACAACATACGTTTTGGCTGAGAAATAAGAAAAATAATTTTCTGTTAGTGGTCTGTACAGTAAGGACTGCCATCCAATGCAATGAATATGTTCTACATTGTATTTAGACACTTAACATGAATCAAATTACTATTGTACTATCAAGCGTTTGACCTCTTCTTAGGGGGCATTGACCCAGTGATGGACCGAACATGGCCAGTATAATACACCGATCATATAGTAGGTCAAGATAACACTTTTGGGGCGTTTTTGTTGTTGCTGTTGTTTGTCTAAACTTTTTCTATTATTTAGGACGTAAACACTCCCATCTCTTTCAACTTTTTCCAGATATTTTAACCCTTAATGGGCCAATCGCAACATGAGTCGCCTGCTATTCTCGTCTGCTGAAATGTTTAAGAAGCCTATATAGCAAACGGTGTGGACCCAGATAAGACTGCTCCTAAAGGAACAGTCTGTTCTGGGTCCACGCTGTTTGCCTCTATACTTAATTCGTCAGTAATGTTAGGCAATTATTTGCAGCAGACGACTTCAGCAGACGACATTTTCAGATGCATTTTTTTTCTTGGCGATTTAAGGGTTAATAGTCCGAGAGACTCACGCATCACTTTTGTACTTTCTACGTTTTCTCCCTTTATTCAGGCATACAGATAACAGTGCGAAAGCTACGGTGGTATGTTTAGGACATTTATGTAGAAATATATATTCCGTGTGCACAATTTAATAACCTGTGCAGACGAAATAATAATCCGTGCAAACGGAATAATAATCCATGCAAATGGAATAATAATTTGTGCAGACGTAATAACATTCCATGCAAACGGAATAATAATCCATGCAAACGGAATAATAATTCGTGCAAACGGAATAATATTCCATGCAAACGGAATAATAATCCATGCAAACGGAATAATAATTCGTGCAAACGGAATAATATTCCATGCAAACGGAATAATAATCCATGCAAACGGAATAATAATTCGTGCAAACGGTATAATAATCCATGCTAACGGAATAATAATTCGTGCAAACGGAATAATATTTTGTGCAAACAGAACAATAATCCATTCTAACGGAATAATAATTCGTGCAAACGGAATATTATTCTGTGCACTCAAAATAAGATTCCGAACTAACGGAATAATAATTCGTGCGCACGAATAATTGTTAAAACGAAATAGAAATCTAAGAGCTCGATTTAATAATCTATGAGCTCGAAATAATAAACTGTGAATAAGGGTTATTATTCTATGTGCACAAATAGAACAAAAGTTCTGCTACTTGGATTTTAAATCTGTTATAGCTCATCTAAGCATAGTGCTCGACGTGAGCTTGTTGGATCAGTCAATGCCTGTGGTTCATCGAGTGTGCCGTCCTACAGCTTGAAATTACAACTCCTCAGTTTACCACTGGGCTAATTTTCACAGGAATATTCCCTCTACAAAAGTAAACTTAATCCGTCAAAATATGATACGAGGCGTGGCTGGCTTTCCTTGTAAACATTTATAGGAAACTTTTAACATACCCCCTGGAATTGAATAAAATTTGACAGTAATATTTCCGGGTGACCCACTACAAAACAGATAAAACAAACTTGGTCCCTCAAAAACATGGCAGCCAGGGGCGTGACCTTTGGCAGATAAGGAAACTGTTGGAATCTTCTCTAAACCCAGAAATGGTGACAACCTTCCACAATAAAACCTATAACGAATTTGATCCGTTGTAAAACATGGAAACTTTTGTACCCGAATATAAGAGATGCTAAGCCTTTGTATATTCTTTGTATACCAGAAACCCCTAAGTGGGCACTTTATCGAACAGGGAACACCCAGATGAAATGCCACATGATGTGTCATTTCATACGGGTCTGCACTGTTTTCTATGATAAAATCCACATTCAGAGAAAGGAAAGAAAATATTTCGGACAAATTATAACATACACTGCAAAAAATAAGTGTAACCTTACACAGATTTAATGGCAGCTTTACTTTCAACCGATATTGGTGTTACCCTTCAACGGCTTTAAAAATATGTTCTGTTTGATTGTATTGATCGGGAGAATAACTACAACAATAACAAGTAGAAATGTTGGACTAAAGTTGTCTAGCAGGAAATTAAGTGTAAGTTTAGACCAAAAGGGATTGCAACTAAGCTGCCACCCCTATTGATATTAACTTGAACGTATTTCTATAGTGTGTAACCAGAGGGCTTAACATATTATGGCTAAGGAAACTTGAAAAAAAATCTCCTGAATGGTTTGGTGGATGGTACACTTATAACTCAAATATGAATGCTTACAATTCAGAGCGGAACAAAAAACTACAGAAAAACCGAACACTCCTAAACGATACAATCTTATCGCCAACAGCAAGTCAAAAGAGCTCATTGCAGTCGAAGTTGATGGTGGCCGATCCGCGATATTCAAAGCCTAAGCATTAAACTGAGCAATGCCGTGCAGCATCGGGTATCAACTACCGATCTTTGTCTTCTTCCCTACTTTCTCCGACTGGGCTCCTGCAGGTCGTCATATAGCTCAAACCTATAAAATTGTTGATTAGAAATCAAAGTCGTTTGGGCAGAACCTTCTACAAAAATAGTATAAACAAATGTGATCTGTCGAACTTGAAGACGTGTATGTCAACAGGGGGCTTTGCCAGTTTCCTACAGATACATATTTATACAAGAAGGTATAAACTCAAGTGAGCGATACATGGCCGTTTGACTCTTTGATTATTGAATCAGAAGAATACACCAATCAATTCACGTTGATCGTTCATTGTTAAATTGTGCGCTCAAATAATTATATCGTGAAAACGGATTATTATCTCGTGCGAACGGTTTAATATATCGAGCGCATGGATTCTTATTCCGTTTGCACGAATTATCAAATCGAGCGCTCAGATTATTATTTCGTGCGCACGGATTATTATATCGTGCAAACGGATTACTATTTCGTGCGCATGGATTATTATATCGTGCAAACGGATTATTATATCATGCGCACGGATTATTATATCGTGCCCATGGATTATTATTTCGTGTACACGAATTAATTAATTGTGCTCTTGGATTGTCATCTAGTGCATACGAAATTCTATATAGTACACACAGATTATTAATCCATGTCCTCGGATTATTATATCGTTTGCATGGATAAAGATTTCGTGCACATGCTTTTTAAGTCGTTTGTTCGGAATATTAAATTGTGTGCACAGATAAGTAAATCATGCGAACGGTTTAGCTAATCGTTAGCATGGAATGCTATTTCGTACGCACAGAATATTATTCCGTTCAAACAGCTAATTAAATCGTCCCCTCGGAATATGTTTTCTGAAATGAAAATAATGAATGTCCTAAAGGTACCACCGTAGAAAGCTGTGTGTACTCAAAAGAACCATCATATTAAGCGGTTCAAAATATGGAATTGAAAATAATTACGGGCATATCTAGACGTATGCATTTTCAGATGATTTAGCTGTTCTAGACATGTACATGTTCACAAAACCTCTGCTTCATGTATTTCTACAAAAGACTAGTGGTGACTTCAAACTTCACAGGTCAAATTTCATAGTTCAAATTTCATACTTCATACTTCACAATTCATAGTTTTAAAAAAGTTATTTACGACAATGGAGGGTGACATTTCAAACTTCACACTTCGTTATATATATTTCACACTTCATAGTTTTTTAAAGAACACTTTTTTAAGACAACGAAATGTGAAAATTCAAACTTCACACTTCATACTTCACAGTTCAAAACCGTGAAGTATGAAGTGTGAAGTATGAAGTGTTAAGCATGGACCGTAAAGTATGAACTGTGAAAATGAAGTGTGAAGTTTGAATTTTCACATTCCGTTGTCTTAAAAAAAGTGTTCTTAAAAAAAACTATGAAGTATGGCGTTTGAACTGTGAAATTTGATCTGTGAAGTATGAAGTCATCCCCGGTCTTTCGTATAATTCTCTAGTATTGTTCTCGACTTCCGATTTGTCCGTTTTTGTTTTGAGATATTTTAGCTGTTCCACCCCAAGCCACCAAGAATGGAGCTACTTGCACGGGGCCTCGGCTATTCCTCTACGTGGAATCACCATTGGCAGCCTACTCCAAGACCAAACTGAGAAGACTCCGGACAGAGAAACATGCGTGTTTTGCTCTACTGGCATTCGTAAGACTTTCCAGCAGCTTTTGGGAGAGGTTGGTATATATCGAGCATATATAAAGCGTCCAAATGATGTACTACGCAGTGACGTCCACTAACATTGCGCGGCACAAAACATTGCACACAAGACAAAGAGACTATGCCACATTTAATCGGATCAAATGTTGTTGTTTTTTTTTTTTTTTTTTTTTTTTTTTTTTAATAATATTATGCTGCTTTTGGAAAGGGAAACACAACAAACATTTTCACTTTATGCCTTGGTGGATTTCGGCAAAACATGGAAAATGTTTTAAAGGCTCTCTGACCATAATATCAAATGACCCATGCTTCAAGTAATTTACTTTGTTTCGAGTAATTTAAGAAGTAAATTGTTGAGAACATCCTGGTATTACATTACATTCCGTGGAATATTTTGTAAAAGTAGTAAATAATGGAGATGTAATCAAAAAATTTGCAGAAAGTGCGCAAAGATCAGGAATCGACACAATCAAGCACCATACCTAACCCAGGATACCAATGTGAAAGTGACAACTTCACAATTAGACATCACAAACGAGAGCCTAGAGGTCAGCCCTTTCTCAGCAGGTGACCACAAGGCATCAATAAAAAGACCCGCACGAAAGCATAACGAAAACAAGCCAGAAATAACATCAATTGATCCACAAAAGAAGCACCGCCTTGGAACGGTCAGTGAAATATTTTTCTGGAGGGCTTAAACCGGTTTCACGACGCGCCAAGCTCACCCTTAGTTCAGATGTGGATCAAGACACATAGATGTTTAAACCCCTAACTTATCAATGCATCATCTCTTAGAACATATAAATCAATATACAAAAGGGGATAAAGCAAAGATAAGGACTCAACAGTAAATACAACTGAATACCGGAGCAAAAGAAATCCAACAGGTACATTTGTAAACCCTGGTTGGCCTGACAACAGCCAAAGCATTAGACCCCATACCATCGGATCAATAGATAAATCTTTAAGTCGAACCGTCATAGAGTCTGAAGTCCGACCCATCGGCGTGCAATTAAAGAGGAAAGCAAAGTTGCCAAACGTGATTGATTTGACCACCAAGCATGCAGTCGGTTGCAATACATTAATGTTATAGTTATTTTTTTATAATGGGAAATGCGCTGAAAAATTATTAGAGCCAACAATCTACTTCAATTTAAACACCAAGTCACCTCCGAAAGTCCTTGACCATGTTGACGCAAGAGAGATTTAAGTCCAATTCGGAAGCCAAGACTGATTTCAATCTTCGATGTATAATTTACGCATATGTCAACTTGTACCCTATGCTGAATACCGACTGTGGTTTCTTTTCAGAGCGATGAGTTAGCGGCAGGCCTTCTTACACTAGGACTCAGAAAAGGGGACAGAGTTGGTATTTGGGACCCAAACAGTTATGATTGGATTCTTACCCAGTATGCAACTGCCAGAGCTGGTCTCATTCTGGTAATTATCGGGTTTACTGCACATATAGGAACATACAGTACAGTCAACTGTCTTAGTCACCACATGAACTATAGTCCTGCCGCAATAATAAGAAACGCGAAAATCTGGAATATTATTTTATTGCTTGCATTTTTCCGAGCGTTAAGCTTAAATCTGGATTTAGAATATCCTGCAGTGTCAGAAGAAAATTGTTTGAAGAATCTACTATCACTGCCCTGACCCCTAATCTCTTGGGAATTTCGACATTTTTAGGCTTTCTCAAAAGCGGGGGGAACTTAAACGGTGTAACAGCCATGTGACGGCCTATAAATCTGTACTTAAATTTCTACAGGTAAGTGTCAAAAGCATCACACATTTTAAAATCGTGATTGCTTTGTACATGCCAGTTTTATTTTTAAGCACTGTCATCCAGTTGATAGTATCGATTCAATCAGCGTAGACACATATCCAACTGATCCAATACGATCAGTTTGATCTGAGTAAACACTGTTTGCTATGTTTGGAAGGGCATTTTCTACTAAAAAGCGTCTTGTGGCTATAATATGGACAGTTTCATAAAAAAAAACTTATACAGTGGTAAACGGCCTTAACAATATCAACTATCTGTAGTATTATAGTTAACCATACATTTTCTGTAATTAGTTAATTTGAGCTTTTTACATACATTCCTTCAATGGTAACATTCAAGTCAGGGATAATCCTGGACCAAAATGATGATGGGCCCTTAAAATGGGCCAATGGCCCATATCCTATTCAAATACATGCAGATTACATAATTTTAATGGGCCTTTTGAAATTTCTATGGGCCCTTTGCAAAATTTGATGGACCCAAGAATCCTTAATATCTATATTAGAGAAAACTGACATGAGCTATGAATAGCTTATATATGAGACCCAGCTAAAAATAACGTCCATTTAGCAGAAATAATAGTTTTCTAATAAAATGGATTAGGCCTATCACAGGATTATCCCTGTCAAGTGTCAAATAAGTGGAATAAAATGCCCAAATTCTACCATCAGAATTACTAGAGCAAAAATTAGCCGTAATAAATGCCAATATCTTTTGTCAAAATACTGCCTGAAATGATTCACGATTTTTGAATGCTCAATGTGATGTAAGTTGAAAACGTACATCTAAAGTCATTTATTAGCGATTCTAATTTATGCAGCAGTACTTTATATGTACGATACACTTTATGCTATACTGAACAATAGTGAAAATGCTACACTACAATATTTTATATTTTGTAAGAAAGCATTGGACGAAAAGTATTTACTAAAGCTTAATAATGTTTTCAAGACATCCAGCAAGCGATTCATCGAAGCTCCACCAATTTGTCTCGTTTGAGGTCTAAATTAATTCCTTTTTTGTGTTTAAAGCTTTATTCACTGAATTTTGCAATTGCGCATGCGCAAAAAGATTATTAGGCTTGTCAGAATTCATCATACTTGTGTTGCATCAATACACAAGAAAACTGTATTACCACTTGAACCAAGCTCAGAAATCAATTTCGAATTAATCAAATGTGTAAAAAAAATGTAAAATGTTTCCCTTTGACAAAACAAACCGGGAATATTAAATATTTGGTAGTCTTCGATTTATCACGATTTTCGATAACTTTCTTCCTTTTGCCAAATCAGGTAGACCTATCAGGACATTGTTCCTACCATTTCTTGACCAGTTATGTGCTCAGACTAAGATGCAACAACACATTGATTTTCCTATGGAGATTTCAGTGTTAAAATTTCATGCTTGGCCAATTTTCCGAAAAACTCGCTTTCTTATGTTGTTTTTCTAAACGAGCAACGCATATTTTTGGTTGTCACATGTCTAAGACTACAATTTCGTTCAGTCGGATCTGGTTGGCAGTGGATTTCTGAAGGCCTTAACTGTGTGAGATTTCTGTTCAAATTTGTAACATGAAAAATTAGACCCCGGTCACATTTAAATGGCATTTTTTTCTGTCTTGTTTTTGTTATGCTTTCGTGCGCGTCTATTTATTGATGCCTTGTGGTCCCCTGCTTGGAAAGGGGTGACCTCTTGGCTCTCGTTTGTATGTCTAATTGTGAAGGTGTCACTTTCCAATTGGTATCCTGGGTCAGTTGTGGGCTTGATTGTAATGATTCCTGATCTTTGCCCTCTTTCTCACTTTCATGTGTTTCCTTGGAACAACATCCGTAAACCTTTTACTGTATGCATAACTTAGTCTTTGAACAGTCAGATACACTTTCATTTGCTTTACTGGATTGCATTATTTAGCATATAAATGACAAACAATTCAGGTTTAGAGTTTTCACTTTTGTTCAGTATATAACCAACACGGGGATCACTGACCTGAACGACATCGAATTATTTTGTCCACCGTTGCATTTTATTAATAAACTGGGTCAGTTTATGTCCATTCTATCAACAGTAACATTCCCCCGTTGAAAAGAACCAAAAATATGCCAAAATTCCATCTAATTACAGAAAAACACAGAAAAAACATCAGGCTGAAAATTTTGTCAAAAAATACTGCAGCTTTTTCTATCCGCATGTTGAAAAGTTCAAGAGAAAATAACGTGACAAGATGCACTTAAAGTCGATTTTTCGCGTTTCTTATTAATGCGGCAGTACTTTACCGCTGAACGCTGAATTTTTAGCAGGAATGTCAGCTTCTACCTCATTTGGCCATCAGAAGTTTATTTTTTCATAACAATGGATGGCTTAAAGCTGAATTTAGAATTTGCTTAGTTTTACTGAATATATAAATATAGAATACTAGGTGAGTGTCTTTTGATATGAAGTTTACCTGGCAAGGCTTTTAGAATGCTTGTTGACATCGGGATACTCGAACCTGGTATTACCTATTGTTTCTCTCTTCAAATTAGCGATTATGACGTATTTTTCGATTTTTGTATTTATTCAACGTCATTAGCGACGTTATTCAAAAAGTGCAACGTCATCATAACCTAATAAAGGTTCATGCCCTGAGATAGACAACGTTTATCAGGCAACGTGCAACTTTTCAGTTAATTGGAGAGGTAACTGATAAAGCACACATGCTGTCCAATCTTCAACCGTGTACAGCTGCATAAAATGTCAAAATATGAAACAAATGTCATAGGCCTAAATAAGCTTATTTGTAGAGCATAAAATTTGTACTATTTATTTACCATCAATTCAAACATGTGTTTTGGGTGTTCCAAACAAACGTCTCTATTTGATTGTTCTTTGGAGTACCCACAAAATTCGATTGATTGAGAAACAAGGAAACAAATTGCAATAACGCACTCTTATCTAGAAGCTTGAAATGTTTATTATTATAGTACAAACTATTATTATAGTTCAAAATATGTATTATAGTACAAGATTTGTAATATAGTTCAAAAGATGTATTATACATGTAGTAAAAATGTGTACTATGTACAAAATATGTATATTAGTACAAAATATGTATTAAAGTACATAATATGTATATTAGTAAAACTATGTATTATGATACAAAATATGTATTATAGTACAAAAATGTGTATTTAACACAAAAAGTGCATTAAAGTGCAAAATATGTATTATAGTACAACATGTGTATTATAGTTCAAAATAAGTATTATAGTACAAAATGTGTATTATAGTACGAAATATGCATCAAAGTACAAAATGTATAAATAGTACGCAATGTGTATTATAGTACAGAATATGTATTATAGAACAACACGTGTATTATAGTACATAGTATGTATTATAGTACAAAATATACATTATAGTACACAATGTGTAGTATAGTACAAAATGTGTTTTATAGTACAAAATGTGTATAATAGTACAACATATGAAATATGTGCAGTTTCATATTTTATTTTTTACCTGCCATTGTAACAGAAAAAATAAATTATCAGATCATGTGCATGTAAAGCTATTTGTTGTTGTTTTTTCAACACAAGGCCAATCTATTCTTGAAGTATATGTAAAATGCTTCTGAATTTCCACTTCACAACTCATAGAAATACAACCCTACTAATATAACGAATACCATAGCAACGAATAGACAAATATTTTTATGTAAAATTATTGTAGAAAAAGAGATTTCGGCGTAAAAATTGTGACCACCATCTTTTGAAAAATTACAAAAAAATTCACCATTATCTAGAATTACACTGTGTTTTTGTACAACATTACATTTGGATATGAGTTTCCAATATACAGTAAGGGGTTGGGTTATACACTTTTCCAGCATTAGTTACAGACCTTTACTGACAACATACATACAAATCAGTACACAGAATTTGTGGAACATAATTGAGCCATGACATGTGATTTCCAACAATGTGGTATTTTGACAAGTGTAGACTCATACGAGTCTGTGCAGCCTCCTTGTAAGCTTAGAAACTCCGAACGATTTTCTGTCAGTAGGTTTACAGTCAAAACACATTTGAGCCGTGACATGTGATTTCCAACAATGTGCCACTTTTGACAAGTGTAGACTCAGACGAGTCTGTGCAGCCTCCTTGTAAGCTTAGAACTAGGGGTGTAACGATACATCGATAGTCTGATGCATCGTGATAGTTACTGCTCTGATAGTGCTATCGTGATAGTGTTTTCAACTATCGATAACTATCGCCGATAGTGCACCCAACTATCGATAGTTTTGATAGTTTAGATAGCCAGGCAGATAACATAGCCTTTGAAATGGTATTTCAGTAGATTAATATTCAGACACATTGAAGACATGTGATAAAACTTAAAGCAGCTGTTTTGTAATCACTTTGGCTGTTACATGGTCATTACAGGTTCAAACACCTTCTACATGAAGATAGAAGATAAAAACAAGTTTTCTGTTACCAGCTACCTTGGGAGATATTTATCTCAATCCCTATTTGACAAATAAAAAAGTATCATGAAAGCATAAAGAGATGACTGACAAAAAAAACAAGCTCAAAAGTGAGAAGACTGAATACATGTATAAATTGAATGGAAAACCATGATGAAGTAGGCAGGCATAAAGTAGTTAAAGCATTATTGCATGTTTATTAACAGGTTCAGGATTAAGATTATTATCAACGTTTTTTTTATTTAATTAGTTGTTTAGTTTTTTATCACTGGCTACAATAAATTATTAATATAGACTGTTTTCTAACCAAGAAATTTGTTAAAACCAAGAAATCTGAAAAGAGGAATATCATGGCAGGTTTTAGACTGCTAAATATTTTTTTTCTGCATGGGTTCCCGATACAAGGGAATTTTGACAGTTGATCACTGCCACACCAGGGATTATATTGGTCAACAATTTAACCCCTAAAAAGTCACAAGGGAATTAGACAGGCTATTTCCCAAATTGCCCAATTTCCAGGTAGTCTTGCCAAGCCCCCTTTGGACAAAGTATTGATCGGTGTACCCTGCATTAGAGTATGGTTCAAAATTAATAATAATCAAAATGTAAAGCCATTTTAATGTCCAATAAACATACAACATTCAGACAGATTAAATCAAACACAGTATACAGACAATTACTACCAGCTGCTTTGTTCAAAACTCATTCTTTCTACTCTTTGCCATGTTTAAGGATCATTGTTAAGAAAACCTGATAGTATCGTGATAGTATCATGATAGTATGTCACGATATTGATAGTATCGTGATAGTGGTTTCTGTGATAGTGATACTATCGTGATAGTCAAAATGGGCATCGATAGTCACCCCTAGTTCACACGCACATCCATACAATAACATCCATATTGAACCAGCATGCATGTGCATTTTGAACATTGTGAGACATTTGATAGAGACATCGTAAAAGCGTATTGATGCTTTGATGGTTATGTGTTAAGTATCGAGAAGTAATATTAGTCACAAAAAATTGACATTGGATGAAATTATATCACCCCTACCATCTTTAGCAAGAAATATCTCGTGATGTGAAAGGTCTACACTGAAGAGGATAGTATAAAATAGTTATACCATGTTTGTTCACCCATGCATATGATATCCGCTCACTTAAACTTGTGGATTATCTCCGCGTACAGGCTGACAACCCATGGTATAACTATTACATATTATACAATAAAAATAATGGAAAAGAAACGTAAGCATTGATTGGATCGAACCTGCTCAAAATGGAAAATGAATGCATTAATTTTTCTGCAGATGGCAGCTCTACCTACTATGTTTTTTATGCTGACAACAAATGGTTTTCAAAATAGCCATACCTAACTTCTGAATATGCCATCCAAATGTTTTGTGTTTACAATGTTGATGAAAAAGCAAATGTAAACATTACCACTAGATCCTGGGCATCTACATGTATAACTAGCTGCTCATATTTCGAAGAGGATAATTCAAGATGCTTCTCACTAGTGATGACATAGGGAGCGTAGTGGCTCAGTGGTAGAGTGCTTGACTAAAGACCAAAGGGCAGCGGATTCGAGCCTCACCAGCATCACTGTGTTGTGGTCCTTGAGTAAGACACATTTATCCTAGCTTAGTGCTGGTTCAACCCAGGAAAACCCCTCCCTATATAACCGAAAGATTGTTGATGGGACGTAAAGAATCGAATCAAACAAAACAAAACTAGTTATAACATAAGATAAGAAATGAAGGTTGGCATTAAATTGTGAAGAATAACAAGCGTTAATAGTCTATTTTAGATTAATATGAAATATGTGCCGTGACATGTGATTTCCAACAATGTGGCATTTTGACAAGTGCAGACTCAGACGAGCCTGTGCAGCCTCCTTTTAGGCTTAGAAATCTCAAATGATGTTCAGTCAGTAGCTTAACACACATACGATATTCGAGGGACAAGCAAAGGCTCAGATCAGACTGCGCGTATGCGCATGCTGATCTGAGGCTTTGCTTGTCGCACATACCACATTGTTGGAAATCTCATGCACTGGCTCAATTATGTGCATTCAGTATTTTGCATATACTATTTTTTTTATTTGCACAGGTGAACATTAATCCGCTATATCGAACGTCAGAGCTCCACTATGCACTAGAAAAGGTGGGTATATCATATCTAGTAAAACAGATAGTAACTCCTTTAAATTCAGATTGGAAAATATCTGAGCTAAAAATTGTAATTATCTTATCCATCAGTTATAACATGTGGTTTGCAATTGCTACCATAAAATTATAGATTGAAACCAGTTGCATCAAGAAACAAGAATGCAACACTGATGCTTTCATGTGTAATGATGTTTTTGAAATTGTAGCTGAGCACCCCACAAAGGAGGAACATTCGCTGAAGAAACATATGAATATTTATACCACCCTTACCAACTTTAGCACGTAATATCTCGTGATGTGCAAGGTTTACGTTGATGTAGGTGGTACAAAACAGTTGTACCATGACTGTCCACCAGTACTGGAGATAATTCACTCGCTAAAGATCGTGGATTATCTCCACATACAGGCGGATAACTCCTGGTGTAACTATTACATATCAAATGCAATGTAATCATAGCGGCGGAAGAATATAACCATACACCTCTTTTATAGGTCAAATGTAATGTAATCTTAGCGGCGGAGGAATATTACCATACACATCTTTTATAGGTCAAATGTAGTGTTATCATAGTGGCGGAGGAATATATGCTCACACATCATTTATATGTTAAATGTAATGTTATCATAGCGGCGGAGGAATATAACCATACACATCTTTTATAGGTCACATGTAGTGATTTCATAGTGGCGGAGAAATATAAACTTACACATCATTTATGTGTTAAATGTTATGTTATCATAGCGGCGGGGGAATATAACCATACATATCTTTTATAGGTCAAATGTAGTGCTATCATAGCGGCAGAGGAATATAACAATACACATCTTTTATAGGTCAAATGTAGTGCTATCATAGTGGCGGAGGAATATCAAGACCAAAACTATTACAACATTCTCTTGGAACTAATACCAGAACTAGCAACACAAAATTCCAAAAACCTGAATAGCAGTCATTCTTATTTGAAGCACGTGATCATGATGGGGCGGAAGAAATATCCGTAAGAAATACAGTGGAGGATCCAGAGGGGGTTCAGGGGGTTCGCTCCAACCCCAATCTCCCCCGACCCCCCGTTTTTTAAATATCCTATGAAAATGAAATAATTTGGTCTTAGTGAGACCAAATTATTTCATTTTCATTGGACTTTAAGATAAATGAGATAAAATCAGCAAATCGAATTCCCACACCTTTATACATATGAAACCCCTTCCCTTTTCCAGAAATCCTGGATCCGCCCCTGAATATTTATCCAGACCCCTAGATAAGAGCGGGTAATTTAAAAATAGTTTTTTTTTTCATTTCTGAACCAAAACATATGTTGTTTGTGCTCATAAGTACCGCCTAAAACTGACTGTTCTCTTGAGCGCCTAAAACACTTGCTTAAACTAATGGTTAAGAAAATATTTACACTTTTACGCATACACAATTTGTTTATCTTGACCAAAGTATCCATAACATACATCCACTTAAACACAATTAAAACTACAGTAAAACCTGTGTAAAACGACCACTCTCAAAAAGACCAATTATCGCTTAATGCAGGTCAAAAGTATTGCAGAATGCTCCAAGGCATTCTACAATACTTTTGACATTTATTTAGCTACCATTAGTCATAAAGATATTTGTTTTGTCTATTTTTAAGTGGCCGTTTTACACAGGTTAAACTGTACCTCTTGCGATTCCTGCTCATATCCCGTTTCATCAAATAAAATACCATGGTCAAATTGTAGAACTGCCCTTCTATACAGATATGTAGTGGACATCTTATTGCAGTTTTCAATTTATTCAAGAATGTGCTCCCAGAAGCCCCCTTGAGTGGTGCCTTGAAGATATATAGCAGGGCAAGACTGGCTTATTTTATTAGAACGGCGTATCGCTCCGTGCTTACTTGCATGGTTTTCAAATTGTTGCTGTGTCTTTCATCACTGAATTTTCCTTCCCTTTTTGCTGTTTTGTTTTTGACATAAATCAATTAAATGTTAAATTTGTGGATCATTATGAAATTACGAAAACGGACTCAGATTAATTTCATTGCGTAATAATTAGTGAAATCAGCGCAATATTTTAGCAAAACAATTATAATGTGTATTTTTTTACGTATATGTATTATTTCCGGATTGAAATTTAATGCAAACTGATGGGTTCCACGATTTTAGATGGGGTATAGCTAAACAGTTAACACTCACTTTCTAGCGGTTATTAGACATCTCGGCCCAAAACAACTCAAGAGTGCTAACCAGGCTACTGCAAGGCTTCTTTCGCGAAAGAAATGTTTCTATTTGACCGAAACTTTACCCCTATGCTTAAATTTAATTTCCTGTACAATGTCATGGTACATTACAAGTTTCTTTCCTATGAATACATATTTCCGCGATTTAAATTTGCTCACAAAGTATAAACTAGGACAACATGTCAGCTGATCATGTAGAAAACTGTTGGTTCTAATGTGTCATTTTTTTTCATTTCTCTTTTGTTGCCCTTTTAACCATATGGGTGACATCACACAGGTATTTTGGTACATGCATAAGCACCATTTTGCAAATATCTGCAACTTTTCAGTCTGCAAATAACCAATTTTTGAAAGTACAAGTTACCAGAATTTTGAAAAAAAAATAATTGAAGAGGATTCTGCTTACATGGGTTTCAAATAATGACAATGTTTATGCTGGCAACCAACAGATAATGCAAAAATGGTAAAAACTAATTGCTGAAACGGTTAGCTGAAAAAAAAGTGAAAGAAAAAGTAGGTGAAATTTGGTTTATACAAAGCAAGTAGAGGTGTGCTTTTCGCCGTGCATCAATTTTGCTGCATTTTGCAGCAAGTTTGTACTTGTTAACTATGTTACCTAAGTTGGTTTATCATATAACGGGGCATCCGGGAGTGATATAACGTCATGCATGCATTAAAATCGATTTAAAGTTTGGTAACTCTGTGTAATTTTGGCCATAATAACATTGCATACTGTAAATTTGGAAATTTTCGCGAAAATTTTATTTTCGCGAATAATGTTAAAAGACATATTTGCGATGTAAAAATTCGCGACTATGACATGATTTACCTTTATCAGTAAATGACAGAGTGATTTCGCCATTTCGCGAGGGTTTTATTTTCACGAAACTTCGCATTTCCGAATTTACAGTATATATGGCAAAAGCCCGTCTTATTCGATTTATTAAACTTGTTGCGAAGAAAGATATAAAGTACTCGGTAAACCTCGCATTTTATCTCTTTTTCTCAACTCGTTTAATATATTCAATATAACATGAGCACTCATGTAATATCCTCTCTTTATGCATAAATAGTCTGAATGTTTTATTCAAATCTTGTCCATCCAATTACAGGGGTACCTACCAGCTTTCTGAAATCCAGGATATAGCAACTAGGAAAGACGTGACAGCCATAAAAGACTTGCAGCGACACCTTCAGTTTGATGACCCAATTAATATACAATTTACATCGGTAAGAAACTATGGTCTGAAAACCCTGACCTAGGTTATTTGATTTCAGCCTCCGAAAATCCATCCCAAGAACCCTGAAAATGAGAGCATCCATTTTCATGGGTAAAGCCTGAAGCCGGTTTAAGCCCTCCAGTAAAATATTTTTACTGACCATTCCAAGGCGGTACTTCTTTCGTTTGTTTGTTTGTTTTGTTGCTTTACGTCCTAAGTCAACAGCTATGGTCATTGCGGGACGGTCAGATCACCTAACCACACTTTTTCCTGGGCAGGCTTGAACAAGCGGTTAACCAGTAATTCGTGCACATACTTTCGCTTGTAACTGACAACAACCCTTCTTGAATAAATCAGCAGAAGGGAGCAGAATGACCGTAGAAATTATTTCATGATCAATCTCCACGAAAGTATGGGACCGGACCGGGATCGAACTCGCGACCCCTGGATCTGCAGTGGATCATTTGTGTTTATGTGTCTTGATCCACATATGAACTAAGGGTGAGGTTGGCGCGCCGTTCCAAGGCGGTGCTTCTTTTGTGGATCATTTATGTTAGTTCTGTCTTGTTTTTGTTATGCTTTCGTGCGTGTCTGTTTATTGATGCATTGTGGTCACCTGCTGGGAAAGGCCTGACCTCTGGGCTCTCGTTTGTGATGTCTAATTGTGAAGTTGTCACTTTCCCATTGGTATCCTGGATCAGGTGTGGTGTTTGATTGTATCGATTTCTGATCTTTGCCTTTTTTCTTACTTTTGCTTATATTACATTTTAAAATTGAAATATTAAGTTTATAAACTACATGTATATGTTTTTCAACAATAGCCTTGTTGATACTCCCAATCTGATTAATTATCACTTTGGTTAGCCTACGTCACAGTCATGTGACTCTAAGCTTATGGCATCTCACTGATAAGGCTCAGCCTGGAGATTCTCAAATCTGTAAACTATATCTCTGCTCAACGAGGGCCTTATTTGAAATAAGTTTCTTATAGGAGAGATAGAATTTTCACAGCTCTCAATAAAAATAATTTTCTTGCTACCAACGAATACATCAAAATTATAAATGCTAGCCCTTGACTCCGCGAACAAATATCAACAGATTCAGGTAATGAGACGTTGATACTAAACGCATATACATGCAGCACCCGCACATTCTCGTCAGAGCCTTCAATACTTGCACATGCAACGTTGGACACAGAAAAAAGCAAAGGCAAATCATGCGCGGATCAAAAGTTTCGTCAAGGTGGTCCAGGTCAAAAGTTTGACAACGTTCTAATTTTTTAAGAGGAAAGAGGGGTCAAAAGTCTTCTTTTTAAGAGGGGAGAAGGGTCGAAACCTATAGTCCTGAGAAAATATATATTCCCAGTAACATGGGCCACTATTGGTCCAATACTGAATGCTGGCTTAGTAGTTTTGTGATTGTCCATGGGGTTTGGGGTTTATACCAGTATTCCTAAGGAACCCTACAGCTTTGTGACTTTCCAGTGTGGCCCTGACCCCCAGTCCCTACCCCTCTTGATCTGCGCATTCAAATATTTAGGCTTCTATATTAGAGCCTGAACTTTTGATTACATATTGTGCACTTGAAGTGCACCATATTTGAATTAAGATGATAGTAAAGTTGTGCACTTGTAGCGCACCATATTTGCAATAAAATCATAGTTAATTTGCGCACTTGTAGCGCACCATATTTGCAATAAAATTATAGTAAATGTGGGCACTTGTAGTGCACCATATTTGCAATAAAATGACAGTAAAGTCGTATAATTGTACTGAATCCTATTTGCAATAAAATTAAAGTTAATGTGTGCACTTGTAGTGCACCATTATTGCCATTAAATGATAATAAATTTGCGGACTTGTAAAGCAATATATTTACAATAAAATGATAGTAATGGTGTGCGCTTGTAGTACACCATTTTTGCAATAAATTGATAGTAAAGTTGTGCACTTGTAGTGCACATATGTGCAATAAAATGATATTAAAATTGTATACTTGTAGTGCATCATATATGAAATAAAAGTATAGTAAATATTTGCACTTGTAGTGCATCATATTTACAATAAACTGATAGTAATGGTGTGGACGTGTAATGCACCATATTTGCAATAAAATGATAGTTGTGCACTTGAAGTGCACCATATTTGCAATAAAATGATACTAAAGTGCACTGGTAGTGCATCATATTTGCAATAAAATGATACTCAGTTGTGCACTGGTAGTGCACCATATTTGCAATAAAATGATAGTAAAGTCGTACACTTGTAGTGCACCATATTTGCAATAAGATGATAGTAAAGTTGTACACTTGTAGTGCACATATTTGCAATAAAATGATACTAAGTTTTGCACTGGAAGTGCTCCATATTTGCAATAAAATGATAGTAAAGTGGTACACTTGTAGTGCACCATATTTGCAATAAAATGATAGTAAAGTTGTACACTTGTAGTGCACCATATTTGCAATAAAATGATACTAAGTTGTGCACTGGAAGTGCTCCATATTTGCAATAAAATGAGGTGCACCATGTTTCAATAAAATGATAGTAAAGTTGTACACTTGTAGTGCACCATATCTGCAATAAAATGATAGTAAAGTTGTACACTTGTAGTGCACCATATTTGCAATAAAATGATACTAAGTTGTGCACTGGAAGTGCTCCATATTTGAAATAAAATGAGGTGCACCATATTTGCAATAAAATGATAGTAAGTTGTGCACTTGTAGTGCACCATATTTGCAATAAAATGATAGTAAAGTTATGCACTTGAAGTTCACCATTATTGCAATAAAATGATAGTAAAGTTATGCACTTGTAGTATACCATATTTGCAAAAAAATTATAGTTAAGTTGTGCACTTGAAGTTCACTATATTTGCAATAACATGAAAGTAAAGTTATGCACTTGTAGTACACACCATGCACACAAGGGTGTTACCTTAAGCTTAGTATCCACCTTAGACCACCTGATAGCTTCGCATGCACGTTTTAAGAAATTAATTCAAGTTTTGGATTGTTCATTGAATCATAAATACTTCGGGTCTCTTGCAAAGTAAGTGAATCCCAAAGGGCTTTGGCTTCACGTTAACTTTGAAAGAGACCCGAAGTATTCATGATTCCTTGAACATATCAAAAATTGTATGTATTGCTTATATTTACATTTTATTATACATTTCATATCTAAAATATAAAAAAAAATATTTTTAATTTAGGAAATAAAACAGTTTTGTATTTAAAGTATAATCGTATTAACGGTTGAGTTGGAGTGTAACAGCCAGCTTGAGCATGGTCAGCCAATAAAGCAAACAAGACGCTTGTTTTGCACGTGTGACTCAGGTGTGGCTCGCTGTCATTACACCATCAGTATCACTTCTGGCGAATGAGTTTGATGTTCGAAGCATATTGCACGGGCAAGTGAGCTTGACAGCTGTAAACCAAATGTGTGTAGTTCTTGAAGCTATGAATGGTTGCAAAAATATTCATTAAAGGATTGCTTCAAAAATGTTAATATCAAACAATGACTTTACACATATGCGATACCTACCAAACTCTCATGAACCTTCTTTGTGTTTTGTGTATAATTGCAGGGTACCACAGGTAATCCGAAGGGAGCCACCTTGACCCACCATAATATTGTCAACAACAGTTACTTCACTGGTCTCAAGCTGGACTACCATAACAGGGTAACAGAAAAAAACTGATGAATCAAACTCTGATAGGTCGAAGTACTGCTAATTACACAAATGGTTCATGTATCAGAGGAGAGAAAATGTTGATTAATTGTTTTCATTTCAAATTTCTATCAAAATATACCTTGTGGTTACACAAAATGAGACAATTCTTTTGTGTGTCCGTAACAATCATTTCAATATCAATATGTAAGGGCATTTAATATAACCGTCGCAGTCTATTTGTCATAGGAAACAAGGATATATGTCACATTTTGGTAATCATTATTTAACATACAGCTCATTTTAGCTCTGTCTTTTGATAATTTAAAGTGTTAACCCTGGTCATATTGACTTCAAGCAAAGTCGTCTATATCAATAAATGCAAGCCAGAAATTGTATGGATGTACCTCAATAAAGGTGTAACACAACAGGATAGCATTTAACTTACTGTTATTGAGAATATATTGGGCTAAGAAAAAATCGTAATCATAAGGCCTGGCCCATTTCATATCTTGGTTAAAATATCATAACTTGACCCATGTGCGGATCCAGAGGGGGGGGGGGCAGAGGGTCCGGACTCCCCAACCCCCTCGAAAATTACAAAACATATAGGGTTCCTTGGCAATACTGGTCCGAATCCCCTTAAAATCACAAAGCTACCAATCATTTAAATGGCGTTTCGCTGATGGACTGTTGGTGGCCCGCTAATAATAGGGGTATCTGTATCATTCCTCCCCTGATCAAACTAAAAAATAAACTTGTGAAAGTTGTAAGACCCCCTCTGACAAAACTTTCTGGATCCGCGCATGTGGACCTGATTTCAAGATTTTAGTACCTATCGTAAATGTATGCGATTGGCAAATTTTCGGACGACGCAGTCTCGCCAGAGCCTTCGCTGCTCGCATACTCGTAACTAAAGAGGTAGACGAAGACCCAGACCGAAAACTAGACATCACACCTCAAGCAAATGCGATCAGCGAAGGCTCAGACGAAACTGTGCTGATGTCCAGTCTCGTCTAAGCCCTTGCTGCTCGCCTACACAAAACAAAGAAGTAAATGAAGACTCAGGCTATACATGTACATCAGACCTTAAGCCTTACTAATGACTATTGAGGCCCTGGAAGGGGGGGAGGCGGTCCCAGTATCCTATATTCCTCTAATTATTTTGAAAAAAAAACATACCGTATCCCAAATTAATATGGCAAATACATGTATCCCCAAAATTCAAAAAGCATTGTATCTCCATGTCCCTAAAATTAATCCAAGTATCCCGTATCCCTTTAAATATTTGCAAAAATATCCCGTATCCCTTTAAGTGTTTGGCCCATATCCCTGTATCCCTAAAAACCCTTCCAGGGCCTCACTAATCACATGTAACTGTCTTTATATGATTGATAGATGAATTTAAGCATATAGGATAAGTACCAAATTCCCATGAGCTGACCCCAGGGGGTACTCTCATTTTTTCTTCATACATAGGCTCAGGCCCAGCATCTACCCATCCACCCCCAAAAATATCAGGAATTTCAAGCACCCCCAAACAATATTTGAAATTTTGGCAACCCAAAAAATATATCCCCCATTCTATACCTTGACCTTTAGACAAGACCATAAGATGCATAGAAATGGCCCCTAAATGTAGTCAAATCTTGCGATGACCCCCCCAAAAAAAAAATATATATCCACAAAATCTTCATATTCAAAAAAAAATAATATTTTTCTGAAAACCCCAAAAATATCAAAATTCAAAAATTTGAGCCCCCCCCCCCCCCCCCCCAAAATGACCCGAGTCTACGGATGTATGAAAATATCAGAGTATCCCCCCCCTGGGGAGCTGACCAATGTCTTTTTTCTTGAACAGTCTGCAAGAATATGCTGTCCCGTGCCACTCTATCACTGTTTTGGTATGGTATTAGCGTCCATGCAGATGCCGAGTCACGGTGCCACATGTGTGTTTCCAAGACCTGCCTTCGACGCAAGTTCTGCCCTTAAGGCAGTCTCAAAAGAAAGGTAGGCTGCTTGCATACATTCTCAAATTAATATCAGTGTGTGCCTTTCATCGAAATATCATTTCAATGGTCATTCACTTGTAACTAGCTCGGAGTATATGGCCCTATTATATATTCTAACTTTGGTTGTATATCAGAAGTAGTAAAGTTTCTAACAGAAAGGTACATGTACAGTGTAGGTTGCGTAAATGTACAATAAATTATGTGTAAAACGGCAACTCTCCAAAAATCCAAAAAATGTTTTTATTGTACCGATTATCGCTAAATGCAGGTCAAAAGTACTGCAAAATGCTCTAAAGGGAGCATTCTGCATCATTAAGCTACCATTTGTCATTAAGACCTTTGTTTTGTCTATCTTTGAGCGGCTGGCCTTTTAACATGGGTTTTACTGTATACTATTCGAAACCACTGGCTGTCCGAATTGTGTTGTGTTGACAGGTCATCATTGGCAGGATTTTATACGTTTAATTTGGTTGTATACATGTGCATTGCAATTGGCTAAAAGTTGCATGCGTTTATCACAGCAATTGGTTAAATATGTATACTAGCTTGGGTTGTATTGTACTGTATTTTATGTACGACAGCTAGCTAGGAAAGTTACCGTAGGTATTGGGACCACATCTACATAATCGGGAAGGACGGATCCTTTGTTAGTGCAAGGCCGTAACGATTATTGTTTGAAAGGTTTTTTGTTCTGACGGTATATGATTGCTCCGGGCCACTAAATTCCCACTATTTCTGACCTGTTGATCGCTCTTATAAATATTATAATGACGGACCCTGGAAGACGGTGAGCGATTGCACACTTCTAGTCACGTGTTTACTGTAAAATATTGCCAAAATTTGCGACACATGTGGGCCAATATTTGAATAATTTAAAAAATAAATCTTGAAATTTAAGCAATAATAGAGACCAAACATGGTTTGCAATACATTGACGTTTACCAGATCCCTCTGGACAGGCTAAGGTCCTCGGGATTCGCCCTCAGTCATTAACATCTCCTTTCGGGACATGGTAAACAGTATGCATGTAAAACCTTGTTTGAACCCTATATTATAGGTTTCTATGTTATTTTTGCACAGATGTACCTCATTGTATGGTGTTCCCACAATGTTTATAGGCATGCTCAATCTGCGAAACTTCAGCACATTTGACCTTTCAACTCTGTACACAGGAATCATGGGAGGATCACCGTGTCCAATTGAAACAATGAGGCAAGTGTAGTGCCGTACGAAGCTGGTACGTGGGGTTCTGGGGTCTTGGACTCTTTGCGCCATCCTCTGGACCCTCGAAGATGCGCCATGGTGGGGAACGTCGCATGCCTAACGGCATGGACTCTTTAAGTCCCTAAAAGATATAAAATAGACTAAGTCCGTGTCCAGGGTTTCCTTATTTTATTTTTAAAGCGTTCAAATCAATGGTCAAACGTATTATATCTATAATGTAATGTCAAACTGCAGTCGCATCGGTGTCCGTAATCGACGGTACGCACATGCAGAAGCCTACTCACAAGGATCCGAGCTTTCCAGTAAAAGCAAGCCTGAGGAACCAATGATTTTATCCCCCTAACATGCAAGGACAAATCGGCGACACCGAAACGAATGGCATGCTTGACACTCCTTATTTTACAAGGAATAACGTTTGTCAAATGATGACATAATATACGAAATCCCTAAGAATATTTTATAGAATTCAAATTAATATAACGCACTCACGCACACGACGGTTCCAATCACAATCATGTATATAAACTTTACTAGAAATATATCTTGCAGATCTTTTACTGAAATTAACTATCAAATGGCTAGCTGCCTATATAATGACAGACGCTACCTTAATATAAAAAGAATACTAGCGGACGTCGACATGATTGTGCGTAACCGCCGCCCATTCTTACAATGATACTTATATAATTGTGAGACCACACTCACCCTCGCAAATGCACTCTATATTACTAATCTATCTATGCCGATATTATGATTTATAATTTCATTACTACGCTGGGATATTCCATTTTTCCTTAATAGGGATTTCTGATCGAAAGACAAGTATTTCGGTTACTTTTAAGCTTTTATGATTATAAACAGTGTAGAGCTTTATGAGATGGCACATTCAATGTCATCTCATCTGGGTCTACACTGTTTGTCCACCTCACACAGCCGGGAGGCCATGCATAAATAGGTTGAAATAAATTTGAAACAAATACACGCTCAGACTGTTCCTTTCGCACTGTTAGGTTAAATTTAAATAACATGAATTGAATATCTATACTAATATTCAACTTAACCCATATATGCCATATCTTCTTACGAAATTGTTGGGATCTCCCATTATCCATTAACAGGGGTCTCAGGTTGAAATATTTAAGATAAATAATTTCACTTAATATTAACATTTAGCTTTTAGCTTGTATGATCTCAAACAGTGCAGAGCATTACGAGATGCCATATTCAATGTCATCTCGTCTGGGTCTACACTGATTGTCCGCTTAGCATATACAGGTTACAGTGAAATGGATACAAATATACCCATACCATTACTACCAAAGGAGTATCTCAAATTGAAACTACATTTACATGCTTCGACTCAATAACTCGGACATTCTCCGTCCGAATATAAATTTGACAAATTCTAATTAAACTGACTTAAGAATTCTTTAGTCTCGAACTTTCCAAATTTACCAAGTTTATATCAACAATAACGATGCGAGATTTATGCTGTACTCTACAGACTTTCCAAGTGTACAGTTAGCCGATAAAATGGATCCAAATTTTGCGACAAATCGGTCTTTCTTCTGTATAGGAACGGTCAAACTCTCGAACTTATTGATATTCTAAGTTCAAGGTTTGCCCGCCTGTACACCATTCTATTACTGCAAAATAATCTTTCCTTTTAGGTTTCACCGCATGTGGCCAATTAATATGCTTAAAACTGGAAAGTTCAGGATCTTATTAAATGTCATCATTTGAAATAATATTTCATATTTTTTCTTAAGTTTGAAATGTGTTTGCAACTAAGTTGGACATTTGCAAAATACATACATACTTTCTTATACAATACAAAATAACAAACGACTTCACTCACCTAAAAGATATAAAGTAGACTAAGTCCGTGTCCAAGGTTTCCTTATTTTATTTTTAAAGCGTTCAAATCAATGGTCAAACGTATTATGACCTAGGAAACCCCTGGACAGAACTTGTCCGAAATCCGCCATAGCATGACGATGCGCCGACCAATCAAATGCCTTCTCCATAAAGGGTATCCCTCTATGTGGGCGTGTCTGTCAAAACCAAGACTGCGCATGTGCAAATCCTATTACCCACAAGTTATGTTTGTTGTGTGGTCCTGTCTTATGAATCTTAATTAATTATATATTTTTAAAGCATTTTTCTTATACCAAGTTCCCCTTATTTGAACCAATGTTCAAGAGCTTTAAATTCCAACTTTCTGTATTCCTAAGTCATCCTATACCAATTTCAAACTTCCTTGATTATAATAATAATTTTCATTATTATCATTATTATTATTATTATTATTATTATTATTATTTTATTATTAGTGGTGGTGGTAGTAGTAGTAGAATTGTTGTTGTTGTGTTGTTGTTGTATCCTCACCATTGACTTAGTTACTTGCCTTTGTTTATCGTTGTATCATGCTGCAGTAGCAGTGATAGTTGTTATCGTTCAACAACAAAGTAACGCATTTTGGTAGTAGTAATGATAATAGTAGTAGTGATTGTGGTTGTTGTTGTTGATGATGTTGTTGTTGCTGTCTCTGTACGTGCTTGCTTCAGTAACTTGCATTTATCACTGATTTGCCAAGCTGTAGCGGTAGTTGTTCAACAAAGTACCACATTTTGGTAGTAGTAATGATAATAGTAATAGTGATTGTAGTTGTTGTTGTTGTTGTTGTTGTCTCCGTACATGCTTGCTTCAGTAACTTGCATTTATCACTGACTTGCCAAGCTGTAGCAGTTGTTGTTGTCATCAATATGAGATTTGTGTAGTAGCAGTCGTGATAGTAGTAGCCGTTGTTGTTATTGTTGTTGTACTTTTCGGTTGCTTGTGGTTTGTAGTACTTACTTAGACCATTTCGGACTTTATATTCAGTTTATGAAGTTGGTACTTCAAATTCATCTTTTTACATCGATTGAAGCTGATACCATAAAATTTAGTATAAAAATGATCGGCATAAGATACTGATTTCAAAAATCAAACTTTTAAAGTCATATTTAAATATTAATTTCATATATTTGTAAACGTACATTTTTCCTATTTTTTCATTCTTTCTTTGTTTCCTTTCTACTAGATGTGACATGGCGTTGACGTGAATGCCTCAAGGTATTAATCAAGCCGAACAAACATTCTTAAGATCTCGTTAATTCGAACTTACGTAATTAATCTCATAAACAACTCAATAAAACGCCACCAGACCAGCGTTTTGAAATCTTGTCAAAACTTATTATTCAAGTTCAATGTTAAACAGGCCTTACGTTCTTTTATCTGAAATGCTACTGCTTCCCTTTTCTAATGTTTTGCTTGTAGTCAGACTATACATGGTTTGACTTTTAGATTTACCAAATTTGACTCAGTTTTTGAATTAATTATTTATTATTTATTATTTTGTTATTTATTATTTATTATTTATTTTGGTCGGATTTTCAATGCATAACACCAGTCATCGAACCATGAATATGGAAGAAATAACAGTAAGAATAGATTATGTTGAGTTGTATCAGAATTAAATAAATATTTATGGTAGAATGCTTGCTCGATAAGCGTTTGGTGACGAAACAGATTTACGGCTAGAAGTATGAAAGAAAAGCCTGTATTTGTCCAACCGGGTGAACAAAGCACGATAACCTGACCAACTACGTAACTACAGGCTTATCAAGAAATATCTGTAGGTTTATTTATAGGATCCGCTGTGGTGTAGTCGATAAAACAGGACATAAATCATTTCATTTTTTGTCATGAATGCGACATGTTTTTTTTTTTGTTTTTTTACATCAAGCAGGACTTTCGATAAGAGTGTGTAACGAAAAATAATTTTCAATGCTAAACAGGCCTTACGTTCTTCTATCTGAAATGCTACTGCTTCCCTTTTCTAATGTTTTGCTTGTAGTCAGACTATACATGGTTTGACTTTTAGATTTACCAAATTTGACTCAGTTTTTGAATTAATAATTTATTATTTATTTTTTTGTTATTTATTATCTATTATTTATTTTGGTCGGATTTACAATGCATAACACCACCTCCTCCCCTAAATTGACTTTATTCCTATAAAGTAGTTTGAAACTTTAGGGCATTTATCTATACAATTACACCATTTTACTATAACCAACAAATTGACTACTATGAACAATTGACCCTTCAATATTTATAGTTATTCTGTATGTTGACTATTTGAATTATATGGTGCACTTAAGTCACCAACAAAATTTTAATATCTGTCTACATAAGGACTGCCATTTTGATGCTATTTGCATATAAGCAAGTACCCTACCATAATCAACACATATCTTTACTTGTGGCTATTATTTTTACTTTGTTTGAGTCAATGTACTCGTAACTATAATTATAACATACATTACAGAACTTTTTAATAACTAAATTTATGTACACGGAGGGCTTGTTTTATAAACTTTAGCTTTTCTTCTTTGCTTTAAAAAACTGTAACACAGTAACACTGCCTTCTATATTGAAATGGTCTGTAAAGGTATACTTTTAAACTTGTTTATCATCAGTTCACTGATATTTTTGCTATTTGTCATACAGACTGCCATTAGAAAGACGTTCCTTGGTGACATGTCATTGTATTTATTCACAAGCAAGACTTTGCCACAAGCATTAACACTTATAAAAACATGAACATGTAAAGTCGCAGCTAATCAACCAATATTTCCCATTACATGTACATGTAAATATTAATACTATGCATTATTCTTTGTGTTAAACATAATTAAGTTTACAATGTTAAGTACAATACTTTGTTATAAGTTTTAGCTTCCCACGTTTAAACTAAGCTCTTTCTGCAACTTGCAACTGAGAGTTTGAACAAGTAAGAATTTATGCGTATATAAGCATTTAATACTCAGAACTAACTGTACAGTGGCGTTGAAGACCTGCAGTTATATATTTTACGTGTTGAGAATGTCTAAAACAATTAACAAGTCATAACTTTCGTTATTTTTGCATTTAGTATGGACCTAATACAATGTATAACCAACTCTTAAATGGTACAAATTACAAGGTCAATGTGCATAGTATAATACGTCAAACCAAAGTAACAGTGACATGCATTATAAGCTATGTTTTACACTTCATTCAATTACTTATTTTAATTAACAAATTGTGTTGATCCTTATTATATTCCATCTAGGTTCTAAGTATATCCTGCAACTAATAGCTTCAAAAGTACGATGGCATGCTCGAGGCATTAAATACTCAATGCTAAAGTTACAAGTTATATGTAAGATATGTTACTTTTAACACTCAACTATATTTCAATTTATACTGATTATAAAATATGTGGACTGTTCAAAATTTGATTGTGCCTATCTATCAATTTAACATGCAACTTCTAGCTTTAAAAGTACGACGTATGCTCGAAGCATTGAATACTCAACACCAAAGTTACAGTTAAATGTAAGATATGTTACACTCTACACTCATCTATATATATATACCCATTTCTACTGATTTTAAATCTCATGGAATGTTCCAATTTTTTCTTATCTTTCAATATAACTTGCAAACTTATAGTTTCACAAGTACGATGTTATGCTCGAAGCATTGTTACAGACTCATTATGGCTGTGACCTTGGCATGTCACAGTTCACTGTATAAATCCTGTATATAAACTGAACTGGTGGAGGAAAATGTTGTTTTGATTATGGAGTGGCAATAAAACATGAGTTAAAAAATTATTATAACGATACGACAAGTTCAAGAATTAACCAAAATATAGATGTTTCAGCTTTGTTGGTATCAAAAATTAAGTTACAATGACTGTGAATGTTCCTTGAATGTTTAATTCAGTATATATGTGGACAAGAAAACAAGAATATAAAAACTCAGATTTAGGATGAACAGCGTAGAAAATTATTAGATCGATTTCAAAAGTGATATATGTTACCTTACTATGTGGAAACAGAACTGTGGGACGATGGAGTGGTCGAATTAGAAGAAACATGAACGAACAGACAAACAGAGGAATTTAAAGATACTTTTTTATAATATTTTATAATTATATGAGCCAAGATCTGACAAAAAGGACCTTCTGGCAATAAAATTCAAAAGTGAGATATTTACAGAGAAAGAATGACCTAGCTGTTGTGAACAATTACAGAAAATTTGAAGAGATTATCTTTACAAATAACAAAGATATGGGCGTTCAAACTTGTATATATGATGCGTTTTAAGTATGACGTCACTTAACGTTGTTAATGACGTTCTGACGTCAACGCCATTGTGTTACCATATGACGCTAATACAAAGACGCTAGGAGTAATATTTTAAGAATGCTTCATGTTTCTGTAAATTTAATGTGTATACAATTGCATAGACTGCACAAATAGCCCACATAAGCACATCCTGTGTTTACAAAAGCATTTGAAATGAGCTATCCTGTTTTCAAGGAAGTATGTAGTCCATATGCGCAGCTGTTGCCATGGCAACATACATTATACGTATCACTTAATTTTATCAGAAATGTTTGCGCCTTTGATTGTATTACATGTTAGAATCAATTTGAGTCTATTGTAAGAACATGCAAAATCTTGAAAATTTAGACGTTTTTGAAATTTTTATTACACAAAAACTGCTAAAATGCCCGAAGGACCCTTTTGTCAGATCGGCGCTCATATGTAGTCATACGAACTTATAATACTAAGTATTGGTAAATGATTTTACTAGACAAATCGTCTCCGCTCTGTCAATATGATATTTCTATGTTTTACCAAAAGCACCTAAATTAGTGATTCATATTTATACAGTGAAACCAATTAATTTAAGAAAGCAGGATTTTTTGTCTTTCTGTTGATAGTGCTAGATTAAGTAAGGTAGGCCTCTTACTTAGTCACCCGGTTGAACTGTATAAATTCATGTTTTCACTTTTAAACATATTGACAAAAGCGCATTCGAACTGTCTTAGTTGTCATATTGGTTCTATGCACTGCATGGGTGTCTAGTTTTCCTTTTCTGTTTAACTTCTGTTTCAATGATAAATGATTAAAAAAATGAAAAAATATGGAGTGAAATGTACACTTGAAAATATGATAAAAGTGAATATGATTGTATATGTAACTATAACTTTGAGAATAAGTTTTATATGTTAAAGCATAATTTCGTACTTTTAATATCAAAGTTATGTAGCATTAAGACAAACAGGGTTAAAATTAAATGGTAGATGATTGGTAGAATAGAAAAATAACCACATAGTAACGAACGGTTTAGGATTTAAGGCCATAGATGTAACTGCAATTTTAGTATTGAGATTAAATGCTTTGAGCAAAAATCGTACTTGTAAAAAAAACTATTAGTTGCATGTTATATTGAAGCCTAACTTAAATCGAATTTGAAACAGTCCACACAAGTTATAATGAGAAAAAATTGATACATTGTTAGTGGAGAAGGTAACATATAATACAAATAATGAGTCTGTAACAATGCTTCGAGCATAACATAGTACTTATGAAACTATAAGTTTGCACGTTATATTGAAAGATAAGAAAAAATTGGAACATTCCACGAGATTTAAAATTAGTAGAAATGGGTATATATATATAGATGAGTGTAAAGTGTAACATATCTTACATTTAACTGTAACTTTGGTGTTGAGTATTTAATGCTTCGAGCATACATCGTACTTTTAAAACTAGAAGTTGCATGTTAAATTGATAGATAGGCACAATCAAATTTTGAACAGTCCACATATTTTATAATCAGTATAAATTGAAATATAGTTGAGTGTTAAAAGTAACATATCTTACATATAACTTGTAACTTTAGCATTGAGTATTTAATGCCTCGAGCATGCCATCGTACTTTTGAAGCTATTAGTTGCAGGATATACTTAGAACCTAGATGGAATATAATAAGGATCAACACAATTTGTTAATTAAAATAAGTAATTGAATGAAGTGTAAAACATAGCTTATAACGCATGTCACTGTTACTTTGGTTTGACGTATTATGATATGCACATTGACCTTGTAATTTGTACCATTTAAGAGTTGGTTATACATTGTATTAGGTCCATACTAAATGCAAAAATAACGAAAGTTATGACTTGTTAATTGTTTTAGACATTCTCAACACGTAAAATATATAACTGCAGGTCTTCAACGCTACTGTACAGTTAGTTCTGAGTATTAAATGCTTATATACGCATAAATTCTTACTTGTTCAAACTCTCAGTTGCAAGTTGCAGAAAGAGCTTAGTTTAAACGTGGGAAGCTAAAACGTATAACAAAGTAACGCTTTTTGGTAGTAGTAATGATAATAGTAGTATTGATTGTGGTTGTTGTTGTTGATGATGTTGTTGTTGCTGTCTCTGTACGTGCTTGCTTCAGTAACTTGCATTTATCACTGATTTGCCAAGCTGTAGCGGTAGTTGTTCAACAAAGTACCACATTTTGGTAGTAGTAATGATAATAGTAATAGTGATTGTAGTTGTTGTTGTTGTTGTCTCCGTACATGCTTGCTTCAGTAACTTGCATTTATCACTGACTTGCCAAGCTGTAGCAGTAGTTGTTGTCATCAATATGAGATTTGTGTAGTAGCAGTCGTGATAGTAGTAGCAGTTGTTGTTATTGTTGTTGTACTTTTCGGTTGCTTGTGGTTTGCATTACTTACTTAGACCATTTCGGACTTTATATTCAGTTTATGAAGTTGGTTCTTCAAATTCATCTTTTTACATCGATTGAAGCTGATACCATAAAATTTAGTATAAAAATGATCGGCATAAGATACTGATTTCAAAAATCAAACTTTTAAAGTCATATTTAAATATTAATTTCATATATTTGTAAACGTACATTTTTCCTATTTTTTCTTTCTTTCTTTGTTTCCTTTCTACTAGATGTGACATGGCGTTGACGTGAATGCCTCAAGGTATTAATCAAGCCGAACAAACATTCTTAAGATCTCGTTAATTCGAACTTACGTAATTAATCTCATAAGCAACTCAATAAAACACCACCAGACCAGCGTTTTGAAATCTTGTCAAAACTTATTATTCAAGTTCAATGCTAAACAGGCCTTACGTTCTTTTATCTGAAATGCTACTGCTTCCCTTTTCTAATGTTTTGCTTGTAGTCAGACTATACATGGTTTGACTTTTAGATTTACCAAATTTGACTCAGTTTTTGAATTAATAATTTATTATTTATTATTTTGTTATTTATTATTTATTATTTATTTTGGTCGGATTTTCAATGCATAACACCAGTCATCGAAACCATGAATATGGAAGAAATAACAGTAAGAATAGATTATGTTGAGTTGTATCGGAATTAAATAAATATTTATGGTAGAGTGCTTGCTCGATAAGCGTTTGGTGACGAAACAGATTTACGGCTAGAAGTATGAAAGAAAAGCCTATATTTGTCCAACCGGGTGAACAAAGCACGATAACCTGACCAACTACGTAACTACAGGCTTATCAAGAAATATCTGTAGGTTTATTTATAGGATCCGCTGTGGTGTAGTCGATAAAACAGGACATAAATCATTTCATTTTTTGTCATGAATGCGACATGTTTTTTTTTTTTTTACATCAAGCAGGACTTTCGATAAGAGTGTGTAACGAAAAATAATTTTCTTATTTCTCAACTAAAACATATGTTGTGGGTAATCAAAAGAAGCGTCTCATTGAGACGGTTCTTTTGAGCACCAAACATATATGTTTTTTGTCATGAATGCGACATGTTTTTTTGTTTTTTTACATCAAGCAGGACTTTCGATAAGAGTGTGTAACGAAAAATAATTTTCTTATTTCTCAACTAAAACATATGTTGTGGGTAATCAAAAGAAGCGTGTCATTGAGACGGTTCTTTTGAGCACCAAACATATATGTTAATATTGATAGGTAAGAAAATATTAGATTTTTGCACTCAAAAATTGTGTTTATTAGAAGCTATGATCAAGTGAAGTGAATACATGCATACTTCTTGAGTGGAAACCACATGATGAAATCAATGTCATGTTCGTGTTTACAATATTGTTTTATTTATAACGTACCGTTATAAACTCATTATTGGTGGTGCATTTTGGAAAAGTATTAAAATAATATACACCGTTATTTTGCTTAATATACATCAGCGTAAGAACGTGTGTTATTTTGCGGCTAATTTGTGATGTCATTTCTACGTTTTAGTGATGTTCTTCATATAAAATATATTCTTTACTAAGAATAATCAAAATACTTCTTTTAGAAAATGAGTTCGTTTCTACTAATCCTCACCAGTAATAAATTTGGGATGCGGTGGGGTTTTTATGTTTGTTTGTATTGAAGCTTTACATTCCAGTCAACAATTTGTCAGTCATGATGGTGCATTTTCCTGTCTACCAGGGTTCTAAGTTATCTTTTTAAAGAAAACTAACTTTCTGTTGCTTATTTTGTAGGTGTGCTATGGTACGACAGAAAACAGTCCTTTAACATTCCAGAGTATGCGTGAAGACAGCTTGGAAAAGCGAATATCAACTGTTGGACAGGTTCATCCTCATGTTGAAGTACGACACATTTTCAGAATTACTGAGAAGGATAGCACCCCATATTGACGCTGACTCTCCTTCTTAAATATAAAATCAATATATTTGCTTTTTTGTAAGAATTAAATACGCATACCATATTTAAAAAATAGATCGTTTATACTCTATAATGCGTATGGAATTTGTTGCATATACGGATTCAGATGTGAAAAGAGCACCGATGGTCCAGAACTCCTACACTTTTGTATAAAACAATTCACATTTCTCGTGTTATGGCGTGGTATATGGTAGGTCAGAAGCATCCCCTTCATGCCCCATCCCTAATTTAGAAAAATAATCAGCTCTGCACATTGGCTGGTTGTTAGCTTGTGCCTTAAAATATGCTATGTGAATTTAATTCTTACAAAAAAGCAAATATATTGATTTTGCAATTAAGAAGGAGGCAAACAAATAAAGAGTCAACGTTAATATGGGATGCTATCCTTCTCAGTATTTCTGAAAATGTGTCAATAGCTTGGAATAAATACATACATGTACGTAAATTGTAAAAAAAATCTTCAATGTTAAATATGAATACACTTACGTGAGTGTTTAAGGTACAAGAGGAGCGCATTTGTTTAGTTGTAAAGTGCTTGGCTCCAGATCGAGGTGTTCGGGTTTGAGCATGAGCATGTGTCCTTTAGCAAAACACTTCATCCTCTGTTTATTTTATGTGCAACACAGGAAGACCCTCTTGACATGACTGAAATATTGTTGAATGAATCAAACAAACAAGCAAAGCTAATGCTGCAAATTCTAATGCACTTGAGTTTGTAACGCGACGTCTGATTGGATAACGTAAACAAAATGCGACAGTATATCCTGCAATATACTGTGGGAAGTAGTTTGACGTCATTAATTACGTCACATGTCGCTGGATGACGTGCGGCTCCCGCGTCGCCGTGGGCTATCTATTACATTGTATGTGGATGGGGAAATATTGAGTTATATTATCACGTGAAATCAAATGAATATCACCCAGATTTCCAAGATTGAACAATGGAAAAGTATTATTAGGCCAAATATCCAGCTATGAAAATCTTAAATGGATCAGGGTGATTTCAAAAATAATGCATCCATTTCTATAATGAATGTTTATAGACTATCTAAAGCAGATTAATTGTTAAAATTAATTTTAAGATATGTAATTAATGTTTTTCTTGCATCATGCCAAGTTTCATCGCTTTAGAATGTTCCGTTCAAAAATTACATGGAAAAATGTCATCCAAATTGTCACAAGGGTAACACTTTTTTGTGACATTTTTTCCCTTACCTTCAATTCAACTGTAAATTGTATTAAACACTATTCATGTATAGTCAAATGGTGAATTGCAGTTGAAATATAGCATAAAAGCTGTAGGAAAACAATCTTTTTATCTTTTTTAAACCAGATAAATCAGAAATTTGTAACCTTTTATAAACACGCCCTTTCAAATTTTTATCATACAGAATTTCATATGATTGGAGTATAGTGAATTGCCTCATAAAATATACAAAGTTTTATTCAAAAGGAATGCTGTTTTAATGACTAGCAGTCTTTAAGCTTTCTAAAGGAACCAATTTGCCTATAAAACAACAAGTATGATTTTATGTAGCCAATACTGAATAAAACCACCCAGATATGTCACAAGTGTAACATTTAAGGTTTCAACCATCAGCATTTCAATTTGTTTTGCATTTCATAGCTTTTTTGCTGTTTTTCTGGTCAAGGGAGCCCCCAAAAAACATTATGAGGAATTGTGGTGAAATCCTAAAGCTGCTGACTTTGTGGCATGATTTTAACTGATGTCACAAGTGTAACACATTTTAGGAATATGTGATAAATGCATATACATGGCAAATCTTAAATGAAATATTACTTATTTGGTCTTTTTAATAATTCTTGAATGCATAAATATAATTTAAACACAGCAAAAAGTCAACAACTTCACCAAATGTGTAGTCAATACTAGTTACGGTCCAGCAGGAATGATACTTCCTCAAGCCCATATACTAGTTTCATTATGAAGCTGGCCATCCTTGAGCTACATTCTGGGATAGGAATCATGCTAAATTCAACACTGAAGAAATCAGACAATCTTAAACCAGACTATAACTTGATTTAGACAGGTAGACTTTAAAATGTGATTTGTGTCACAAGTGTAACATATATTATGGATTGAATCCATCTCACTTTTTCCTGTGTTTGGTCAAAGGATGATCTATTCAACAATTAATTTGATATATTTTGGTAATTAGGGTAGTTATTCACTCTTTCGATACAAAGAAAACACAAAATGGTGTAAACAAAAAGGATAAAATTATGCACTCACAAGGAGGGAAAGGTATTTTTTCACAATTCAAACAATATTTACAGGAATTTATTGAAGAAAACCAAAAAAGATGCTAAGTTGTACATACTATAGTAGGTTACATAAAGTATAAGTGATAAGAAAAGACAAAAGGGTCATAATCAGTTCCTTTGTTTGCTTTTCACAAGTGTAACACAATAATTTCTTTCTATTTAAGCCTTAACTTTGTTACAGATTCTTTAGAATTGCAAAAATGGTATCATTCAATCATTCAATTGATAATTTATCCCACAATGAGTGCTGTCAACTGTTTTCTGATCATTAACATTTTATAACTACTTACTATGCTTAATAAACAAATCTGAATAGTTCATTTTTTAAAGTTTTATGCTAAAAAAAGGGAATCGATTTATGTTTTGATACATTTTAATCAGTTTCCATGAAGCCAATTCACTTCATCCTATATAAAATCTACAAGAGATCAAAAATTCAAAGGAGAAACTCCCTCTTCTGATTTTGTCACAAGTGTAACACATTCCATTACCAACATATGTTATTGTGTTTAATATTTTTTATATCCTATATATTCAAATGAAATTTGTTCTATGTTTTTCATATACCCTACTTGTTATCTAAAATCAATTTTTAACAAAAATCATGCTTATTATTTTAATTAGAAAAACTTTTTCCTCTACACAGTGAAAATCCAGGGGTGTATTTTCACATAAAATTTTATTACAAGTGCAAATTTTGAAAGATTTAATTTTACTTTGAAAATGTGTATATATAACTACTTCATCAGTTCATGAAAGAATATTTACAATTCTGCATACCTGTGTTGTTTATAATCAAGCTAAGTGTAGCTTATAGAATTGTAAAAAAATAAGGAAAAAATGATTAAAGTATTAAATTTAAAGCATTGTCCTAAATTTTATTCTTAAACCAGTATTTGTTTATGAAATTTTGATGTTCCCTGGTTAAGAGGATGTAAAAAAGGTAATGATAGAGCAATTTTGAAATTTGACCCCCAATGTCACACTTCGGATGCATTTTTTTTAAATCACCCATCAGCGGTTTCAATTGGATCAAATATTATATTTCATTCAAATTAATTTGTACATGTATGGTATATACAGCTTGAAACAATAAGATAAGGAAAAACACACTAGAATTCCGAGAATCGGATGTGTCGCCTGGCCAAACAGAAGCCAATCAAGGCAAATTTGTCTAATTTATATTCTGGGCGAAGAGTTACTTTAGAGAAACTTATAAATGACAAAATATAAATCGTCAAAAACGCAAGAAACGCACTCTCGCGGAAACACTGCAGTGATATGGGTATAGGGAATAAGCGATTGCCCCTCCTCCCCCCCTGTAAAAAGTTGGACCCCTCCCAGTGGCGTAGCTTCCTTTAGGCCATGAAGGCTGCGGCCTACACTTTTTCAGAAAGTAAAAAAAAATATAAACGCCAAAAATGCAATAAAATGGAGAGGGGAGGGGGTAGGGGGTGAGTAAATCAGAAAGATATTCCAAATTATCCTGATATCAGACGTCACCCATTACCAACTGTAGAAGAACGGTTGTTTGCGTTCCAGGACGAGCTGTCACGTGATGTTGCTAGCCTACCCAATAGGAAATGAACCATCGCACGAAGCTTTGCAACCTGTATAATTGCATTTTCACCATAATTGGAGTCCTTTTGACCATGCCACCGACGTCCGCAACATGCCAAAGGTAGCATGAAAAGAATTAAAAACTAATTGCGCTCAACAATGATGTCTGCCAGGCTGTCCTTCGTAGCGATGATCTACAGACACTTGATGTTGACAGGATGATAAACATGTTTGCGTCAGACAAATTTTATGCAGAATTTTTTTTTTCTAAGTTGGCTTGTGATTAATAGTTTTGTTGCTACCTGCATTTAGATATTGAAACTTGATGTCGCTTGTTTTTCAACATACATGTACAGTACATTGTATCTTTTATTTGGGATGATCATTACGATGTCACATGTCTTCTTGCTATATAACCATGTAGGCTCCTATAAGCCTTCTAACCCTTAAAGCACCAGCCAAAAACTGCAAATGAAAGACGCGTCTGCCTAAGTCCTCTGTTTCATATATTTGCTAACATTATTGACTTATGTCAGTATTGAGGCAAACAGTGTAGACCCAGATCTGGATCTCTCACTGTTTGTCGAAGACGCTTGTAAAACAATTCAGCGGATGAGAAAGCGGACTACTTTAGTAGTAATTGGCCATTTAAAGGTTAAAAGAGTATGATACCTGTCCCTGACTCCCAGGTCGATGATTTTGTTTTTGCATTTCAGCACCGTAAGTTGATCAAACTTGATAAGCATATAAGGCCATATGGGCGATGATGGTGATAACTACCTGTAATTTCTAACAATCGCATGAACGCATTTAGTAGTGCGAAATAATCGCAAAATCCATATTTGGACAGTCTAGGACCGAAATTTTTTCTGGGGGAGCATGCCCCGAGACCCCCCTACCATTAGGCCTACACATTCATTGAAGCCAAGCTACGCCCCTGCCTCCCCTTGGAAAAAATGATAGACCCCCTCTGGAACCTTGGAAAATTACAATTTTCTTTAAAATAAACCATTGGACTTCTGTAAAATAAGTTGAGGACTAAACAAGAAATGTCACAAACACGTGACGAATGCCCCCAAAGGAATTGGTCAAACATAAGACACATTTGAGGAAAGTAAGTTGTAATATAGGAGATATGCTCCAGACAGGAAAAACCTAGAAATGAGGCCAGAAGTCAATGTCAAGGTCAAAGTGACCCAAAATGGTATGCACCACTCTGCCATCCCAAGAGGAATCATCAACCCAAATTTGGAATTCCTACATCAAATAATATAGGAGATATGCACCAGACTCAATGCAGTTTCTAAAAACTAGGTCAGAGGTCAAGTTCAAAGTCACAGTGACCCAATTATGGTACACGGCACTTCGTCATCTCAAGATGCATCCACATACCAAATTTGAGATTCCTTACCCAAATAATATAAGAGATATGTTCCAGACACGATTATTCTAAAAACTAGGTTAGGTCAAGGTCACAGTGACCCGAAAATGGTAAACAATACTCCGCCATCCCAAGATGCTTCCACATCCTAGGATTTAGGCTCCGGCCGCAATAATTCTTAAAACTAGGTCAGAGGTCAAGGTCATAGTGACCGGAAAATGATATGTGACACTCTGTCATCCCAAGATACATTTACACACCAAATCTGGAATTCCTATCTCTAAGAATATAGGAGATATGCACCAGACTCATTGCAGTTTCTAGAAACTAGGTCAGAGGTCAAGTTCAAGGTCACAGTGACCCAATTATGGTACAGGACACTTTGTCATCCCAAGATGCATCCACACACCAAATTTGAGATTCCTGCCTCAAATAATATAAGAGATATGCTCCGGACACGATTATTCCAAAAACTAGGTCAGAGGTCAAGGTCACAGTGACCCGAAAATGGTATGCGACACTCTGCCATCCCAAGATGTATCCACATACCAAAATTGGAATCCCTACCTCAACGAATCTAGGAGATATGCACCGGACACGAAGCGGGACGGACGGACGGACACATGGACAAACTGTGCAATTACTAGGTCAGAGCTCAAGATCAAGGTCACAGTGACCCAAAAATGGTACGCGGCACTCCACAATCCCAAGATGTATCCACATACCAAATTTGGAATTCCTACCTCAAAGAATGTAGGAGATAGGCTCAGGACATATTAATTTTTAAAACTAGGTCAGAGGTCAAGGTCATAGTGACCTGAAAATGGTATGTGACACTCTGTCATCCTAAGATGCATTTACACACCAAATTTGGAATTCCTATCTAAAAGAATATAGGAGATATGCACCAGACTCAATGCAGTTTCTAGAGCCTAGGTCAGAGGTCAAGTTCAAGGTCCCAGTGACCCAATTATGGTACGCAACACTTTGTCATCCCAAGATGCATCCACACACCAAGTTTGAAATTCCTACCTCAAATAATATAAGGGATATGCTATGGACACGATTATTCTAAAAACTAGGTCAGAGGTCAAGGTCACAGTGACCCGAAAATGGTATGCGACACTCTGCCATCCCAAGATGTATCCACATACCAAAATTGGAATCCCTACCTCAAAGAATCTAGGAGATATGCACCGGACACGAAGCGGGACGGACGGACGGACATATTGATGGACTGTGCAATTACTATAGATATGCCTCCCAAAGTTCTTTTGGGGGCATATAAACGCAAAGAAAAACGTTGTCTAAGATTTTTTTTATCTTTTTATGACAGATAAACCTGGACGCCCCACCTGACGAAAATTCCTGGATCCCAGCATGTAGGCCTATTGATACAAATCTTGAGATTATGCTCGAATTCCTTATAACAATAGCTGGGAACTTTTCTTGAAAAGGATAGCTTTTATGACAGGCTGCATATTGTACCAAAGGCATTGAGTGTTCTAATGTTGTTAAAGCTCCTAAGACATTAGAGATCACATCTAAATGATCGCAAACCCATTGCCGTTCACCCAACCCACATCCAAGTTTTTCAATAATTTGTGAATAATCGGTGAAATTATAATAAAATTAATCGTGGTGGGACAAAAAACAATGTTTTTCCTTCGAATTAAGCGCAGACTGGTGAAAAAATCAGAGAATTTGAATGAATGCAGCACGTTTTTCATCATTTTCCTGTTACCCGTAATGTTAAAATTCACTGTCCAATTCACCTCGGTACATTTGTTTATATGTGCCGCTAAGGCTGTGACGTCACGGCGGTCCCGAGAATGCAGCATCATTTCTTCTGGTTGTGAGGTTCTATCGACTAGTGGTAGGAATCGGCTGGATTTTTATAATCGATCATTGAAAATAACAAGTGACCAATGATCAATCATTAATCGACTAAAATAAAATACATATTATATATGGTACATATCATGCCAGGTATGTCTAAGATGCCTTACGGGGTCAAGTTGATTGACCAGACATGTTAGGTGTTCAGAGTGTGTACCAAAAAAATAATTTTCTCAACCAAAACATATGTTGTGGGTACTCAAAAGAACCATCTCAATAAGACGGTTCTTTTGAGCACCCAAAACATATGTTCAAACTGATGGATCAGTATATATTTACAATTTTACACTCAAAACTTTTGTTTATCTAAACCTATGTACATTATTTGAACCATATGCTGTTCATACCAGAAACTGAAAATGCAGAAAAGGGTCATATTAAATAAATACACCAAGCTAAAAATTGAAGGCCAATGAAGCAGAATGTCTATACTGAGTAATCGATTGTTGAAAAACTACCGATCAATTAATCAGTTCACTGAAAATGACCAATGATCGATGAACTCGATAAATCGGCCTACCACTACTATCGACTGTACATATACATCTACATCGATACATTGTACTGTCACAATTGACTTTAACACAACAGGCTCGGTCCCCAGTGGGCCCCTTCTATCCGTTCTGCCAATGGTTTGTCTGTACCGGCTTAAAAATTGTTGTTTAAAAATGTGACAGTGCAAAAGTTTATGTAAGCTGTTATTGTTATTAACAGCCCTTTGACTGTATTGTCTCGCAAGTAGTCAACTCTTTCACTCAACTCAACACAAATTTATCTGCAAATCACAGTTAATCACTGGTTATTTTCTGTCTACAGATGCAGGGCCAGGGGGGGGGTGGGGAACTTGTCAGCTTGTAGGCAAAATGAAAGTAGCTAAAAACTAATTGACAAGGCAAAATCAATTTACCTTTCATCAGCTAGTTATCAAAGTGAACACATTCCAGTAATACTTTTCTTGTAAATCTCACTATAGTTTTGTAACTAGAAGAAAATAGAATGTCAGGCAGATTTGGTAATCAATCTGCCATCTTAGTTTTTTTAACTACCCAATCCGTACTCTATCTTCCTGTACACTCCCCAGGAGTTTGGTGCATTGCTATAGGCGCGACCCACGTCATGGACCCTTGGATGCATGAAAGACACTGTGGAGCCGGAATTGGTACATCAATAAAGATCTGTGAAATTGGTCTGCTTTAGACCAGGATCTTTCTATAGGATACACACAGGGTTGTAGAAAAGACTCAAATTTCTTGATGCCCAACCCATTCTATGATTCCTAAACAATCGATGAAGACCGTGATCAGATGCTACATTCTGCTGCATCTGATCCTGGTCTGCACTGTCTGTCAATGTACTACATATTAACCAGTTTATAAGATTGCAGTTATGTAAGACAATTCTTTAGACAAAAAAGTAAGGGCTAGGGGCCAATTCTATTAAAGTTATTTCCCTTTGTAGTTCTAAATGGCTTTTAATATAGGGTTTTATGCTTTTGCTATTATAGGCCATACACGGGCCGATCAACTCCTACCACAGCTTTTGATGGAACAATTTGATACTTTGCCTATACAATGTAGACACATTGAACACATGCATGAAGGAGTTTGGTTCAAAAAAAATATTTTTTGACTAAATGACAGCTATGAGAACTTAGACAATTTTTCCTTAATAGGGCTTTTGTATATGCATAGATGGTGCCTTGCCTTCATGGGCCGATCAACTCCTACCACAGCTTTTGATGGAGCAATTTGATACTTTGCCTATACAATGTAGACACATTGAACATATGCATGAAGGAGTTTGGTTCAGAAAAAATAATTTTTGACAAAATGACAGCAGTGAGAACTTAGACATTTTTTCCCTAATAAGACGTTTGTATATGCATAGATGGTGCCTTCATGGGCCGATCAACTCCTACTACAGCTTTAGATGGAACAATTTGATACTTTGCCTTTACAATGTAGACACATTGAACATATGCATGAAGGAGTTTGGTTCAGAAATTTTTTTTGACAAAATGACAGCTGTGAGAACTTAGACAATTTTTCCCTTATAAGGCTTTTGTATATGCATAGATGGTGCCTTCATGGGCCGATCAACTCCTACCACAGCTTTTAAGGGAGTAATTTGATTCTTTTCCTATACAATATAGACACATTGAACATATGCATTAAAGAGTCTGGTTGAAAAAAAATTTTTTTGACACAATGACGGCTATGAGAACTTAGACAATTATTCCCTTATATGGCTTTTGTATATGCATGGATAGTGCCTTTATGGGCCGCTCAACTCCTACCACAGCTTTTGATTGAGCAATTTGATACTTTGCGGATACAATGTAGACACATTGAACATATGCATGAAGGAGTTTATAATTTTTGTTTAGCACAGATTCTACTGAAATCTTCATTTCAAAACTTAGGTCTGCTGGTTTTAACTATAACTTGCCAAGTTTTTTCACTGAATCTTACTGTGCGGGGGGTATCTAATAAGCATTGCTTATTGACCTTTTTCATTTCATCAGCTAAGGAAGGGAAATCTGGTTCTATTTATAATTTGGTAAAGGGTAAATAAGCTTTTTGGGCCGCGCAAACGTGTGTGCATTTCATGAAAGTCCTAACCGTATACACCATGAACTCACATTTATTAACCCTTAAAGCACATAATCACAAAATGTATGTATTTTTGTCGCCCACTAAAGTATTTGAAGTCTCATAGACAAACAGTGTGGACCTGTAGGAGCAGTCTCATCTGAATCCACAATGTTTGCCTCTAGGTTAATGCTAAATAGACATTTTCAGATGCAGTTATTTTGCTGACGTTTTGAGGACTAAATAATGTGTTTTGCGTCTAAACTGAGGTAATGGCGCAAGATGATACAGCTACTTTTGAATAAAACCACGTCTCATTTTCAGCTTTTACCTATGTCTTCGGTTGAGTTCTAATTGTGCATTCATGAGATGCGCCTTTCCAGTACCCAAAAAGTCATATAATATGTGGCCACTCTCAGTCTTGTGAATAATTTGTTTCGTGATTTGGCTGCAAGCGTTCTTTTATCAGTTAAATCCTAATAGACACATATAATCGAAAATATAGATATCAAAAAATACATTATTTCTTTTTTTTCTCTAATAATTTCAGAGATTTATCTGTGATTGACCATGACGGCTTCTGTACTATATGTGGACGTATTAAAGATACAATCATCCGAGGAGGAGAGAATATATCACCTTTAGAAGTGGAGCAGTTGCTTTATACACACCCAAAAATTAAGGATGTCAAGGTCAGACTATTAGAATCAATCATGAGTGTGAAGGTGGAATAGAATATAACAATCCACCATGAGTGTCCATGTAGGATAGAAATATCTCAACCGAGGGGTCGGAATTTTAACCAGAGACAAGGCTTGCCGAGTCTTTGGTTAATTTCCGACCCCGAGGATGAGATTTCTCTATCCTTCATGGACAGACTCATTATGGATTTTTTTCTCCCACTTTTCCAAGGTTTTTGTTGGAACAAAAAAAGTCCAAAAACGTGAAAGAAATGAACTTTTTACTCGTTGGATTTACAATATTTCTGAGTTCACGAGTGTTTGGGTGGTATTTAAATTTGTGTCAACATAGTTTGCTACTCGTTATTGACTGCAAAACACTAATGGAACATTAGTTTAGTTGCCAAGTGCAAATTTGCGTCATGTGCCATTAGCGTCACATTGCCATTATAGTCACATGGTGTACTTTGGTAACGTCATCAACGTTATATGACGTCAGTAAGTAACGCTAACCATTGCTTGGTGCCTTTGAGTTACTTAGGCGCAATATACTTTTCCTTTGAATATCTTTTTTTTGAAAAAAAAAAGAATATTTCAATCTGCCCATGAAAGAAAGCAGCCACGTGGTCATGTAAGATAGAAATTTCTTACACGAGCTGATAGCCTATATTACATGGGCAAAGGGGGGAGAAAAATATGTCCTCAGGATCGCCGTTTTTGCATTGGGAGGCTTGCCGAGGGGTCACAAACACTGATCACGAGGGATACATTTTTCTGTCCCATTCTCACACGAATAATGCATTATTTTGTTTTTTGCTCACTATTAAATTAAGTAAGAAAGCAAATATCAGGACTCAATACAATGAATTACCATACCTGACTAAGGAAACTACATGGGAAAGTGACAAAAACACAAGAAAACATCACATACAAGAGAGCCGAGAGGTTAGCCCTTTTCCTTTATGGGCCTCGTTGCGAGAAAATCTGTATTCGGGGGTTTGCGAACAACAAAAGATGCAGACCAGCCTGCGCATCCGCGCAGTCTGATCAATGCCTTTGTTATTCACCTTTTGGAAAGTATCGTATCTAGACTTGGTATCCTGGGTCAGGTGTGGTACTTGATTGTATCGATTCCTGATCTTTGCACCCTTACTTACTTTGCTACAAGCAAAATTTCAAATTCCAAGCTAGTCTGAGAAGCTAAGGAGACTGGTTTGAGCCTAGCTTTTTCAAAAACCCTGAAGACAAGTTTTGTCGCGTCGAGGCCCGTATTATAATACCATTTTTACACCCTGACAAATGTCCTAGAAATTTCTGAATGCGCTGAGATGCAACATATCACGGTAACGCTACTTTAACACAACAATGGAATCACCTGTCTTTTGTGGGGCGTAAGGCTGTTCGATTTTATCGTTACCATGGTTTTGTATGGGGTATATGAGATAGAATTATCAAAAATTGGAACAAACAGCCGAAACCTTGATCTGGTGTGCAAATATACAGTATTATATACAGCAACCTATATTTACATTCTCAGTGTAGCTGCCTTAGATGAAACCAACATTTCTGGCTGCTTGCATTTCTCGATGCAAAACATTGAAATGTCATGTGATCTAGACCGCGCCTCTAGGCGGAGTAACGTCAACGCCATCCAATAACGTTCTTTGTTTATCGACATTTGCGTGACGTCATTCACGTATCGCCACGACGTTATGTTCACGAGTTTCGATCCCTGGCTGTTCCAACACCTCCGTTACAAATGAAATATTTCATTTTATAAGGATAACTGATGGGGTTGGGTGGAAGATAATTAAGTAAATTTGGTTGATTTATACAGAATGTAAATATAAAGATTGAAATTCATATTTGAAGCTTGCACTGGATGATGAAAACCATTAGCTATTTTAATGTTTCCGAGAAGCCCTTCGCGCTTCAATGACATTAAAATAGCTCATGTTTTTCATCATCCAGTGCAAGCTTAAAATATGAATTTCAATCCGTAGATAAAGCATATTGCATGTATATCAGTATCAAACTTCATTTCCTTTGTTAGATACAATGTAACAGTGTTGCGTTTCTAGTACCTTAAGTCATTTTAACATCCATCAGAAACCACTCGAAATAAATGTCTACATTCCAAGTTGATGGCCATAGTAATTAATGCCAAAAAGCTAAAACGTATCATTATCTCAGTGAATGACTGATTAATCACCGATTTTGGAAATTTAATTATGTAACTTTTCAGTAGATGTTGGTAAAATACCAGCAGCATTTTTCAACCAAAAAACATCTGAGCCATGACATGTGATTTCCAACAATGTGATGTTTGCAACCAGCAAAGGCTCAGACCAGCCTGCATTAACGCGCAGTCTGATAAGAGCCTTTGCTAGTTGCTTGAATATTCATTGAGTGGTAAGCTACTGACTGAACAGCATTTGGAGTTTCTAAGCTTAAAAGGAGGCTGCACAGGCTTGTCTGAGTCTATACTTGTAAAAATGCCACATTGTTGACAATCACATGTCGTGGCTCAATTCTGTGTGTGTGCTCATTGAAAACATCAAGAGAGACAATTCAAATGCTTACTTCACCAAAAGTAATCGCAGAGGGTATCAGAAACGTTTTGTCATAAGTCTAGGTAAGCAAAGATATGAGCGTGAAAATGTTATTTCATTTCTTATCCATTAGTTTTAACATTATGTTTTGATGGTTTAAAACTGTCTACTTGACGTGTTTTGGTTGATATCTGATAAGAAAATGGATTTTTAACCACATACTTTTACAGTTAGGCATGTTTTGTGCGTTGTTCAATGATATTATTGACTTTAAAAGGGCTGACCTTTTGGCTCTCGTTTCTGATGTTTAATTAAGTAAGTAAGTATGATCAGGAAATACCACTATCACAAACTGCAGACCAACCCACCTCACCGTGAGGAAGAGCCACCTGACATTTACAGTAACAAAACATCCAAAAGACAATAATAGCAAAACAACCAGCTTTCTCTTCCTCTTCAAGGTGATTGCAAAACTAGAATGGACACAAAGTAGTGCATAACACAACAAAGATAAACACAGAACTCCGCAAATAAGAACTTGGAAGTACATTAAACAATATATCAACAATAACAGAACCACAGAACCACCGCCTTAGAATGGACAGCAGCCTAAGCCAAAGGGGGGGGGGGCTTAAATGCATTTTACTAGCCTAGATGCTGTTGTTGTTAAAACACAAAACTGTTCAGCTAGCACGGATGCTTCCTAACTAATGCAATGTATCATCACAGAGAAACAATCAAATTAAATTAGCCAGGTCCATTTAAGCACTTTATGAGCATAAAATGTAATTATTTTCTTAGCCATCAGTTTTGGCATGTATTAGGACTGCCTCACTGAGGCAGTTCTTTGATTACCCACAACATACATTTGACGGCGAAATAAGACTTAGCATTCTTATCTTAGACAGTTAACATGGTTAAATACCTACATTCTTGTATCCTTCCAATGGTATCACTCACTAATTTGATGATGGTGCTCTGCCAGGGATACCAACTGCCTATCATCATCAAGTGATGTTAGTGCTAATGAACTCCTTGCATGGGGTAATAAAATATCCCTTGAAGGGTTAAGTTATTTTATGATGATCTTCTAATGATTTTCTGATGATAAAGTTATCCCTTGAAGGGTGAAAGGTATTTCTGATGATTTTGACGAAGAAAATGTTAATATATACAGGTGAGTCACTCTTGGAACCCTTTAGTCTGGTGAGATATTGTAATAAACTTAAGGGGTAATGAAACCTGTCACATATCAGTTAATCTGCTAGTGACCCCTCATTAACTAAAATATATGAATTTCAATGTTTCAGGTGGTCGGAGTTCCAGACAACCGACTAGGGGAAGAAATTTGTGCCTGGATAATACTAAAGGAAAACCAATAAGCGACTGAAAATGAAATAAAAGAATATTGTAGAACTAAGGCAAGTCTACTTAAACCTTTTTGGACCAAAGGAATGTTCTATGAACTATCGCTAAATACAATAAAGTAAAAATTGTCCATCGTATATATTTAGGGGTCACAGGTCATGACTTCAAAAAGTGGGCCACATCCCGAGAAAACCTGTCTTTGGGGTGTCCAACAAAGCGAGTTTCAAACCAGTCTCCTCAGCTACTGAGTTCACCTGCAGCAGGTTTTCATTATGATAATTTAAAAAAAAACGAATAACAAAGGCGCTGATCAGACTGCGCGGATGCGCAGGCTGGTCTGCGCCTGTGTTGTTCACAAATCCCCAAAGACAGGTTTTCTCACATCGAGGCCCAAGTATTGTAGTTCTTTCTTTGAAGATTGCTGTGGGCTTAGCAAACAGTGTATACACTGGTAAATGCTGCAATATGGGGTATTTCAGCTGGGTCTTCCCTGTTTCCAAAAGTACCCATTTAGGAGTCTCCAGTTTACTAAGGGTTAGAATTGAATCTATCATAGGAACAGCAAGCTTGTTGACCTTTCTATTTGGAAAAGAGTAGGTTGAATACTTAATTTCAGCCGTTACCATGACCATTGTTATTAATGTAAAATTCCTGACCTTTTTTAAAACAAATCGTTGCATTACCTTGACATTAGAATTCAGCATTTTTTTTTCAAAATACATCCTAATACATGTATTACATTTCATAATTCATCTTAGTTTCAAGATAAATTCGAACTTAATGTGTAAATAGTCACAAATCAACAGGACATAACACAAATATAATTTGAACTAGAATATGCCTATAAAGTGAAATAAAATAATTTGCCTAGAAAATGCAACAACCTTTCTGATACTTCATCTACTTCCACACTTTATGTATAAGAGCAGCGAAGGCTCTAGTAAGTCTACTCATATGCTGAAATCGCTTCTCGCTGATGTGATAAGTACCAAACGAAATATCGTGCACTGTGCCATTTTTCTGTTTTTAATTGCAGATAGCAAAGTTTAAAGTGCCAGGACACATACATTTTGTCGAGGGGTTCCCATTGACTGTAACAGGAAAGGTACAGAAATTTAAAATTCGAACAGAAGCAAGCAGGCTACTTGAAAAGGACGTGTACGATTTCTAAAACGCAGATCATTGTTTGTAGAGCCATTTCTATTAAATGTGACAGGAAAAACAGAAATTCAAAATTTGAACCGATGCAAAAAGCTTTTTAAGGCTACTTGGAAAGAACGCCACAGATGTCTAAAATTAGATCATCGATTTGTAGGGCCATTTCCATTTACTGTCACAGGAAAAGTACAGACATACACAATTCGAACAGAAGCAACCAGGCTTCTCAGACAGGTCGCCACAGATGTATAAAAGCAGATCATTAATTCGTAGATACATTTCCATTTACTGTCAAAGGAAAGCCGCAGAAATGTATGCAAAGGCGCTCATGCTGATCCTTACAAGAACAATAAAGAAAAGAAACATGCAAACAGAAGCATCAAGAATATTTGGAAGAAGTGTCACAGCTCTTTAGATCTACCAATTAAACATAACAAATCGGGCAATTATTGGCCCACCAGAGAAATGCCATTTAAATAGTAGTCCGAGAGTGTAGGTTCACTCGCAATGTATAGTTTATAAAATTTCCATTTACTGAAAATTTACAGGAAAAAGTACATTAATTAGCATCCAGAGAGAAGAAGCTGTATTACTTCCACGACGCCATAGCATTCTAGACATTGACAAATTTTGTAGAAGTGTTCCCATGGACTGTTACTGAAATAAAGAACATTTTATCACATGACATCTCATCTGGCAGTTATATCGCAACATTTACTTTATCCTTAGCAGTAAAATCAGTATATAACCGAAATGGGTAAAATTAGAGATAAATTATATGGTATTTCACAAATGTAAAGATATGGTATTTTCAAAAGTGAAAAATAAGAAAAACAAATGATGTTATTTTCATGGTACCAAATTTTATTTGGATAATATCTCTTTGTACAATCAATTCCCTTAATGACCTGGAAAATGGATGCTGTAGAAATTGAGAAAACCTACCAAATAAGAAAACAGCTGACTCAGTTTAAGTGAGTTTGTTCATGAGAACTAATAGAAAGTGCAAATATTATCATGCCCCTTACCCACTTCAGAATTTCAAACGTCTGTAAATTTCTTATAAAATTACAAAACACTTAGTAATGGTATTCATTTTCTTACTTTAACGATAAGGAGGAGTTTGGTAAATGTACCACATTTGTTTGGCCTTGATGTCCACAATTGTTCCATTGTAGTTGCAACAGAGGCCCTCAACTGGAATATTGGTGTACAGGAGACCAGGAGGATGAGGCATTTGTTGCCAGGGGAGACGTGATACAAACACATTATTATAATAGCAACTTGATCTGGCGTACTGTATCACGTTGATTAGATGAGGTCATACCATCGGATCCACTCATCAATATTTTGGCAATATGTTCTATGCTAATATTCTAAAAAATACAACAGCAAGGGTATCGGTTGTCCCTTATTGATTTCGTGTATTATTGACGCCTGGGGACATAGGTAGTATTTCCCTTTGATAATCCGATAAGACGATGGATCTAATTATAGCCTATTGCATTAGTGTGACGTAATAAAGATGATAGTTATTTTTCTGGCGTTATAAGGACTAAATAATGTGTTTTGTGTCTATGTCAGGGGTACGGTATTATATGGAGATGTTGATAGAATCTCCCCCCTCACGGATTCTAGATGTCAGTAATAACCAAGGCTGCAATTATATATATGAAAATATATTTAGCATATGAGGAACATGTATACAAAAGACCCACTCAACACAACGTTTCAATGGCGAATGCCCTGTAACGCTACGTTGAAAGGCAAACGACGACAATATAACATAATACATACATTTTGGGTATTGGACAAATGAACAAATATACAAATTACAAATTACAGAATGATATGATGTGCAAAAGCTACGTACCTGCAATTATATATATGAAAATATATTTAGCATATGAGGAACATGTATACGAAAGACCCACTCAACACAACGTTTCAATGGCGAATGCACTGAAGCGTTGCACTGATGGACAAATGTAAGATATGGGTAAATAAGCACATCATTGTGCATAATAATACACTACCTAGGTACACGTTACCGTTTACGAGCAAGTGGAATGTATGGGCAAAACCTTAGTAGGGGAACATATAGGATATTGCAGTATGGATAAGATAAGGGTAAGATATCGAAAGGTAAGATACTGGTATATATATAGGATATAGGAATGATATGCGATATGGGGTATAGAGGATATAAGTCACCCTATGACATACTTCCCCACTTCATTGAAGGTCGTCTCGACATTCACAATTTAATGCTGAGATACGTAAAATTCGCCAGTTAATGAACAAAACAAATATTCCTTTAAGCTAGTTTGCTAAACAAAGGAAGACCAGGCATTCCAGCGGTCATGAAAGTTAAACATTACAAGACTAGTGATTGCAAACGCCATCAGAAAAAATCATGAGTTAACTGATATTATAACAATTCTAATGTGAATATTTTGATCATTTTCACGTTCAATTAACGCCCTGAATTGCTTCTACCTATAATCATTAATAGCACTAGACACATTGTTCTTGAAGAGTGTTACCAATCTTTCTGAACAACCTTTCTTTCTTGGCTAATCTCATATTCCTCTGCCCTTACTTTCCTTCTAAGGGTTTCAAAGTCTATCTTTTCTGAGACAAAATAAACTCTGGTGGCGTTTTTAAGGTCTGTCTTATACAAGCCACGCCAGAACTTATTTTTTAACATCTTTTCCTTCTGTTCATTAACCACATGCCCCTTTTATTTTGCCTTTTCAAACAGTTCTACTAATCGTATGCCCCAGAGTGTTGTACTTTCATTTGATCTTTGGTAAGAATTATAGAATTATTGCACAACACTCTCGCCACTGGCTACATTACCAAAAACACTGTCTAGCTTGTCTATTATTTCGGCTGCAGTCACATTAGGATTAAAAGTATTAACAACCTTCCTAGCCTTGCCCCTTAACAAGTGTCTTATAGCCTGATTAATCATAATGTCTGGATAAGGGCTTGATTTTATGAGGTAGTTTGTCTCCAGTTTCCAGTCATCAAACATACCTCTTTCTGGGGAACTGGTTCACTCCCAGAGAAAGTACTGATAAATGGCTTAATAACATGCGTTATCTCTTGATTCTGAGAGGCATTTGCATCCATCCTTTTGCCATTAGTTTCTATATATGTACTCGCATCGAGTGTATCACTCTCGGGAGTATGACTACCACTTGCCCCTTCTGACAAAGGCTGTAAGTGAAGTTGTTTTCTAATCTTATTTTCTTTTCGATTTAACTCCTTCTCTAACTCCTTCAAATATTTTTCTTTCCTGTTAAGCTCCAATTCTCTCTGCATTGAATACTCTTCATCTCTGTTGTTTTTAGTTTGGGTCTTGGCTCCTTCATGGTTCTGATGCTTCTTCTCATTGTTCTTCTCTGCTTCCTGTGTATTCTTAGGATAGTTACCATGTCCTTGTGATTTCTTCTCAGCTGTAGCATAGCCCTTTTCTACATTGTATGGACCTATTTGTATATCTCTGAACTTTTGGACGTGCACCAGTCTGCTCACTATTAGGCTCTGTGTTTCTTACAATGGATTCATATCCTCCTGGTTGCTCTATACATTCAAAGTCTTTTGGTTTCTCTTCCTTTCTAAATCTCACTTTTCTGTAGTCTGCTTCCATTTCATACTTCCACTTTTTCTCTCTTTCCTCCATTTCTTTTCTCATCTCTGCTTCCTGCTTTTGAAGCTTAGCAAGTCGATCAATCTCCTTTGCTTCCTCATCTCTCTTGTGTTTTAGAAGTCTATCTTCCAATTCTCTTATATACCTTCTCAAATCTGCTTGCTCTTCATTCTGAACCCTTTGAATGTCTCCACTAATGCACTCTTCCTTTATAGGTAAAGAACTATCCTGAACATCTTGTTCAGTGTTCATAGTGAACATTTCTGTTTGTGGTGAGATTGTTTGACCTCTGTTTGAGGTTAACTCAGTCCTTTCTATATGTGTTCTCAATTCTCTCTGTCTTTCTGCGATTGGTCATGTTTTTACATTCATTTTACTTTCATCAAGTATTCTCTGTTGACTTTTCATTGCCAACTGTTTGGTTCGCCACCTTAAATCCTCAATCTTTTTCAACATGTCTGTTTCAGAAAAACTTTGTCCTGTTTCTTTGACAAGACTTCTTTCACTATTTGCCAAGTGCCTTTCTATCTGAATCTGTGGTGGACAAACTTTCTCTGTCTTTGCATTTACTAACCTATTGTTAGGTGTGCTACTCTTTCTTAAAGAGTTAGACATTTCCAGTTCTGGTCTCCTGAGAAATGAAGGTGTCTTAAGTGAAGACTTCCTTCTGGGAGACTCTTCCCTATGACTTAATGTTCTCTCGAAGGGCTCTTCTATGTAATCATATCCAATGTTATCAATGACCTCTAAGTCATCTATATCCTCTGATTCTTCACTAAAAACAGAATCATCCTGTTCTTCCTGTTCATAGACAGGATTTTGCTGCTCCTCCTGAGCTTGCTCAATGTAATAAGAATGTGGCTCTTCCCTGCGCTGTTGCTCTTCCCTGCATGAAGTTTCTCTTAATTGCCTCTCTGCGCTTTCTCTTAATCTTCGCAGTTCCTAATCCGTTCTTGTAGTTCTATTTCAGCTTGTCTTTGCACTCTCTCTTGAGCTCTACTTTCTCTTTCTAGCCTCTGCCTTTCTGTACGAGTATGCTCATCCATTGTTCTTTATTATCTGTACTTATTTTTACACAACTGAGATAACAGTTCTAAGCTTATTGTTTACAGCTAACTTTGATTCAGATTGTACTGAACAAAGTTTTATTCTGAACTGATTCAGACAATTCAGAACTCAGTATGTACTATGAGATTGGTTGTCTATGAACTTTCAATACTTAGACAGAGCTAAGATTCAATTTCTGTTTAATGTGAAGTAAATCTGTAAGAACAGTTTTGCTATAAAACAGTTAAATCTCAGATGGAACTGAGAGAACAGTTTTTTTTCTGAACTGTTAAACAGATAGAACAAAAGCCAATAAAATTGAACTGAGATATGCAACACACTGCTCTGATCGCAGCATGCGGTATACCTCAAGGACCTCAGCTAAACAGTTTAGCAAGTAAAATCCAGCTTTTCTATAACTAAATCAACAGTATTTACACCACAGGTAGCCTAACTAGTATTTTGGCTAATCTATGATGCATCACTGCAGAATTTCAAACCATATCTGACCAAACTCTGAGATTACCATCAAGTTGACAGACAAAAATAAACTCTGTTCAGCGAAACTTCAAAATTGCAGCTAGTAAAGCTAGTCAAGCTTTAAAAATCAACCGTTCAACGCGCTGTCTAGCAAACTTATAAAAAAAAACAACCGTTTATTGTGTAAATACAACACAGGATGTTATACTAATTTACTAGTATGTTATCCGGTGGTTTATGTTTTACACAGCTTTGAGACAACAACAACACTCTTAACTATAAACTATTACTCTTTTGAGTACCCTTTGGCCATTTTTTTTAAGTGACCCGCTATGAAATATTTTGGTGCACTATATGCATCACAGTGATTTAAACAAGAAATATTTGTTGCTTACTTCAGCATGCATTATATTACAACACCCACATATATATATATCACCATGTACTGTATACAACACAGTGATTTCATATATTCTTAATCTTTTTAAACCCACACAGGCTAAAACAGTGTGCTATGTGCACTACAGTGGTTTACAAAAAATATAAGAACTTACTATATTTTCAGCATATTTTACATCTGTAAAATATGGTGTATCATATTCACCACAGTGATCCTTCAAAACAAAGCCCAAAGTATCTCTATCTTTCACCAGCTTAATCTCACACTGCTGTGATCACAGTGTACCATATTCACAATGGTGATATTCACAAAAGCATAAACTATGGGGAACAATGAAATACTATTTCATGTATTCCCATAGAAAACCAGCCTCTTATAGTACGCCTAATCTTTTTAGCGAAGTACTATATTCACCACAGTGATCACAGTACTACTTTCAGTATAAGTCCTTGAACCCCCTTTTTCAAAGTCGCTTCTTCCATAAGCACAAACTGCAAGCCTATGCGAAGTACACGCAAAAACTTTGATGATAGCTTGATATTCACATATAAAGGCAATATGACTGATTGCTAATTAGTTATACGTAAAAGTGTACAATTGCTTATTAAATTTTGAAAGTATCAAATTAGCAAATGCATAAGAATATAAAAAGAAATCTATGAAGAAAAAAAAAATTCCGCCTCGGCCTGGGAATGAACCTCTGTGGGAAAAGAATCAGCGAGAACTAGAGTCTAACGCTTTACCACTGAGCCAGCAGGACAATGTGACGACCTAAGTGTAGTATAAGTATTTAACACTTGCATCGCTACCATCGTGTTGGCGCCTTTTTATTCAATGCACGTGCCCAGAAAAAAACAGTTTCATTTATGAAAAACACATTTTTTCCGAGGGTGGGGGATTTAACAAATGTATAAATCAAATTGCTTGGCAAACTATAAATATTCTAAATAGTTTCGCGCTATTGCAACAACTGAGGCGTGACGGTGGGCGATTGGGCTGATGGGCGGGGCTATCGGAAAGGTGCTTATCGGATTAGGGTTGTGTTGGACTCTGGGTAGTTAGACATTTGTAGTGACAGGCGGGACCACAAGGGTTCTACAGAATGTAACACTAGCCTATCTACAAAAGGTGTCTAATAGTATGATACAATGGCAAAAGGTGATAAATGAATATGAATTAGTGACGTACAAATCTAATGAATATTCATATCAGTTCTTTAGCACTCTATGTAAACAACACATTTTCAGTCTGCGCTCAAGAACAGTCCAAAAAAACAAAAAAAAAATATCATTCTTCAAAAGATGAAGTAATAAGTAGTCATACCTCTATAATTATCCAATCAATCCATTATGAATAAACAGATAAACACTAATAATCGCGCAAATATAATCACACCGTGAAATTCCTAGATCTAACACAGATCTAGTCCAACAATATTGCACCTGATTCGGTATTCAACGTAGAAGATCAATAGAACATATTACGTCCGTCGAACAAAATTGATATCCACGTGCACTGGGTAAACAAAATCTGGAATTATCAGCGACGTCACTAGTCATCTGCCCAGAGGTGGGCTGTTCTATCCATCATTACTAATTTTCACTGACATACACACTGGCCACCAAATGTCACAGGGTGCAGAAAAATCCCAACGCCCGAGGTGGGAATCGAACCTGGGCCGCAGGATCTAAAGGCAAACACTCAACCATGTCGCTGTAAAAGCCGGCTGCTACCGCAAGGCAGTAGAAGTGTGTTATATACCTATCCCTACTACATATTTCCCTGCTTTAAATTGATTCGTCCCCGAATCTAGTCGGAACCAAGCTGTAGTTCCGGGACATTTCCTGCTGAGTGATGCCCGAAACACAAGCCGTGGATCCCCCACACTGGCCACCATTTGTCAGGGGTACGGTATTATATGGAGATGTTGATAGAATCTCCCCCTCGCGGATTCTAGATGTCAGTAATAACCAAGGCTGCAATTATATATATGAAAATATATTTAGCATATGAGGAACATGTATACAAAAGACCCACTCAACACAGCGTTTCAATGGCGAATGCCCTGTAACGCTACGTTGAAAGGCAAACGACGACAATATAACATAATACATACATTTTGGGTATTGGACAAATGAACAAATATACAATATACAAATTACAGAATGATATGGTGTGCAAAAGCTACGTACCTGCAATTATATATATGAAAATATATTTAGCATATGAGGAACATGTATACAAAAGACCCACTCAACACAACGTTTCAATGGCGAATGCACTGAAGCGTTGCACTGATGGACGAATGTAAGATATGGGTAAATAAGCACATCACTGTGCATAATAATACACTACCTAGGTACACGTTACCGTTTACGAGCAAATGGAATGTATGGGCAAAACCTTAGTAGGGGAAGATATAGGATATTGGAGTATGGATAAGATAAGGGTAAGATATCAAAAGGTAAGATACTGGTATATATATAGGATATAGGAATGATATGCGATATGGGGTAAAGAGGATATAAGTCACCCTATGACATCTATACTGAGATAATGGCGCAAGATGATACAGTTACTTTTGATAAATATCATGCCTCATTTTCAGCTTTTACATGTACCTATGTCTAGGGTAGACCCGTCCTAATTACGCATTAATGAGATGCCACCTTTACAGTTACCAAAAAGTCCTATAATACGCAAAAATCAAGTACTATCTTATGGCAACACGACGCTCCAACCATTTTTTTTGCATTTGAACCTCGAGTTGCAGATTTTATGCCCAAATATTGTTAAAGCTAGTCATACACAGCTGTCAATATACTGTAGTTTTATTGATAAAACCAGGAAAAAGCAATCTAAGGAAACCATACATTTTTCTTACATATTAACAAACAATTTGACAACTTGATTGAAAAAAAGTTTTGGGCACCCGCAGCATAATTTTCGGTTGAAAAATAATAAAAATAATTCCTTCTTCTGTTATCTGGAAACGAGAGGAACTATTTTTTTCCTCTCACGCTAGTCACCGATTTGTCACACGCAAATTATATAATATATAGTGCCTGCGTAATCATAGTTATTACCTTATTTAAATGAATGATGACATATTGGCCAGTTCAGTGAACTTTTCATTACAGAAGGCCACAGTTCTCTTGAACTGTATAATCTATCTTAAATTGATGCCTAATTGACAAGCCTCCAGCGCAGAGTGCGTAAATAAAATTCTTTTTTTTTTCAAAAAAATCATTGTGTTGGTACTTTTAACATATGATGTGGGTACTCGAAATAACCGTCTAAATGAGACATTTGTTAAAATAGCTGGGTTATAGTATATCTTCATATATATCTCATGGCACTTAAACAATCTACAGAATATGACAAGACAATTCTACAGTCACAGAATCACGTATATTTCAGCATCTTACCGTAGTGTTCATGGTCACTTCTTAACAATGGGTAAGTCAAATATACCCTTCAGAGCTCCAACTTAGTAAAACTAATACATCTAATACCGAAGCCACGTTTTTAGACTTGCATTTGTAACTTTCTAATGATAATTTTCTACTAAAATTTATGATAAACGTGACGACTTTGATTTTGAAATTGTCAATTTCCCATTTTTAGATGGTGAAGTTCCTCGCTCTACAGCCTATGGAGTCTATATATCTGAACTAATTTGTTTTGCTGGAGCATCTAGCCATGTTGCTGACTTCAAATTTCACAATTAATTGTTAAGTCAGAAACTTTTTAAATTTTATAGACGATACTATGATTTGATATCTAAATTCCAAATTGGACTTAAATCTCTCTTGCGCCAAGGACTTTTGGAACCTGAATTTTATTGTGACTTGGTGTATTAATTGAAGAATATTGTTGGCTCCATTTAAAATAATTTCCCATAATAAAATATTGGATATAACATCAATGTATTGCAACAGACTGCATGCTTGGTAATCAACCTAATCAATGTTGGCAACTTTGCTTTCCTCTTTAATTACACACCGGTGGGTCGGACTTCAGTCTCTATGATGGCTTCAACTTAAAAACTCATCTATTGATGAGATGGCAGGGTTCTGATTCTTTGGCTGTTGTCAGGCCCACAGAGGTTTACCTGTTTGATTTCTTTTGCTCCGGTATTCATTTTTATTTACTGTTGAGTCCTTTTCTTTGCGTTATCTCCTTTTTATATCTTGATTTATATGTTCTAGGCGATGATGCATTGATAAGCTAGGGGTCTTTCCTGCAAACCAAACATCTATGTGTCTTGATCCACATCTGAACTAAGGGTGAGGTTGGTGCGCTGTGAAACCAGTTTAAGCCCTCCAGTAAAATTAATTTTACTGACCATACCAAGGTAGTGCTTCTTTTGCGGATCATTTTTTGTTGTTTATTTTTGTGTTTGTCATGCTTTTTTGTCTGTTCATCTATGTGTCTTAATCCACATCTGAAATAAGGGTTAGGTTAGGGCGACGTGAAACCGGTTCAAGCCCTCCAATAAAATATTTGACTGACCGTTCCAAGGTGGTGCTTCTCTTGTGGATTATTTATGTTATGTCTGTCTGTTTTGTTATGCTTTCCTGTGCGTCTGTTTATTGATGCCTTGAGGTCACCTGCTGGGAAAGGGCTGACCTTTGGGCTCTCGTTTGTTATGTCTGGTTGTGAAGTTGTTTCTTTCCCATTGGTATTCTGGGTCAAATGTGGTGCTTGATTGTATTGATTCCTGTTCTTTGCCCTTTTTCGTACTTTTAAAATTAAACAAAATACTGTCCGCAATAAGGACATGGTGATTTGCACAGGGAGCATATTCTTTCCTTTAAAAGTGCCCCCCACGCGAATAGAAAATGATTTTAGAGGGCAAATAGGCAGGATAACACAAAAATTAAAAAAACGCCTATTTTGATGCTGTGAATATTAACTGTTTTACTAACAGAGGGATTTAGCTAATCAACTTTATCATGGTATTTCCTGATCACACTCACTTACTTTAATGACAGTGCTGCACTTCTTTCTAGGTGTTAAAGTCAACCTACTTTTCATCTTTATTATGGATGCTGAATTAAGCATATTAGGAGGTTTATCCAAATTCAGTTTGCCAACAAAGAGATCAGAATCATAAGCTTACCCAGTATATTTAAAGATAAATCTGGTATGTCTTCCATTCATACATAAACTTTAGTACTATTTAAAAAATAAGATAATATCCAATTATGTTATAAATACAATAAACCTTTTTTGGTGATATATTTAATTTTAGACTAAATGAACGTGATATCGAAACGACTTTACTTGATTCTTCAGAATATAAATACTACTGCTATCAACTGCAGGTCATATAGTAAAGGGAAATTTCAACATTATTAACTATTCTATTATCTGGTCAACTATCTCTAAAGGACCTAAACACATATTTCCATCGCTGATAAAATTCAATGTCATGAAGAAATTGCTGGTGTCTTACAATGATTTTGTAATCGCCGATACAAGCGAGAGTGTGTTGAATCTAATGCATTGAATATTTGGAAACAAAATGCTTTTTTAAATTGTTTTGATAAAAAGTATTTCGTTTCAATTATTGCAACAAATAAGATCTTCCTCTGCCTGCATCTAAATTTAATCCTAGTTATTTAAAGAAAGGTACCGTGGCATTTTGTAGGACGTTTGAGCTAGCGTCTGCATAAAGGCTACACAAACTGTTATAGTCTGAAAAATGTACAATATCAACATCCGAAAGCAAGAACTTGTCAGCGCTAATACCTGCTTTGTTAGAGGTGACGTCTGTCATGTATAGATGTCATTATCATATGCCTGTCATGCGCAGATCCAGTGGGTAGAAAAGGGGGTCATGATCCACCTTTAAAATCGCAAGTGGCTATAGATTTTCTTAGAAATACTGGTTCAGACCCCGCTTGAGAAGCAATTGGGCCCTTGGGGTCCAATTGCATCTCGATGTAGGTCCCAAAGGCGCTCTGTGAAATACGTTGATGACTAAAATAATGTCAGGATCCCTCTAACAAATGTTTTTAGTTATTCGCAAGGCTACTAAGTTTGACCTTTTTAATGATTAACATCATGACAATCTTCTTATGTTCTAATGATTACCTTAACTCCATAAAATACCATATAAATCACGTTATTTTTTACAATTTTAGTTCGTGTACACGTTTGATTGATCTTTTAACACTGGAGAAATAAACATGCAATATTATAAATGACAATAGCGCAGTGGTTTTATTCCTTATATTGCTTCAAGGTTCCCCTGCTTGAGATAAATTTGAATGACTCTACATGCACATTATTTGACCTGAAATAAATATGCATATGAGAATGTCTAATCATAGGCTGGTCAAAACAATATATATGATGGAAAAACTAAAAACGCCACTTTGTTTTAAATTACATAAATGTGTCTCTCTATGTAACTCATATTCGATACTACAAAGAAACAGATAACAAAAAAAATAATTTATTAATCTAAATGATGCATGATAATGATACACACATATGTGTATGAACATCAAATCTTTGTTCACTATAAAGCATCATTGACGCTAGTTTGACGTATTTAATGATTACCTTTACACATATAAAAATTAGATACCCTGGCAGGTTAACAGACCCAGAAATCTGCATTTAAGTCCAACTATACAGCGAGCCATTTATAAATACATGTATAACAGTTACTGTACATACGAGGGTTGTCCCAGTAAATCATGGACTTTTGTTATAACACGAGACTGTGTACCAGTAATTCTATGAAATTTCCATGATGTGTTTATATACTTATGGTAACCAATTTGTATAAATATGGGTGGAATCGCAGTTTAGATAACAAATTTATGAACCTTTACTTGACGGTATGTCGGCCTGAGCGGCGCACGTCAAAATTGTTTCTATGAAACTTCTCTAGTCCAAAGGTAGTGTACAATCAATCAAATTTTGCTTTTGTTTTTTTAAACAATGCATTACCACATCAACTACTAACCATGCAAGGTAAAGTGTTGAAAATTTAAAACGTTTATGGCCATTCGCATTGATTTTATAATCGATTTTATTTACCTTCTACATTTTTATTTACAGAAAATGCAAAGTTTGGAAAAATCGGTACAGCGTAAAAATTAGACTTTCAACAAGTTTTAGCTAATCTATCACATAAAACAACGTTCTATTAATGTTAAAGGATTGGTCGAAGAGTCACTAGTGTCGTAAAATGGATTTGTGTAAAATTAGTTTAAACTCTTTCCGAAATAAAAAGGGATTTTCCGATGGAATTCCCTTTTTTTGATAGTAAAACATAAATATGGACATAATTATATTTGAGTTTTGCATCGTTATAGAGTACAAGAATGATGGTACAATGTAACTTATTTTTCCTATGAACAGAGGAAATTTCCTCTGTTGTGACTGTCAAAATGTAGAAATTAATGTCCTTAAAATATGTTCTAAGTAGTGTATTTGTCCTAATAGTTTAAAGAAAAGTTCAAATATCAAGTAATATATCAAGTAGAAATCGGTTCACAACAGAGGCAAATTCCTCTGTTTTGACAATGGGACAAGTCTTCATTTAATCACAATCAGATTTTCATGTTATTTCAAAACAGAGGAATTTTCCTACATTCTACTTTCAGTATCTCAGCAATATATAAAAGGACTGACCTTTACAACAGAGGAATTTTCCTCTGTTTAGTAGTTCGAAAATTTCCTATAGTGACTTCCAGAACTGATTTATTTTACATTCTAGTCATAACTTAAATATTACCAATTTTCCAACAGAGGAATTTTCCTCCGTTCAGTAATTTAACAATTTCCTATTGTGAGAATTAAGATCCCACTTTCCTTTCATAAAAATGAAGAACCCTGTTTGTTATCATTTCCATCTTAATCATAACTTAAATGTTTCCACTTTTCAACAGAGGAATTTTCCTCTGTTTTCCATTCTGTATCTCGACAATCAATAAAAGGAGTGAATTTTACAACAGAGGAATTTTCCTCTGTTCAATAGTTCGACAATTTCCTATAGTGACTTCCAGAACTGAGAACCCAACTTGTTTGGCATTCTAGTCATAACTTAAATATAACCATTTTTCCAACAGAGGAATTTTCCTCCGTTCGGTAATTCAACAATTTCCTATTTGGAGAATTAAGAGCCCACTTTCCTATAATGAAAATGAAGAAACCGGTTTGCTATCATTTCCATCTTAACATAAATATCCATCATATCTTAAATGTTTCCAATTTTCAACAGAGGAATTTTCCTCCGTTTTCTATTCTGTAGAATATCAACAATAAATAGAAGGAGTGACCTTTAAAACACAGGAATTTTCCTCTGTTTAGTAGTTTGCTAATTTCCTATAGTTACTTCCAGAACTCCGAACCCAACTTGTTTGACATTCTAGTCAAAACCTAAAATATATCCAATTTTCCAATAGAGGAATTTTCCTCCGTTCGGTAATACAACAATTTCCTTTTCCTTTTTTGAGAAATAAGAGCCAATTTTCCTATGATGAAAATGAAGAACCCTGTTTATTATCATTGCCATCTGAGCATAAATATCCATCATAACTTAAATGTTTTCAATTTTCAACAGAGGAATTTTCCTCCGTTTTCCATTCTGTATCTCCACAATGAATAAAAGGATAGAATTTTACAACAAAGGAATTTTCGCCTGTTCAGTAGTTCGACAATTTCCTATAGTGATTTCCAGAACTCCGAGTCCAACTTGTTTAATGTTCAAGTCATAACTTAAATATTACCAATTTTCCAACAGAGGAATCTTCCTCTGTTCGGTAGTTCAATAATTTCCTATAGTGACTTCCAGAACTCTGAGCCCAACTTGTTTGACATTCTAGTCATAACTTAAATATTGCCAATATTCCAACAGAGGAATTTTCCTCCATTCGGTAATTCAACTATTTCCTATTGCGAAAATAAAAGCCCACTTTCTTATAATGAAAATGAAGAATCCTGTTTGTTATCATTTCCATCTTAACATAAATATCCATCAAAACTTAAATATTCCCAATTTTCAACAGAGGAATTTTCCTACATTCTCCATTCAGTTTCTCGACAATCAATAAAAGGAGTGAATTTTACAACAAAGGAATTTTCCTCTGTTCGGTAGTTCTACAATTTCCTATAGTGATTTCCCGAACTCCGAGTCCAACTTGTTTAATGTTCAAGTCATAACTTAAATATTACCAATTTTCCAACAGAGGAATCTTCCTCTGTTCGGTAGTTCAATAATTTCCTATAGTGACTTCCAGAACTCTGAGCCCAACTTGTTTGACATTCTAGTCATAACTTAAATATTGCCAATATTCCAACAGAGGAATTTTCCTCCATTCGGTAATTCAACTATTTCCTATTGCGAAAATAAAAGCCCACTTTCTTATAATGAAAATGAAGAACCCTGTTTGTTATCATTTCCATCTTAACATAAATATCCATCAAAACTTAAATATTCCCAATTTTCAACAGAGGAATTTTCCTACATTCTCCATTCAGTTTCTCGACAATCAATAAAAGGAGTGAATTTTACAACAAAGGAATTTTCCTCTGTTCGGTAGTTCTACAATTTCCTATAGTGACTTCCAGGACTCCAAACCCAACTTTTTTTACATTCTAGTAAAAACCTAAAATATATCCAATTTTCCTCCGTTTGGTAATTCAACAATTTCTAATTGCGAGAATTAAGAGCCTACTTTGTTTAATATTTCTGTCTTACATTTATTACAGTTTTAGAACAGAGGAACTTTCCTATGTTCAGTAGTTCTACAAATTTATATAGTGACGTCCAGAACTCAGAGCCAAATTTGTTTGAAATTCTTGTAATAACTTAAATATTACCAATTTTAGAATAGGGGAATTTTCCTCTGTTCGGTAATTCAATAATTTCCAATTGAGAGAATTAAGAGCCCAATTTGTTCAATATTTCTGTCGTACATTAATTACAGTTTAACCTCTAAAGCTTCAAACAGTTTTGACCCCTATCAGGTCCGGACAGAATGTCGGGCCTGATCTGGGTCCAAATTACTTGAAAGGGTTGTCAGCAGATGACAATGTCATGTAAAGGTTTAACGCAAAGTTAAAATACATCGGTTCGACTTCAACTTGTAATAACCTCTAAAGTGTCAAACAGTTTGGACCCATAACAGGTCGGGACAGAATGTTGGGCCTTATCTGGGTCAAAATTGTTTGAAACACTTATTGGCAGATGTCATATGCTGACAAAGTCATGTAAAGGTTTAACGCAAAAATAAACCATTGGTTCAACTCCAACTTGTCATAACCTCTAAAGTGTCAAACAGTTTTGACCCCTATCAGGTCCGGACAGAATGTCGGGCCTGATCTGGGTCCAAATTACTTGAAATGGTTATCAGCAGATGACAATGTCATGTAAAGGTTAAACGCAAAGTTAAAATACATCGGTTCAACTTCAACTTGTCATAACCTCTAAAGTGTCAAACAGTTTGGACCCATATCAGGTCCAAACAGAATGTTTGGCCTGATCTGGGTCCTGATTGTTTAAAACACTTATGGGCAGATGTCATATGCTGACAAAGTCATGTAAAGGTTTAACACAAAAATAAACCATTGGTTCAACTCACACTTGTCATAACGTCTTAAGTGTCAAACAGTTTGGACCCCTATCAGGTCCAGACAGAATGTTGGGCCTGATCTGGGTCCAAATTGTGTGAAAGGGTTATCAGCAGATGATGATGTCATGTTTAAGTTTAACGCAAAGTTAAAATACATTGGTTTAACTTCAACTTGTCATAACCTCTAAAGTGTCATACAGTTTTTACCCTTATCAGGTCCAGACAGACTGTCGGGCCTGATTTGGGTCCAAATTGTTTGAAAGGGTTATCAGCAGATGACAACTTCATGTTGAAGTTTAACCCAAGTTAAAAAAAATCGGTTCAACTTCAACTTGTCATAACCTCTAAAGTGTCAAACAGTTTGGACCCCTATCATGTCCAGACAGAACGTTGGGCCTGATCTGGGTCTAAATTGTTGAACGGGTTATCAGCAGATAACAATGTCATGTTCAAGTTTAACGCATAGTTAAAATACATTGGTTCAACTTCATCTTGTCACAACCTCTAAAGTGTCAAACAGTTTGACCCTATCAGGTCCGGACAGAATGTCAGGCCTGATCTGGGTCTAAATTGTTAAAAGGGTTATCAGCAGATAACAATGTCATGTAAAATTTAACGCATAGTTAAAATACATTGGTAAAACTTCAACTTGTCATAACCTTTAAAGTGTTTAAAAGTTTGGACCCCTATCAGGTCCGGACAGAATGTCAGGCCTGATCTGGGTCTAAATTGTTTGAAATGGTTATCAGCAGATGACAATGTCATGTTCAAGTTTAACGCATAAGTAAAATACATTGGTTCACCTTCATCTTGTCATAACCTCTAAAGTGTCAAACAGTTAGACCCCTATCAGGTCCGGACAGAATGTCAGGCCTGATCTGGGTTTAAATTGTTGAAAGGGTTATCAGCAGATAACAATGTCATGTAAAAGTTTAACGCATAGTTAAAATACATTAGTAAAACTTCAACTTGTCATAACCTCTAAAGTGTCAAACAGTTTGTCCCCTATCATGTCTGGACAGAACGTCGGGCCTGATCTGGGTCCAAATTGTTTTAAAAGGGTTTTCAGCAGATGACAATGTCATGTTAAAGTTAAACGCAAAGTTCAAATTCATCGGTTCAACTTCAATTTGTCATAACCTCTAAAGCCTC